>CM035436.1:81377743-81900243 GCA_020310875.1 Ceratopteris richardii
CTACCTGCATCATATCTAAGATTTTAAGCATCATTTGCGCTGCTACATCTTGCATGGGCTTCAAGCGCGGCATCCAGTGGCGAATGGTTCCCATCATATATGCTACCGACGGTGGTCCCTGTGGTGGCGTAATGTACGGGTAGTTCAGCCATTCCTTGCATTGCGCGTTGTTCTGTACCTTGATATTGAATGCCTTCCAAGACCTGCGGCGTGGGACTGGACCGTAGCATGGATTGTATAGGAGGTGTAAAGGTGCGTTGTTCCATGTGCGGAGCATTTCTGGATATGTCTCTAGAAGTTTCTGCCGCCAGGTGGGTTGACGAATTTTGCCTTTTTGCACCTCTGGAGGAAGGTCTTCGGGTTGAAATTGGGTCGCAAAGGTAGGAATCTGACCCGTGACTCTTTGTATTTCTGCATTATAATCAGCCAAAATAATATAATACGGCCTGTATTGGAGTTCAGATGAGAGGATCAGGCATCTCGATGACAGGTTCTTGAAGTAAGCCGATTGTAGCACAGTTTCCTCTATGACCCTCATGGCCTGATTTTGCACTACTGTGCGCTCTTCGTGCGAACTCCCGATTTCCTCCACTTGACGTAGCCATGGGGGCCGTGGTGCCTCGAATGTGTCCTGAGCTTCTTCTGTTTGTTGGCCTCCTGGGAATGGTTGTGGATCATATTCTTCGTCAAACGTTTGTTCCACAGGAATTTGCACAACTTCTTCGTCCGTGGGAGCCTCTGGAGGGGAAGGTGGTCTCTCATATTGTAGTAGACGTGTTTGCAATTCAGTGACCTGTTTTTGGAGATCTTTTATGGCCTCTGCGTCTGTGAGAAGTGAAGCCGCGGAGGGGGTGGTTGGAGAGGCTGCTGTTGGTCCTTTTTGGTGTTTCTGCTTCAATTGTCCCAGTTCCTCCGATAGCTTATCATGTGCTTCAAGCAGCATGGCATAGTCTTCCAATATGATCTTGATATTATCGGGGGTCACTGCTTGAAACTTGGATGGGCTGATGGGTGCCCCCGGTGTGCTCTCAATAGCTGCCTCCAGGTTCTCTTGATTTTGTACTTGCAGACGTCGATTCTCTTCCTGAGCGGCCGCAAGATGGCGTTTGAGTAGAGCCATATTTCGCTGAAGCTTTGAGTTGCGTTCCAGCTGTGTCCGTAGGTGACCTTCTACCACCTGTATCGCTTCCTGATCTGTGTTCTGTAACTGTACCTCCAATATGCCATGAGCTTCTTAGAGAGTTTGGAACTGTGTGTGGAGGCGAGCATTTTCCTCTTCTAGTGCCGCGAGGCGGTGCTGTAGTGTTTCTGAGTGCTCGTGCAGGCGTTCATTCTGTTGCTGGAGCTGAATGTAATCTGTCCTTAAGTTTGATATACAAGCAAGCATGGTGTCCAATGCACTTCCTATAGATGAGTGGGTGGTGTTTACAGTGGGAGATGCATGGGAAGGGAATTGGGGATGGGGAAGAGTGAATGATGTGTCTATTGAAGTCGTGTGTGTGAGTGAAATTGGTGGAGGGGGAATGGGAGGAGGTGGAATCGTGGGGGGAGGTGTCGTGGGTGGTGAAATGTCCATACCTTCAGGAGTGGGTGCGAGTGTGGGATCTGCCATATACATTGGGATGGTAGGTGGTGTGTGTGTGGAAGTGGTGAATAGATGCGAAGTGGGGTGGGGAGCTGAAAAGAAAGGAAATGGTTGAGACCCTGGTTGAAAAGTTCTAGCAAGGAGGTCATGGAGGGATTGTAGAAATGGAGAGAGAGAGGTCGGGGGTTGAGGTCGTAAATTTGAGGAGGGCGCGAAGGGTTGCGTGGTAGCAGGGAAACCCATGAATGTGGATCTGGGGTCAGGATGACCTATGGCTGAGGGCATGGGGGATGGTTGCCCTAGGGCAGGCTCTAGGAGCGGTTCGGTGGATTGTGTAGTGATGGGGGTTGCTTCAAAGATTGGGTTATCAGTGGTAGAGAATAGGGTGGAACTAGAGATGGGAGTACGGAAGATGAAGGTTGGTTCGGTGGGTTGAGTGGTCGAGGTGATTTCCACTGTTTCTGCTCTAGGGGGCGAGGGTGGGGGTGTGGGTGGTTGTGGCTCTGTGGACTCCTCATGGGTGACTGGGTGCTCTTGGCTAGCCATTTCGGTTGCTTGGGAGGTTGTCCTGATAGGTTCAGATGTAATAGTTGGCTCTTTTGCAGTTGTAATGGGAATCTGGATATTCTTACCTGAGCGTGGTCGTGTCTGGAACCTTCGTGGATCATATTGAACTGGAGACCTCCGAATGGCAGTGCGCACTGCTTCCACTACCCCATATGTTTCTGCCATCAATAAGAGACCTTCCCTATACTCTGAGTCAACTCCTGCTTCTTCCAACAACTGAGTCATGAGTACTCTGCTACTCTGTTCGGTGAGTAGTTGTTGCGATCGCACTCTTTCCATAATCTGATACAGCCTTCGGAGTTCTACTGTATAGGCTGGGGCTTCAGTGGTCTCCTCTTCATACGCTCCTTCTTCTTCTAGGTGTCCTTGTTGTTGACCTTGCTGAGCGTCACTCCAATGTACATGTCGACCGTCTGTAGACTTTCTTCTTCTTCGTGAGGATGTGCCTTGTTCCTCTGCATCTGAATAAAACTCCACATCAAAGAATTGTGTACTTTGTAGGAATGCTTCGAAGTCCTGGGGGTCCATGCCTTCAGCATCTCCAGTGGCAGCAAATTCGAATTCAGGTGGAACAGGAGGAGCCGATGGGGTAGCTTGTGTCGTAGTTTCAGATCCCGACCTGGGTATCCTAATGGTAAAGGGAGGTACAGTGGTCTCCCTTCGTGGCGATACCTCAGGAGTAGTCAGAACTTCCCTTGTCTGGACACAAGGGATCGCACCCCTCATGCGCTTGGATTGATGTGTGGACGTCTTGAGCTTCTTAAACATTTTTAATTGTGCCCAAGTTAAGGCACGTTCAATGGGAACATCGTATGCTAGGCACCGGTAAATAATGCGTGTGATTGCACAGCATCCGTTCACCACTAATTTCCTAGAAGACCGTTTGTTTGCTTCATACAATTGATCTATAATCCATACCGGTAGCTTAATGGGTAACGCACCTGCTTCCGCTAAGTAGAGAGCGAACCAGATTCTCTTGTGTGGTTGTGTGAAGCGGTCTTGGCCGGGAAAGGCGAAATGTTGCATGCACATGCGGAGAGGGATGGACACGTTTGGTGTGAGTGCTGCCATGTCTTTAAGCTTCAATAGTTTCCTATCCTTCATGTTAGTGGGAACAAGAGCATCCTTTTCAGAGGGTACATGCGTGCCGTGCATATTCAAAGCGTCGCTTACCAACTCCACAGTAAGTTCAAACCTCTTCAACTCGTTGTTGCCCAGCAAGGAGGGAAGAACAAATGATCCGGGTTTGTCCTTTTCTTCATTAGCTTGTAATGTGGAGACCAAATAGTAGCATCGGAGGAGATCTGGTTTAGGTAGTGGGGCTTCAAAGTATTCTGCTAGCCCTGCTCGTTGCCATATAGTCTGGAGATCCTCGGTGTTCTGTAAAGTCTCAAACTCTTTGGAGAAAAATTGGAATCGAACCCATGATCTGTCATACTCGCACTTAGACTCCCAGATATACTTGGCCTCTCCTAATGGACCTGGCGTGCCATTGAACCAATGAGAATTGGCATGGACTCTTTCTGTGATCCCTGTGGGTGGATCCGGCACCGGGATTTGCTGAAGGTGCTGCAGCTCCACAGGTCGTTCAGTTGGTGGCACATCCACAGGTAGACTATCCACATCGATTCCCGCAGTAAGTATCCCTACTTGTGAGCCCGAACCTGTCGCTTCTGCCATTTTGCTTCTTTGCTTCTGATTCTGTGAGAATATAGAATCACGTGTTAACATTGTAATGGACAGAAATAATCCGTTGTTGTCCCCGTTACAACATTAACATGAGGTAGATGGTGAGTTAGTGGTTAGTAAGTGCGCGAAGACAGTGTGTGTAGTTAGTGCTTGGGTAATCCTAGGAGACTAATGCAGTTAGTAAGTGGGGATGAATTTACAAATTGGGGTCGGGGGGTTTATTACAGGTCTTAAGCTGCCAAATTCAGTGGATGGGTTTTTCTCTTGGTTTCGTAGAGACGCTAGAGAACATTATAGGTGTATCAGCTTGAACATGAGGCCTTTTAGGGACCCATTTACAAATGATTCTGTTCGTGCTCATGGGCCTTGGTGTGTTCGTGAGTGTTGAAAACGAGTGGATGCCGGTTGTGCGAGTGAATGGGTTACGCTGTATAGGTTGTGGCTTCGGCGTAGCTATTTGCGCCCGCAAGCAAGCCTTAGGCACCCAAATTTGTCTTGATTGTGGGCTAGCCTTCATCGACTTCTTGGGCACCCAAATAGATTTCACGTTAGCAGAAGAATTTCCGAAAGACTTCTTATTAGTGTCGTGTTGTTGGTTACTAATAAGAGGCTTTGCCCGTGTGGTTGGCTTGAGTGCAACCGGGTGTTCGCCTTTCCGCACCCACACTTGTTTCACTTGCTGGGACATTTTGCTGCGCAGGTACTTTGGATCCCGGACATAGGTAGTACTCTGCTTCTTTTGCCTTTGATCCACCTTTGGTTGTTGCCTCCTTCTGGCCTTTGGAAAAGAAGGGAGTTCCTTTGCATCCCTGACTCCTTTTTTGCGAATATCATTCCTCTGCAACACATAGTTTTGGACAAGAACAACATGGTCATCTTCATGTGTATTCCTGGAAGGACCAGGAGTCTGTGACTTTCCTAGTTCCTTGAGTGCTCCATTATCTAACTCTACTGTAATCCGACTATGATTGACCCAAACCTGAAGAAGTCCACTTCTTAAGTTTAAGTTGACTGCTTGTTCATAGATCCAATCTTGACCCAAGACAAGAGGTTCAGTGAGATCCTCGTCTTGACACACTAGTACTTTAACTGTTATAGCCTCATCATGAATATAGAGGGGAAGTTCCACCTCGCCCATGCAAGGGGTTTCCACGCCTCCCAATCCTATGAGATACGCTTCCACAGGATTGACAGTTAACTGCAACTCTTGACAGTAAGACAATTTAACAGCACTAGTGGCTGCACCTGAGTCAATCAAGGCTCTTACGGTCCTTGCACTCTTTCCTTGTCCTATATCTAGGGTTATGAAAGGACGTCGATCAATTATCCTATGCGGGCTTGTTCCTGCGACTTCACACATGGCCATAGGATATCCTTGATCTGCATAGTCATTCGTTCTAGGCTGATCTCTACCTTGCCTTCGTAACTTCATCCTTCTGATGCGTTCTAAAGCTTCTGCTTGAGCTTCTTCTCGAACTCGCTTTTCTTCCTCTTTGCGTTTCTTAGCAGTGTTGAGTCGGCTGAGCATTTCCTCCGTGAGGGGTTCCTGATACAACTTGACTCTGCAACCGCTAATATAGTTTGGGAGAATATCACCCTCTAACGTGGCTAATTGTACTGCTCCACTCGTGGAGATCCTATTGATGATCATAGGTTCGTAGCCTCTCTTTTCTAGCTTCCTTGCGTGTTGTTTCAGTGTATAGACTAAAACTAGATCTCCTACTTTCAAACCTTTATCCTTCACATGGGCATCGAAGTATGCCTTCTGTCTCTTCTTGGCTGCATATATTCCTGCAGCGGCTCTCAGTCTTGTTTCTCCTAATCGTTCAAGGTCAAAGATCCTAGAGGAGAGTTCATGACCTGTCCATTCGTGCTCTTGTGCTACTCTCAATGTAGGAATCAAGAATTCCAAGGGTAGCACAGCGTTTTGGCCAAATACCATCTGAAAGGGAGTGGCTTGGAGTACCGTTTTGTAGGCCACTCGGTATGCCCAAACAGCATGGTGTAGCTGTTTGTCTCAATCAGAGCGTTTTGTGTTCACTAATTTTGTCAGTACATTGCATAAGATCTTATTAGTGCTCTCAGCTTGTCCATTAGCTTGAGGGTGATAGGGGGCACACTTCTTGTGTATTACCAAGAATTCTTGGAGTAGATTTTCAATCACTTCGTTCAAGAAATGAGTGCCTCTATCACTTACAAGCTCTATTGGTAGCCCATATCTCGTGAATACATTCTCAAACAAGAATTTAGCAGTTGTCTGAGCGTCGTTCTTTGTCGTAGCCTTTACCTCTACCCACTTAGTTAGATAGTCTGTTGCAACAATGATGTATTCCGCATGAGAACCCTTAGCTGGGGGATTAATAGGACCTACGAAGTCTATTCCCCACTTAGAGAACGCACGTCCACCCATCATAGGTTTCAGTGGCATCTCATCTTTGCGTATAGGATACTGAGTCCTCTGACAGACATCACACCGTTTCACATAGGTATGTGCATCCATGTGAAGGGTAGGCCACCAGAAACCCGCAAATAGTATTGCCTTGATCACCCGATCCGGTCCAAAGTGTCCTCCTGCTACACCTTGGTGAGCAGTTTCTAAGATCTTAAGATATTCACTTTCATGGACACATAGCCTCAGGTAACCATCTTTACCACGCTTATATAGATTATCACCAATGAGTGAGTAATCCAGGGCTTCTTGTTCTAAACTCCTATTCCTAGCCAGAGTCATGTCTGGAGGGAATGCTTTCGTCCTTAGGAAGGATACTAGTGGTTCACTCCAATCTGGCACAATGGATACTTGATAAAGAGTGGCGTGTTCCACAGGTGGCTTAGTGCAACAGATTGGGCATTCCTTGCACAACTTTTGGACATCCGCTTCCATAGTCGGCCAATGCACTCCGAGTCTTCTTAGTGTCTGTAAAGTTCGTTGCTTTGAATGGTGTTGCTCTAGTGCACCTACATGTGCTAATTGCAACCATTTAGCGTACTCATCCTCTTCTACGCAGCAAGCCAAGATCCCTTGATCTGTGTGCTTGTACATACTTCCTGCCATGATGTGGTACTTTTGGGCTTTTACAACCTCTCTATTCCGTGTGTTTACCACTGGATGGTTGGGCCCGTATGTCAATACTGGTACCAATGGCTTAGCCCACTGCGGTACAACTTCCAAATTAAACAAGTAAGCATCAGGAAGGTCATCTGACACTCCTTGTGGGGCTTCTCCCGATGTGAGCCTAGAGAGGTGATCTGCTCTCAAGTGAGTCCTCCCTTTCCTTACCACAACCTCAAAATCATATTCCATTAGCAAGAGAAACCATCTCACTAATCTTCCTGTATTGCAAGGCTTGTTTACGAGGTATAGCAATGCTTCATGATCTGTAAAAAATTTAAACTTATTTGCAAGCAAATAGTGTCTAAATTTCTTAACTGCATATACCATGCCTAAACCTTCTCTCTCCGTAGTGGTGTAATTTCGTTCAGCCGCATTCAACTGTCTACTGGCATAGGCAATTGGAAGATCCATATTACCTTCACCAGTAGGTTGTGCAAGTACACATCCAATAGCATAATTGGATGCATCCACATGAACATGGAAAGGCTTATTCCAATCTGGTGTGGTCAAGATTGGTGCTGAACATAATCTTCGTTTAAGCTCCTGGAAGGAATTCTCACATTCATCCGTCCACTCAAAGTTAGTCAGAAGCCCGTACATGGGCTTTGCAATGACAGCATACATGTGTATAAATCGTCGGTAATAACCACAATGCCCCATGAAAGCTTGTACTTCCTTGACATTCTTTGGCCTAGGTAGCTCTGCTATGGCTCTCACTTTCTCCTCGTCAGTAGATATGCCATTCTTTGACACTATGTGTCCTAGAATCTTGCCTTGCCTGACCATAAAAACGCAGTTTTCTGGATTCAGGCAGACTTGATATTCTCTACATTTGTCAAAGATTTGTCTGAGCTCAGGGATATGGGTTTGTCTAATGTTGGAATGAGCACAAAGATCATCAACGTAGACTTCTAAATTCTTCCTCAGGAACTCTTTAAACACATGGCACATCAGCCTTTGGAAGGTAGCAGGTGCATTGGTAAGCCCAAATGGCATTACTCTAAAGGCGAAAATGCCCCATTCTGTGGCAAAGGCCGTCTTATGCTGATCCTCTGGAGCTATGGCTACTTGATTGTAGCCCGAAAATCCATCAAGGAAGCTGTACACTTCCTTGCCTGCCACTCTTTCTAAGAGATGTTCTGTGATGGGAAGCGGATAGTTATCTCGAATTGTGGCTGCATTAACCTTTTTCAAGTTAATGCACACACGCAGCTTGCCATTCTTCTTGGGCACCATTACGATGGGGGATACCCATTCAGTGTGCTCAATTTCATAGATAAATCCAGCTTCAACCAATCTATCTATCTCTTCTTTGATCTTAGTAGCATAATTATCGTTATAAGTATAGGGCTTTTGCTTAGAGGGTTTAGCATCTGAGGTCATGGGGATAGTGTGTGAGCATATATCGGGGTCAACACCTTTCAAATCCTTGTAACTCCAAGCGAATATATCTCTGTATTCTCTTAGCAACGCTATCAACGCATGCTCTTCTTCCTCTGTTAGGTCATGGCCTATGTACGTGCATCTCTCCTCTCCTTCTTCTAGGGCCACTACTATTTTCCTGGTGGTTTCTTTGTTATCATAGGCCTCTCCTGATTGTGCCTCTCGTTTAGGCATTCTTATCATGACTCTCCTGTCATCTATCTCATACTTCTTAAAATTTTCTGGGACCTCAAACAAAGATTCTTCCTCTTCTGGTGAGGCTTCTCTCTTTTTTCGTTTCTTTCCTTCTTCCTTCGGGGTCACATGTGTTGCTAATCTTACATCATTTGTAACCTCTCCATGCCTCTGGGGTTGAAATTCTACTTCATGGAAGTATTCTTCATCTGATGCAAATGGTGGGTCCATAATGATTGACTCTAGATCGGAGTCACTTGCATCCTCAAATGCATCAGGGCTAGGTTCGCATTCTTCTAGAACTGCCTCTCCCATGATTGGCTCTATGGAGAAGACTGAAATGTCATAGCCATCCTCATCACAGTGAGGTGTCCATTGTTCTTCATTGATGGCTACGTCCATTGTTGCTAAAATTTCTGCCCAACCGTGAGGTTCAAATTCTTCGTCTGGAAAAACTACAGGTGCATAGGCTGGGTCTTGGATTGATCTATGGGTTTCTTTCGCACCTACCTCTCTGGCTTTCTCTCTCTTCTCTTCTTCTACTGCTACCTTGCACATCCATAAGTGAGTGTCTTCATGCATCCATGAGGATCCAGACCCTATGGAATGCACCGATTCTGTATCATCTTTGGCTCTATGGATGGGATTCCATTGGATAGGAGGGACATCTCTATGAGAATAATCCTTGAGATTGACTTTGGTCGTAACACCCAAGTGTTGCAAATACAAGGAATTGGTTCCCCAATCCTGTACCACTTGCAACTGTCGCATAAATGGTCTTCCCAAAATCATCTCATAGGCATGATTTTTGCTGAAGTCGCATATGGCAAATGTATGCTCAAACTCGACACCACAAGTGGTGAGAGTTATTCCTTCTAGCAATCCTAGGGGTCTCTCTATGTGACCATCGGCCATCTGCAATTTCATTCTCGTTGGCCTGAGTGCCGGCTTGCCCCAACGCTTCCATAGGGAAGTAGTGGCAATTGCAACTCCTGCACCTGAGTCCAAAATTGCCTTGGTGGTGTACTCCTGGTAGGTGATGGGAAGATAGGTGTTCCCTTCTTCACCTTCACACATATCTCCTATCTTATCCAAGGGAATTTCTGGCACTGTCCTATGGGATCCTACCTGGGAACGAGGTTTTGCTATCTCTGGTACTTGTTTGGCTACATGTTTCCATAATTCAGGTCTAACCTTGAGTAGCTCTTCTAACTTGAGATTACACTGCACGTTAGTGTTCTTCACTACCTCTGTGTTCTTAGGTATGACTGAATCTTCGTTTCTTACCATGACTGTAGGTGCTCTCATACAGGTGGACTTTGCTTCCCATGGTTCTGTGAAGTGGGGTAACTCTTGTATGGAATTAGATTCAAAGTCCAATCTCTCGTGAGATTGAGTACTCTCATGTTCCCCGTAAATAGATGGGATGTCTTGTGGGAATTGGTCGTGTGCATCATCCACAAGTTCAAAGGGAGGGGCGACTTCACTTTCGTTATCCCATTTGTCTTCTTGAATCTCTCGTAGGAAGTCTGGTGCAAACCGATTCATAGAAGAAGAAGTGTCTGGCTCCGTAGAATTAGGTGCATAAGCAACCTGGGAAGGAGGGCTTATTCTATCGTTGGCTCTCTCCTCGTTCTCATAGATGGCTGGAGCACAAGCTTCCTGGGGAGGGTTACTTATTCTATTACTTTTCCGAACAGGCTCATACGCTCCCTGAGAAGGAATGTAGGCAACCTGTGGAGGTACGCAAGCTTTCGAGGGAGGCTCATGTGCCTTTTGGGGGGGAAGATAAGCTTCTTGAGGAGGCACATGGGCTTCCTGAAGAGGCTTGCTTATCCGTTCTCTTGCCCTTTCCTTTCTTTGAGGGGCAGGTTCCTTTTCTGATTGTGCAATTAGCCTCTCTATTCTTTCTAAGGAGGGGAAGTTGTCTGGTTTAGTGGAATTGGCCACATAAACTTCCGATGGGGGATGGTTCATGTTTTTGCTTGCTTTATCTTTTTCTTGATTTTTTTCTTCCTTGGCAGATCTTGCAATTATTCCCTCTAACTTCTCTAGGAATCCATCCAAGTGTAATTGCGTCTTGGCTGAGCCCGAGTAATTGAAAAGGCGACTGGCTTCAAACATAGTCTGAGCCAATGCGACCATTTTCGCGCACAGCTTGGTTCTTTCTATCTCTAGGTCAGCTCTGGGATAGCACTTGTCATGATCCGTGACGTTTGGCCCTTCTTGGATTCTGGCTTGATATGCTTTAAGCATCATGTCTATGTCTTCAGGAGTGGGATCAGCTAATACTGATCCTGTTTGGGGTGGTGGGTGGGTTACGTGGGGTGTCTTAGAGGGTGGAGGGATGGAGGGTGATGGGGATGGTAGCGGTGGGAATGTGTGAGAGTGCGGCTGAGATGTGATCTCTATGATTTTAGCCTTGCTTTCTCGTAGACTTTCCTCAAGTTCACTCATCTTCTTTGCCCATTGCCTTTTCATGCGTTCGCGGCTATCTCTCCAAGCTCTTGTTCTCTTTTTATTTTGGCTCTCAGTATCGCTAGCGTCTGGGCTCTTTTCCTTGCCTACCCCTTGGTTTTGCTGCACTGCTTGAGCTCTCGTGACTACCTGTACGGGTGCAGTGGAAGTAACACTTCCGCTGGAATCTACCACTAACTCAATAACATTGATAGGCGTGAGTTTTGGCATATTATTGGGGTTCTTTGGGCAATCTCGTAAGAGATGCTCTTTTCCACAATCTTGGCAAAAGCCTTGGATCGTCACTGACTGGTTTTGTGTAGGTGGAGGTAAGGGGCAATCACGAATGAGGTGATCTCCTTGGCATCTGTAGCACGGTCCTCTTGGGAATGGAGGTCTTACCTGCCTAGGTTGAGGCCTAGGGTTGGGGTTTGCATACATGACGTTTGTATAATCTGACTCCCAACTAGGTTCATTTGGCTCTTCGCTGTAATAGGACTCACCATGTTCTGGAGACTGCATGTAGTACGCCTGGGGACTATCAACATGTGTAGAATCAAAGCTATGGTCACTCGGGTCACTTTCAGAAAGCAAGGATGTTACAGGGACTATAGCTCTATTCAGGTTCTCTTCTGCAGCAGTATACTTTACCGGAATCACATTAGCTGGGGCTGGGGGTTGTTGTGCTAGCACAGGCTGAGGCCTTTGTTGGTTTTGATATTGTGGTTGGAAATTTTGTTGTGGCCTGCCATATGGTTGTGGAGGGTACGGGTTCTGGTATCTTCCCTGCTGAGGGTATGGCTGAGGGTGGGGTTGCCTAACTGCCTGCTTGTTGTATGGGCAATCTTGTGCGGTGTGATTGGTGTATCTCCGTTCTATGGTGCAGTACTGGCTACTAGGATTTACTTGGGGCTGAGCCATAATGGGGCAGACATTCGCCATGTGGTCACCACCACAAGTGTAGCACCTTTTCACATCGGCAAACCTTGGGATTTGTTTACTAGTTACCCCTAATTTCTGAGCTACTTTCTCTGCGAGTTCCTCAATTGATGTGGATTGCGTGGAAGAGTGACTAGATGCACTATCTGAATCTTTGTAGATTTTGGAAAGCTCTAGTTCTTCCCCTAGGTTATCTTCAATGTCAATGCACATGTGTACACACTCTTCTATAGTCCTAGGGTCTTTCAGATACACATAGGATCTCAATTTCGTACTCAGCAATCCATCAAGGAATAAGGCTACTTGTTTGGCAGATGTGGGTAGCTCCGAAACAGGACATCTTTCAAGGTATTGCCTAAATCTTCTTCCTGCAAGTCTCACAGTCTCTTGAGGGGTTTGCTTGAAGCTGTGAATCAGTGAGGAGGTATTGTGTCTTATGCCACTCTTGGAGAATTCAATAATAAATGCTTCTAGGAGTTGGTCTATGCTCCTGAACTGGCGCTCATCCAATGGCTGAAACCATGTAAGTGCTGTGTTCCTAAGGGTTAGACCGAAGGCATTGTACTGCGTGAATAGATCCTCCACTTGTTCAGCTCTCAAGACTTGCTTGAACTCCGCCACATGATCATAGGGATCTCCTGTGCCATCAAAGTAATTCTTCATGGACTTAACTAGCTGAGTCGGTCTCAGAGTTCTTGCGTGCTCTCTAGGTCTTGGCAGAGGGAATCCATCCACATTTCTTTGGTTCCTGTGAGCTCTAAGCACCTCAGGTTCTACCCTATTCGTCTCCGTCCTCGTTCTTTCTCTGCCCACTGGATTGGCAAAGCTTACTTCTGGTCTATCTCTACTTCTGTCTCTTTGCATTCCATGAGCTTGGGATGTTCGAGCTCCAGGGTGACCATAGGATACATTCGATCTTGGTTGAGGGAAAATGAATTCACCCTTCCAAGTGTAAGCATGCCTATCATTTTCTGTCACCACAAAGATCATTTCCGAAGTGTGATCTAAGTAGGTCACTCTACCTGGGCTATCCGGATCCTTAAACTCATAGATCATGATAGTTTCTATATCAGTTGGCTGATTAGATTTATACCTCCAGAAGGCTTCGTTAGTTTCTCGATTGAGGAGCAACTCTATGCTCTTGTTGTCTTGGGGAACCCACTCAGGTGTGATAATCCTAGTGAGAACATATTTGCCTCGGGGTGTTCTAGGTTCTACTCCCATGTTTCCTTGTTCCAAGTCACCTAAGTCCGCTTCTGAGATTACATTTCCAAATTCATCTGTCCTATCTGGGTGACTGGTGACTACGTATATGGTTCCTTCTTTGTCCAGGTATGCACCGTTTTCAAACTTGACAGCTGGGTGCTCTAGTCCTATGGATTGGTCAGGGTTTTTAATCTGGACCACGGATCTTCCTAGGCCGTCCTCATAGATGCTAGCACCTAATCGGTTGGTCCTAAGGTATTCCAACTGTGTTTTGTAAGGGCCTTCTACCCTGTGCAAGTAAGGCACTCCTGAACTTCCTGTAGGTCTGTCCATGCCTTGAGACATCTCTGACTCACTGGTCTCAGAGCTAGGGTAGTACAAGTGGTGTCTCAACTGCTGGGCCCAAGACCTAGCAGTGTGGTTAACACTGGCCTCTGAAGATCTGAGGCTTTGTCTCTCCCTTACTAGATGTCGTCCTGATCTAAGGTTCATATGCCTATCTAAGTAGCACAGTTCTTTGCCCAGAGTACGACCTCGTTGCTGGTTACTTTATATTAGTCGCTTGGTTCTTTTTAGTTATTTTATCGTGTTTAAGGTCTTGTCTGATATCACGTCGTCAGGAATATTTGAATGTTGTTTCGCACTTACAATTGATCGTTCCGCATTAAGTTCTTTCCCTTTAAAATTCTCGACAGTGCAAGGATTATGCCCTTAGCTTGAGCTTGAAAGTTTAGGTATGCTTCAACTTGATAGTTGCCTATCGTCGCCCTGACTTACTCCTACTTCTAATCATTCTTAGCCTAAGCTAGGAATTGACGAAGAGGAGTTGAGAGTATTCCGACCTTTCTTGTTGAACCTTGCTCTTTAGTGCTCGAGAAGTTGATTCTCAAGCTTGCGCAAAACCCTTGCTTGGACGCTCTCAATTGCTTCTCAATAGACCTGCATAAGTCCCAAGATTAGCTCCAAGTAGACCTTTCAATTGACAGACAATTTATTTCAGACACTTTTTTAATGACCCTTGTTCCCCCTTTTGTATTGCTAGAAATTTCCTCTAGAGCTCCCTTGGTGTTCCTACCCCTCAGTGTGTCAACTTCCAAATATCCTATCTGAAAATCAACTTCCAAATATCCTATCCAAGTATTGCCACGAGCTTTCCGACAAGCCCTAGAGCTCAAAAAATGGATTTTGTATGAAAAAGTTATGATCGTTCAGGGTTTAGGGGGTTAACTAGACAAACAGAACCTTTCAGGGGTTTTAATGCGTTTTTCTAAGGCCTTTGTAAGTGTATGAGTATTTGAGAGTGCAAATATGCCCAAAATTTAGACTAAATTTCCAAAAATTTACCCCTTAATTTTTTGCCGAAAATGTCTGTCTGTCGCGATAGACACAAACTATCGTGGGGGCTGTCTGTCGCGATAGACGGTGTCTGTCGCGATAGACGCTGTCTATCGTGGAATTTTGGTCTGTCGCAATAGACGGTGTCTGTCGCGATAGACGGTGTCTATCGTCTGTCGTGGTTTGGTCTGTCGCGATAGACGGTGTCTGTCGCGATAGACGTTGTCTGTCGTCTGTCGTGGTTTGGTCTGTCGCGATAGACGGTGTCTGTCGCGATAGACTGGTCTGTCGCGATAGACGGTGTCTATCGCGATAGACGTTGTCTGTCGCGATAGACGGGGTCTATCGTGGGTCTCTGTCTGTCGTGATTTGGTCTGTCGCGATAGACGGTGTCTGTCGCGATAGACTGGTCTGTCGCGATAGACGGTGTCTGTCGCGATAGACTGGTCTGTCGCGATAGACGGTGTCTATCGCGATAGACG
Organism: Ceratopteris richardii; assembly: GCA_020310875.1. Taxonomy (NCBI): domain Eukaryota; kingdom Viridiplantae; phylum Streptophyta; class Polypodiopsida; order Polypodiales; family Pteridaceae; genus Ceratopteris; species Ceratopteris richardii. Next base: position 81,392,736 of record CM035436.1, read on the forward strand.
CTGTCTGTCGTCTGTCGTGATTTGGTCTGTCGCGATAGACGGTGTCTGTCGCGATAGACGGTGTCTGTCGCGATAGACTGAAAAAACGCAAATTTTTGAGAAACTTCTAGTGATTTAGAGTGCCCTAATGGTGTAGGTTACCGTGCCAAACATGCATTCACAAAATTTTAAGTTTTTCTGTCTGTCGCGACAGACAGAGGTTGTCGTCCCCGGACCTGTGCAGAGTCTGTCGTACCTGCGCACACTGCTGGAGGAGGTGGTACAGCAAGTTCCTGCAACAAAAGCTCAAAAACACACCAAAAACAGATAGCATGCAAGCTCTCTCTCGCTCTCTCTCACAATGAAATGAGGGAAATGAGGTGGGGGTGTAATATGACAAAAAAACTGAATTTTTTTGTGGAGATGGAGATGGAGGTGGGAGATGGTGGAGATGATGATGGTGATGCGAAAGTAAGGAAAAAATGAAGAAAAATTAAGAGAAAGAAGGATATTACCTATAACTCCAATGTCTCAACTCGACGTCTTACCATCACACGCTCGTCCTCGAAGCTCTCTCCCCGGCAACGGCGCCAAATTTGGTGTCACTCTAGTACAATGGTGAGTACCAACGTGAGAAGATTCACCTCATAATTGTCAATCCATGGAGACGTGAGGACTAGTATGAAGACTATGAGCAAGTGAAGGCACAAGTGCGTGAGTGAGAAGCACACAAGCATGCACACACATACACACACACGCGCACACAAGGCAAGAACAAGGAGAGGAACAATGGAGTTCTCTGCATTAATCAGAAGGTCTCTTACATAAGCTCAATTCACAAACAATCTAACCGCAAAAATGAGCTCTCTAGCTCCTTTTATAGTTTTTGACTAGCTTTGGCCCTGTTCAGACCTAGTGTCCGGCCTAGTTAAAAATTAGGTTCTAGAGTCTATTTGAGGGCTCAAACAGAGTCTAAAAATTATGAAAATTGATATGTCGCTAGTTCTAATACTCCTCAAGCTCGAGGACTCCTCGGCTTGCACAAAATGGAGTCTATTCTACCAAAAACGGGATTTACAATGTTTGTGTAGTGATTAAAATCACTTGAGTTGTAAATAATCCATGGGAAAAAAATGATTTGGCCTTGTTGCCGTATTGTGCATGACTCCTCTGTTGCTTTGTATGCCAACAGTCCTCAAGTATTTTTCTTGTGTGGCATGAAATCCAATGATCTCCACTCTCCCTTTCTATTGTTATTGCAACTTTCTTACTTTTCCGTATTATGAGAATCTTTTCCATCATTAACTTCTCTCTTAGGAATTCCTTTTGCAGATTTTTTATGGTTAGTCTAATACTTCATGAAATTTTCACTCGGATATCTTTTCCTCTTCTCCATCTTTTCCTTTGTTTTTTTCATTTTCTAACTTTTCCATAAGATAAATAGGATCTCGTAATATCACCTCTAATTCAATCGAATACATTGAATCAAACATATCTTTTGAGCTAGGTTTTCAATCCATGATAGAGGCATCTTGAGTTTCCTCAAAACAAGGCAATCTACGACATTAAAGAGTTTAATGCACCTCAAAAATCAAATCAAACTTGTTTTAAGCCTCCAAACATGCTATCAGAGTGAAAATGCAAGCAGTTTTGTCCTTTGATGTAACATTTGTCAGTTTCCCATTCACCAATACAAGTTCTTCAAAGTCTGCTACATGTCTAGTGAAGCTCCACTTGGTAAAATTTTAATAAAAATGAGTTTTCTACACCATGATATGATCACCAACCATGGCTGAAAACAATGATTTACTTGGGATGTTGGTTGTTAAGGATAATTTGGATGATCCTTGAGTTGGTTCAAATTACACATTATGGGCAGACATGATGCATCATTTATTGGTTATAAAAGACTATCAAATATTGTGTAGGGTTTTAAATACTCCCATCAACTATATACATTTAAAACATACGAGGTGGTATTGATGATGTTGTATGTTTGAGTTCTAGTGCAATACCTATCAGGTCTTCTTGTAATATCCATTTTGATTATGTCAAGTATTTCAATAGCATCCCTAGCCACTATAGAGCAACTTGAATTTCATGTCATAAATATAGAAGAACAGCTTTGATTGCTTTATTCATCACACATTCCATTATCATTCATATTCACTTATGTAAAACAACTAAGAATGTTATAAATACTCTTTCAATACTATATCATGCAAGAAATAAGACTCATATTATTTACCTTCAAAAATAGTTAGAGAGTAAGAATATGAATGAAGATGATTCTATGGATAGTTTTCACAACAATGATCAAGAATACATCATCTACACGCTTAACATATAAGGTGCTCTAAGTTGGACTATTCTCAAACAAATATGCTAGCAATTAGGTATATATCTTCTCATACCAAGCACATGTTGCTTGGTTCAAACTATATAATGCTTTTTTCAACCTGCACACTTTGTTTCCATGCCCTTTTTGCATAAAACCACAAAGTTGAAAAACATACAATTCATCATGTAAATCACCATTAAAAAATGTAGGTTTAATGTCTAACTAATATACATTGCAACCATGATAAGCTACAAGTGCACAAATCCTATGAATAGTGGTCATTCGAAATATGGGAGCAAAGGTCTCATCCAAATCAATGCCTCTTGAGCATAATCCTTGGCAACAAGCCTAGCCTTATACCTATTAACTGTTCCACCTGGCTTACGTTTCAGCTTGTATACCAATTCAGTGCCAATGGGCTTTTTGCATGGAGGCAAATTACATATAGAAAAAAGACAATTCTTCATAATAACATCATATTTTTATTGCATGTAAACCATCTAATTTTTTTCATTTCTATGTCTCATAGAAAAAAACAAACTCATTCTCATCACAAAGTTTAGAGGCAACCATTGCATAATAATATGATACAAAGAAAGCAATATAAAAACCTAAACGAGTATGTGACAAAAATGCATCTAATTTTCTCTATTTTAAGGTTTATATCAACCATTTAGCCATAGTTTTAGCTTCTTCAATGTCATCCCTCTCATTAGCAAGTGCATCATGTAAGTCTGCATCATAAATAGAATGATCTACATCATCATTTGGAACCTGTAAATATTGAGAAATTGCCTCATCTGGACTAGCATTTAATTTTCCACATGTAAAAAGAGACTACAAAGTGTCATACAAATCCTTGGGACATGAAAATAAAGGTTGAATCGCATCTTCCACATAAAATACATCATAACAAACTAAAATGCCTTTAATCAATGAATAATAGAGAGTATAGCCTTTGCTTTCTGAACTCTCACCAACAGAAATACACTTTATATCTTTATAATCCAATGTTGAATGTTGTTGTTCAGGAATTAACGCATATGCCAAACAATGAAAAACACACAATTGAGCAAAAAATGGCTTGCAACCATGCAAGCCTTATATGGAGTCATAAATTGCAACAGTTTGGTGGAATTCAATACATATGATGCACACATAACGACCTCTTACCAAAAGCTATGTGGTAAAACCTAACTTTTGACCATAACCCTCACCATTTCCATGAGAGAATTGTCCTTTCTATCATTAAATAATCTTTCATGGTGTATATTGCACTATACATTGATGTTTTATTTGGCGCTCAACTAGAAATGCATTAAAATTAGAAGAATTGTATTCTCCCCTCAATTGGATGGGGTGTCCCCAATTTAGGTACTGATAAATTTTCAACCATAACCAAGAACTATTTAATTCACATAAACACTTCAAACATTTCTTTGAATGGATACACTCATACAATCTTCAAAAACTAATAAAAAAAGAGTGATGAAGTAAAGGTAATTCTCAAATGAAGGTGTTTGTATAGGAAAGTAGGCATCACTATGAACAATCTACAATTTATGAGTCGTTGTTATTGAACTCTTTCAGGAAGGAGAAATGCTACATTTTGCCCAACATACAACGTTCATAAACATGCTTAAAAGATACGTCAAGTTTGGGTAAAGAGGATACCATTTAAATTTTTGCATGCATAGCCAACTAGCAAAATTCAAATGACCAAAGCATGCATGCAAAATCTTTGTATCTGAGATAGCCTAAGAATCTTGAATTGCACATGTTGAATCATTCACATATTTTGTAGTCTATGAGCTTATACAACCCATGACATGAAATTCCAAAAGCAGTAAGAACATCATCATTTAGACGATCATGGACTACACATCTGTCATCAACAAATTTAACAATCAAGACAATCCTGGATAATGTTGAGATTAACAATAGATTTTTATCTGTGCATATATAAAACTCTAACAACATGAAAGAATTTCCATTAATAGTAATCATAACGATCTTATTGTTGAGATATAAATCTCAACATGTGATGATCTAGGATGACACGTACCAGTTTTTCGCTTCTCTGACATGTATAGTGGTCATGCCAGTATATGTGAGGGATACTTCATTGAGCTTTATTAGATTTATCTACCGAGAGTGATGGCACATTTGTGCCTTTCCATCTCACTCATTTGCAGACATTAGGTTTTTCCTTATATATTGCACTTGTTGTATTCTTGTTTTTAGGTCATTCTTGTAGATTCCTTTTTATGTAATAGAAGAAGAAGAAGAAGATCATTCTTCCTTGCCTCAATCTGTGTGTGTGCTTCTCCTTGAGAGTGAGAGTGTGTGTGTGAGTTCTCTTCTTTATCTCCTTCCTTGTGACATGGTATCAGAGCCAGCGTGGGTGTAGAGAGCTCGTGGAGAAGGCGATGGTGAAGAGTACGCAACAAGGTGTGGAGAAAACGTGATTCACAAATGACCTCTGTTTGCTACGAAAATTGGCATGAAGGTAGAAGACCTCAAAATATTTTTGTGAGTTAGCCCTTTAGGGTCACTCGTTTTTGTTAGATCGAAGTTTCAGAGCCATCTCGACCTCTGTTTTGAGCCCGCAAGGTGGGGCCTGCAGAAAAACCATGTCAATTTTAGAAACTGTAATGTGCGTTGTGTTTGGCAACACTCATATATTCCAGATCCAGAATTTCAAGTGATTCTATGTACTGTTGATACACGAAAACTGTGTTTTTCAGAGATCGAATTGTCACCTCATAGTGCGATAGTGTTCAAGTAGAAGTGTTGCTTGCAGTGTTGTGAATTGCTGCAGAAATGGAAAACGCAGATGGAATGAGTCAGCTTATGAGCGATAAGCTGAACAAGAATAACTTCCATGCTTGGAGATTCAGAATGATGAGTTTCGTGATGGGAAAAGGCTATTGGAAGTACATCGAAGGAGAGAATGAAAATGCTCCACAGTTACCAAAAAGGAATCAGACTGTAGATCACGTAAGAGCATATGAGGAATGGAATCAAGGAGCACGAAAGGTAATGTACTGGCTATTTGTTAACATACAAGATAGCATGATTGGACACATATAGGATGCCAAGACTCCAAAAGAGGCTTGGAACAGTTTGGTCACATTGTATGAGATCAATACAAAGGCACGGAAATTGCAACTCAAGAACAAACTGCATACATTGGAGAAGAAGAGCATGTCGGTAAGTGGCTACACCTTGAAAATCAAAAGCATATGTGAGTCACTTGCATCTATTGGCGTGAATGTAGATGATGATGATAAGGTGGAAGTGTGTCTTCGTGGTTTAGGAGCTGCATATAAGCAGTTCATAACTTCTATACAGAGTAGGGAAAATATTCTGAATTTTGCTGATCTGGTATCTATGCTGATTATTGAAGAAAAGAATCTTGGTGAGGATTCAAACTCCCAAGGAAAATCTAGTTCTGAGCAGGTATTCTACTCTGGTAGAGGAAGAGGCAGAGGCAGAGGTTTTGGAACTGGAAGAGGAAATAGTAACCAAGACCAAAGTCAACAACAGAATCATACAGGAGGAAGAGGACAATTTTGAGGCAAGGGGAGCCAAAGAGGCCGCAAAAATTTCCAAAGAAATGATTCAGGTAATGACAGTAAAGGATGTTGGAATTGTGGTAAACCTAGACACTTTGAACCTGATTGCAGGTTGAAGAATCAAAATAATAGAAAACAGCATAATAAATATGCATCCACAAGTGCAGATGATTCTGAGAAGCTGTTCATGGTTCAACATCACATGATGAATACGATGTCTGCTAGTGTTTCAAAATCAAATGATAATGTTTGGTATGTTGATTCAGGAGCCTCAAATCACATGACCAGTCATGCATAATGGTTTAGTACTTTGTAGAAATTGCTAGTTCCTCGATATGTTGAAACAGGTGATGACACATCACATCCTATTGAGCATACATGAAACATAGCACTATCGATGGAGGATGGAAAGGTGAAACATCTTGCTGATGTGCTGCATGTTCCAAATATAACAAAGAAACTGGTTTCTGTTGGACAAATGGTTGACCAGGATTACAACTGAGGTTCAATGCTGATGGATTATATGTAGAAGAGTACAAGCAGGATGGACGATTGGTTGCCAAAGGAAACAAAGTGGGTAGGATGTTCACTTTAAATGTGAAGATTTGTGAAATAAATGCAGCCACGTTTGCAAAAGGTGAAGGAGTTATTGCAGATATAGAGATGTGGCACAAACGGATTGTACATGCAAACTTGCAAAGGCTGAAATTGATGCAGTCAAAGGAGATTTTCCATGGACTACCAGATTTCAAAGTTGCAAAAATGCAAAAGGTATGTGCAGCATGTCAATTTGGTAAACAGTCAAGAACATCATTTCCACATGTCAAGCATGTTAGTGAGAATGTACTAGAAGTAGTACATACAGATGTTTGCGGTCCAACAAAGACCACATCTATGGGTGGTTGCAGGTTTTATGTTACTTTCATTGATGACCATACATGCAAAGTATGGGTATATTTCATGAAAGAGAAGAGCGAGGTGTTCACTCACTTCCAGAATTTTAAATCGATCATGGAAAAGCAGACAGGGAAGTACATTCAAACATTAAGATCTCATGGAGGAGGTGAATACATGTCAAATGAGTTCAACGGTTTTCTAAAAACTCATGGAATTTGGCATTAGTTTTCATGCAGGTACACACCACAACAGAATGGCATTGCTGAATGCAAAAATAGACATATTGCAGAAATAGCAAGAGCCTTGATGGCTGAGAAGAATATGCCTCATTGTTATTGGGCAGAAGCTGTGCATACTGTTGTATACATCATGAATAGAACTCCGATTGCTGCTATACATCAAGCTATAGCTGAAGAGAAGTTTACACGTAAAAAGCCAAACTTATCACATCTGAAAGTTTTTGGCTGTATTGCATATGTACATGTCCCAGATGAATTGAGGAGGAAGCTTGATCCAAAAGCAGAAAAGTGTGTCTTCATTGGATACTCCCTTGAGCAGACAGGTAAAAGTGAGTAGAGATATGGTATTTGATGAAATGTCAAGCTTCTATGCAGATGCCAAAGAAGGACTGAATCTTGAACCAAATGACAAAGAAAATGCTGAAAAAACAAGTCCAGAATCTCAAGTTTTGAGTGGACCGAATGCATCACCAAGCAATAGTTCCAACTCAAATCCATGGAGTGGATGATTGCGTGGAAATTTCAGTCCAGCAAATTCATCAAATACATCCAATAAAGGTAAAGAAAAGCTTTCTACAGGTCATAACACATGTGCAGGTTTTGAAGACGTTGATGGAGATTCAAGCGGTTCAGAAAAGAGTCTTGATGAGGAACTTGGACTACCCTCTGTGAAGACTCTAGGAGTAAGGCACATGCAGATGATACAAGGAGAAGTGACCCAGGAGCAAGAAGATCTAGGAGGATGTGGAATTCAGTGCAATGATTGACGTATGACAGTTATATGGCTCATCATTGTGCCTACATGCCAAAGGTAATACAAGATGCTGAACCTTCTTGCTTTGAAGATGCAATTGGAATTGCAGATGGGGAAAAAGCTATGGATGAGGAGATGGCTGCACTTTATGGAAATGATACATGGAAGTTGGTTCCATTGCCGCAAGGAAAGAAACCCAGAGGCTGCGAATGGGTTTACAAGGTAAAACATAATGCTGATGGTAGCATAAGCAGGTATAAAGCATGATTGATATCTAAAGGATATACACAGACATATGGCATTGATTATGAGGAAACATTCAGCCCTATAGCTAAAATGTATACTGTCAGAACACTTGTTGCATTAGCTAAAGCAAAAGGATGGACTTTGCATGAGATGGATGTGAAGAATGCTTTCCTACATGGTGAGTTACAGGAAGAAGCATATATGGACCAGCCACAATGATATGAAGATTCAAAGCATCCAGAATATGTTTGCAGGTTGCAAAAGGCTTTGTATGGGCTGAAGCAAGCCCCTCGTGCATGGCATGCAAGGATTGCTGATTACTTAACCAGCATTGGGTTTTCTATTTGTGATGCAGATCACTCACTATATGCAAGGAAGGCTGATGATGGCATCACTATTGTGGCTATCTATGTTGATGACCTGATTGTAGGTGGTGATAATGAAGGAAGCATCAAAGAGGTAAAGCAACTTCTTATGCAAGAATTTGATATGAAAGACCTTGGTGTGTTGCGTTATTTCTTGGGCATTGAGTTTATACATACAGAAACAGGTATATGGATGTCGCAAAGGCAATATGCCTTGAATATGATGTAAAAGTATGGTATGGCTGATTGTAAGCTAATTTCTATTCCATTAGATCAGAATTTGAACTTGGATATTACATCAGGTGAAGCATTGGAAAATGCTACTATGTACAGGAAAATTGTGGGAAGTCTTATATATCTCACAATTACAAGGCTTGATCTAAGTTATACTATTAGACTTGAAAGCCAGTTTATGTAGGTTCCCAGGAAGCCACATTTGGATGCTTTGAGGTGCACTCCACATTATGTGAGTGCTTCTTTGGATTATGCATTGTTTTATGAGGCTAGTGTAGATTTGCCGGTTTATGGATACACCGATGGAGATTGGGCTCATAGCATTCCAGATAGAAGATCTACCAGTGGTTTTCTATTCTCACTTGGGAGTGCAACTGTTACATGGAGCAGCAAGAAGCAACCCATTGTTGCTTTGTCAAGTACAGAGGCTGAGTATAGAGGTGTTGCAATGGCAGCATGTGAGGCATCATGGCTAGAAATGCTACTTGCAGATTTAGGTGTGGAAGTGGGAAAGCCTATCAACATTTATTTCGATAATCTTAGCAGCATACAGTTAGCACAAAATCTTGTTTTCCATGCTAGAACAAAGCATATCGAGGTACATCATCACCTCATCAGAGAGAAGGTATTAGCAGGTGATATTGATCTTGTTTATGTGAGAACAAATGAGCAGGTTGCTGATATTTTCACCAAAGCACTTGGAGCTAATAAGTTGAAGAAATTTCGGGAGATGCTTGGATTACAAGATATGGTGTTGAGCTTGAGGGGGGGCATTGAGATATCAAGCTCAACATGTGATGATCTAGGATGACACGTACCAGTTTTTCACTTCTCTGACATGTATAGTGGTCACGCCGGTATATGTCAGGGATACTTCATTGAGCTTTATTAGATTTATCTACCGAGAGTGATGGCACATTTGTTCCTTGCGAGCTCACTCATTCGCGGACATTAGGTTTTTCCTTATGTACTGATCTTTATATATTGCACTTGTTGTATTCTTGTTTTTAGGTCATTCTTGTACATTATTTTTTATGTAATAGAAGAAGAAGAAGAAGATCATTCTTCCTTGCCTCAATTTGTGTGTGCTTCTCCTTGAGAGTGAGAGTGTATGTGTGAGCTGTCTTCCTTATCTCCTTCCTTGTGACACTTATCAAATCCCATTACAAGCTAAGAGTTGTTAGCATATATGATAGTATTCCTTATAGGGAAGTCTCAATTGAACTGAAGAAACTACACTATGAGGTAATATGTTTGGTTGCACCACTGTTAAAGTACCAAACATGCAAGTCTACTACAAATATACACTACTCATGAGAAGATAGGTCACACCTACAAATAGTAGGAAATGCCCATACTTCATTCTGAACAAGATTAGTAGACTCTGTTTTAGGTGTAGATGCCTCTACAACATCCATTCTAGCCTCTTTTGTAACCAATTTTGAATAACTCTTTATGACGATCATTTTCCTTACAATACTAGCAAAATTGATTCTCCTTTTCTATTTTCTTATTGTCTTTGGTTTCCTTCTTTGATTGTGCAATATTAGAAAATTTTTTCTTACTAGTAGATGAGGTCCATTTACATTTGCCCTTCTGACTAGCTAACAAATCTTGACCTGCAGCATGCATAATTGAACAGTTCTACCTAGACTGATCTTCCTATAACAAAACAAAGCCTAACTCCTCAAATATTAAGCCATTGGGATTTCCTTCAATCATCAATCAAAGAGTAGAAGCAAAACTTTGATATGAATGTGGAAGATCGTTAAAGACAGTCTATACAAGTGAACTATTAGGCAAGATTTCATCACCAAAAATCAATTGCTTCAAAACTTTGATCTTTGTCAAAAAATTATCCATACAATATCCTGCACTCATATGCTCTCTTCAGCTCTTTTCGTAAGTAAGCAACAAGAGCCTCATTTCTTGCTTGATATAATTTTTTAAGAGTATTCGAAGCCTCTTTTGTTGTCTTACATGAGTGAATATGAAAGATAATGGTGCATTCGATACAAAATGCTTTCAATGCATGTGCTTGTGTATCTCTACCATCCCTAAAAAGTTTCTCTATAGTAAGTGCAACAAGAGCCACAACAAGACTAGGAAATTGAAGATCATCATTTTTGACACCATCTACATCATCTTCAATAACTATATTTGTAGGTAAAGTAGTAATATTCCAAAGAATTTTTACCACCAATACATGATGCATCATATATGCCCACAATGGGTAATTAGTAGCATCCAAGTTATCCTCCACAACCAAATACAAAATATGTCATTGCTTTCAATCATGGCCACTTATTATATACCATGATGAGGAAAGTTCACTATATCTCAAAAATTTGAGCATAAATATATGATTAATTTGTGATAGACCTATAATAGTCTTTGAGGTGCTTGTACTAGCGAACCAAAACTTATATATCTTTGGCACAAAAGGACAAAATTATCTAGACAACTGCTATGATAATGCATTCAAAGACCAAAGCCGAATCAAATCAAAATTTGGATGCCACATACCAATGCAATTTTTAACTTCTAATATTGACAAGTATACTCACCATTTTTTGTGTGATTTTGATACTATGACTAGAGGGGTATTGATGACTCCATAGATGAAGCGATGAGTTTCTTTGATACCAATTGTTGGAGTTTGAGATTTTTGGCACTCAAGGTCGTCACAAGGTGCAATAACGCATCAAAGAAGTTGACACACAAGAAGAGGGAGCATGTAGGGAGCTCCAACAAGTATATGTCAAACTCTTAGAAGAAACCCCTATAAAAATAGTGATTTTGATCACCAAAATCATTGTAAATATCATTTTACATTTTTACAGCTCCATTTTGTGCAAGAAGAGGATTCCTCAAGCTTGATGAGCCTATGTAGAACTCATGTTTTAGATCTCATAATTTTTAGAGCTCATTTGAGCCATCAAATTGCATCAGGAACTTCATTTTTAATTGCATTGACCATTAAGTCTGAAATCGACCAAATCTAGTCAAGAAACTATAAAAAGAGCTAGATAGCTCATTTTTGGGGTTGTCAAGTTGGAGAAAGATCTTCTTGAAGAGAATAATTGAGTTATTGAGAATCAAAGCTTCCATTGTTCCTATCTTTGTTATCTTGCCTTGTGTGCACGTGTGTGTACATGCATGTATGAGCTTGTCACTCACATTTGCTCGCTACAATTTCTCATGATTTTCATATCCTGTTCGCGTCTCTGCAGATTGACAAGGAGGCAGTGCTCATGCTTGGGCTACACCAAATTTTGGCACTGTTGCCAAGGAACTTTTTGCGAGGATGAGTGTTGTGATGGTAAGATCGTAGATTTGCGATGTTGGAAGGTTAAAAAGAGTCATTTTCTATTTATTTTATAATCTTTTTCTCCACCTTCATCATCATCATCATTATCATCATCCTCTCCCATCTTCGTCTTCAATATTTTTTTTTTACTATATATTCGCTATTTTCACCTCATTTCTCATTCGTGGTTGTGCATGCAAGAGAGAGAGAGAGAGAGTTTTTATGTGTGCAATTCTTTGTGATTTTCATGACCCTTTGCATGACACACGAACCTCAATGCTCGATTTCCAAGTCCCTACCAAAACTCTCAAAAATTTGCAACTTTGTGAAAAAAATCACGACTTTGTAGAAAATTCAAAATTTCTTTTAGAGCATCATGATTGTGTTAGTATTGGAAGTTCCCACCTAGAATCATTCACGAAATTCTGGTTCTTTGGTTATCACAAGATCGGAATTCTCTGATTGCCACAAGATCTCGATTGTCTCACAGCATTGTGATTGTCTCGCTCTCACAAATCGTGATTCTCTAGTTGTCACAACATTGCGATTATCTCATAGCATCATGATTGTCTAACTTCCACAAAATCGAAATTCTCTGTTTGTCACAACATCATGATTGTCTCAGAGCATCGGTATGTTTAGCTCTCATAAAATCATGATTCTCTATCTTGAACAACATCATGATTTTCTCATAACATCGTGATTCTCTTAGACAATTGTGACATTTTCACACAATCATGGCTGCCTTAAATAAGTACATAAATATCTCGAGAGGTTCTATTTGTGTGTTTGACCACCAAGAGCCTGAATTGACATCTCTTTCTCACCCAATGTAATTTGAAGTTGACCTTTAAGTGGGGTTAGGAAGCCAAGGGAGCTCAAGAGGATTTTTCAACAATACAAGGAAGAAAATGGATCTTTAAAGAATGTCTGAATCAAAATTTTCTCTCAAATAGATTAAAGTTCAATCTTGATCTCAACTTGGGACTTTTACAAGTACATTAAGAGCCATTCAAGGATGTCGCAAGGTAAAGTGCAAAATAAAGCAAGGTTTGGGGAGCATACTTATTGAACATCAGAACACTTTTTAGAGCACCAAAGTCGAGGTTGGAAGAACTCTCAATCCCCTTAGTTAATTTCTAGTATAGGCTAAGTGTGATTAGTGGTAGTGATTAATTAGGATGATGCTAGCTATGAATCAAGTACAAGAAACCCTAATTACTCAAGTTCAAACATGGCTAAGATAATGTTGCTACAAACCCTAAGGAAAAAGAATAGAAACTAAACGATCACATTCAAGTGGTAATAAAAACTTAAGTGCTCATAATGATGCCAATTAGTGGACAAGAAGTGATAATAAAATTAAAATATAAAAGGGAGAAGTGGTTGATGAAAAGGAACATAACAACATGGTTGTGCTTGGGAAAACTATTGGTGCAAAGTTCAAGCCCTCACATTTGGCTTGAAGTTCATAAACATATGAAGCCATGGAAACCATTGCTATAAAGATTTTTTATCTTTACCATCTGTAAAAGTCACTTTTGACTTGAGAGAATATTTGTAATCACCTAACAAAAACTCATGGATTTATTAGATAGAAAAGTAACTATTTCATTGAGGGAATATTTTCTAGATTGATGGATTACTTTTAGAGAGAGCCAAAAGTTGAATTGAAATTCAAATTTGAATGTAACACTTATATAAAGTGACTTGAAAAAGTCACGTACAGGTAGTCACTTCTCGAGTTCTTCATTGTCATTTTGGTAGAGTGTGAGGTCTACATTGTAGCCTACACTACTCTCCATCATTAGGCTATGATTCTCAAGCCTATGACCTTGTACAACATTGTTCATTAATACATTACATCTACATTGTTCATCTATGATCTCTCTGTTATAGTCAGTCATAACTATCAACTTGTGCTGCTCATATCTCAGTCATTTTTCCACCATTTTCAATGATCTATAGCTTTTTGGAATCAGCTTCAAGTTATCTACATGCTCACGAATTTGGAAGGAAATCCATTCAGCCAATTTGGAGAAAAGCACATCAAAGCACTCACTGGTCAAACTCTGCAGAGGTCCTAAAAAATTGAGGGTAATGTTTCAATCGCTAAATTGATTGCTCTTTGTATAGTGCATCCTTTTAAGTGATTCCACTTGGAATCATTAGCTTACTAAGCTAATTAGATACCTCTCAAAGGAATTGTTTCAATTCCTACTGTACTAGTAGCACTGAGCATAACAAGCAATAGGTGTATGATAAAAAATAGAAGGTTGTCATTGATCCTTCAACTTGGAAGTAGTCTGTTTTGATTCAATCTTTTCTCACATCATTTCCAAAGTACATAGGCACTTGTATAGTGTCTTTGGAAAGCTAAGAGGGCCCAAAACACAACTTTGAAGCTACAAGGGTCTGGTACAAAGTAAGATTTGGCAGTACCTACTCATTTCTTGGAGTGTTCATCCATCTTTCCCAACAGTGGTATCAGAGCAAAGTTAAGGTAAAATGGGAGATGGTTTTCCTTCTTTCATTGATAAGTTGGACAGAAACAACTACCAAGCATGGTCCTTGAGGATGAATACATACTTGCAAGGAAGAAGCCTCTATGGATACATCTAAAGAGATGAGGAGATGCCCATATTTAGAAGCAAAGGACAATCTACAAGAGAGGAGCATGAAAGACTCAACACATGGTGTACCAAGGATGCATTAGCTAGGTCTTACTTACTTAACTCAATCTCTGATTTCCTTCTTCCACATATTAGGAACTGTAAGACATCCCAAGAGACTTGGGAAACATTGTCTTCTTATTTCTCTTCCAACACAAGGGCTAGGAAGAACCAATTGTGGATTGGGTTCACCACTCAAAGAAAGCAACCTAAGCAAGGTATCTCAGAGTATGTGACCAAAGTCAAAGATGTAGTAGATCAAGTGGCAAGCATAGGAGAAGAAATTGAAGAAGAGCAGATTGTAAGACAAGTAATCAATGGTATTAAAGCTGATGACAAATGGGAGAGCTTCACAACTGCCATGGACTTATACATGGACATGCAAATTCCAGACCTTACCACACTCATGGGGCAACTATTCACCCATGAAGCCAAGCTCAACAAGAATGGAGATTCATCAAGAGGTAATAGCTCTTCTACCCTATACACTGATAAAAGTAAGTCTAAAGAGAAAGGAAAAAACAAAAGGGTTGAAGATGAAGGAACTACCTCCCAAGCCAACTATGCAGGGAGAGGTAGAACCTCAAGGGGAAGGGGCAGAGGAGGTAAGCAAGGTAGGGGGAGACCTTATAACTCATCATCTTGCAATATTTGTGGATTGTCAAATCATACTACAGATGAGTGTTTCAAGAACTTCAAGAATCAAAGAGGTAGAGGATATCAAAGAGGTGGATATACACAATCAAGAGGAAGATTCAATCACCATCAAGGATACAACAACAACTACAACAACTACTACAATAGCAACTACCAAGAAGGTTACAAATCAAGGAAAGATTACAACAACTACACAGAGGAGCAAGAAGATTCTCTTCTGATTATGAACATGACTCAAAATTAGGTACAAATGATGACCATCTCTTCTACATTGACTCAGGATGCTCAAATCATGTGGCAGGCAATGTAGCTCTTCTCTCTAATCTTGAGGAACCTAAGGGTAAGCATCAAGTACAAACAGGTGATGACACCAAGAACTCAATGATTAAAGTAGGGAATTTTAAGAACTCTGATGGAAACAAGAATCTGTTGAGTAGGGTTTTATATGTACCTACAATTACCAAAAGTTTAATAAGTGTTGGACAAATTGTGGAAAAGGGTTTGCAGGTCAGATTCAACCAATATGGAGCATTTGTGAGGGATCCCGAACATGAGTTCAAGAGAATTGCCAAAGGACAAAAGACAGGTAGATTATTCACTTTTGAACTTGAAGATACAAGGAATATTGCACTCTATAGTTACAAAGATCAAACACTTTCAGAACTTGAAATTTGGCACAAGAGATTAGGGCATGTTGGTGAAAGAACTTTAAAACAAATATGTAGAGATCAATGTGTGCTTGGGATACCTAATGTATCCAAGCAACACATGATTTATAAATGTGGTGGTTGTCAGTTTGGAAAATCTCACAGGTTACCCTTCTCATGGAAAGGCTACATGCATGAGGACTACCTAGAGCTTGTCCATACACATGAATGGGGACCAAGTAAGGATCCCTCAATTTCTGGATCAAGGTATTATGTATCTTTCATTGATGATTACAGTAGGTGGACTGTATTGTACTTTATGAAGCACAAAGATGAATTGTTCAATTGCTTTAAAAAGTATCTTGCACTTGTTGAGAACCAAACAGGGAGAAACCTAAAGAGACTAAGATCAGATGGAGGAGGTGAGTACTTCTCAAATGAATTTGATATATTCTTGCAGGAAAGAGGAATCAAGAGAGAAATTACAACAAGGTATACCGCTGAGCAAAAAATGGGGTGGATGAGAGGAGAAATAGATTAATTGTTGAAACAGCTAGGTCAATGTTAAATGAGAAAAAATTACCTAACTACTTGTGGGCAGAGAGTGTGTCTGCTATTGTTTGCCCAATCATGGCCCAACGGCATTGATTTTGATGAGACCTTTGCTCCTACATGTCAAATGACCATTGTTCATAGCACATGTGCAGCTCATCATGGTTGGAATGTACATCAGTTGGACATTAAAATTGCATTTTTGAATGGTAATTTGCATGAAGAAGTGTATGTTTTTTAGACCCATGGCTTTGTGCACAAAGGGCATGAAAATCAAGTGTGCACATTGAAGAAGGCATTATATGGTTTAAAACAAGCACCACATGCTTGGTATGAAAAGATACATGCCTATCTGATTGCACATGGTTTTGAGAAGATTCCAACTGAGAGCACCTTATATGTTAAACGTGCAAATGATGTGCTTCTTATCATTGTTATGTATGTTGATGACATGTTGCTCACTAGTCCTCATGAGATGCATATTGCTGATTATAAGGCTGATTTTCATGTCTCATTTGAGATGTCACATTCAAGGCATTTGCATCATTATTTGGGCATTCAGTTCATGCAAGTTGATGGTGGAAAAGCTTTGTGTCAAACAAAATATATTGACACATTATTGCAGTGTTTTGTCCTTGAAGACTGTAAAACTATTGCCACTCCTATGGAGAAAGGTCTATGATTGAGTTCCTTCATGATGTTGGAGATGCATTTGATGTTGTTCTCTATTAGTAGGTTGTTGGATGCTTGATTTACTTATGCATTACTCAGCCAGATATTCAGTTTGTTGTCTCAGAAATGAGTAGGTTTATGCATTTCCCAGGTGTCAAGGATTGGTAGGTGGTTGTTGGTAGCAGCCAGGGCACCCAAGGACCCACAAGACAAGGAAGCCAAAGAAGGGAGTCAGAGCAAGGAACAAGCAGGCAAAGCAGTCAATGCAGATCTGGCAGATAGGCCCATAATTTTTCCATGAAACAATATTTCCCAAATAGTGATCTTAGTCATCATTGTAAATACCATTTTTTATTATTCCTACTCCATTTTGTGCAAGCCAAGGATTCCTTGAGCTCGAGGAGTATTATTAGTATTTATGCACCAATTTTCATAATTTTCAGAGCTCGTTTGAGCCTCCAAAATAGACTTAGAACCTAATTTTCAACTAGGCTGGACACTAGGTCTGGACAGGACCAAAGCTAGTCAAAAACTATAAAAAGAGCTAGAGAGCTCATTTTTTAGGTTAGCTTGTTGTAGATTTGAACTTGTATGAGAGTTTTTGAGTAATCTAAAGAACTCCATTGTTTCTCTCTTTGTCTTGCCTTGTGTGTGCGTGTGTGTGTATGTGTGTGCATGTTTGTGTGCTTCTCACTCACACACTTGTGCCATCACTTGTTTGAGGTCTTCATACCATCCTCATGTCTTCCCGGATTGACATTAAAGGAGGTGCTACTCATCACTGAGCTACACTAAATTTTGGCATCGTTGCCGGGGATCGAGCTTCGAGGACGAGTGTGTGATGGTAAGACATAGAGTTGAGACGTTGGACTCATAGGTATTTTCATCATTTTTATCTATCTTCTCCTATTTTCTTCACCATCTCCCACCTCCATCTCCATCATCGCAACATTTTCAGTTTTTTGGTCATATCACCATTCCCATACCATTTTCCTCATTTCACTTGTGAGAGAGAGCGAGAGCGTTTGCGTGCTTGTGCATTTGTGTGTTTTTTGAGATTTTCTTCAGGAATCAGCATCCCCAGAAAATTTTTGACTGTGCAGGTCCCGAGGCATTGATCTCTGTCAATCGTGAATGACAAAAAAATTGATCAACTTGCTAAACTAACTGCATAAATGTGATGTGTAGGCCTAGAGCATCTTAAATATGTGTTTAAAATTTTGATATGCCTCAGTTTTCTATCAATCACGATTGACGCGTCAATCACGATTGACAAACGACGATGGACACTTGCCGACAGACCTGTCAATCGCGACCGACACATCGATCGTGACCAACAGAGTCAACGATTGACTGACCATGACCGACACAATCTACATGTGCCACGTGTCAATTGTGATCGGCCCATTAATCGCGATTGACCCATCAATCACGACTGATAGCCCTGACGGCTCTATCAATCGCAACCAACAAAGTCAATGATTGTTTGACCACGATTGACTAAAATTTTGGGCCATGTGTCAATCGTGATTGACCCATCAATTGCGATTGACAGCCACGACGGACCTGTCGATCGCGACCGACACATCGATCACGATTGACACATCAACCACGATTAACAGACCATTAGATCGTGATTGACAGGCAATTTCGGCATTTTTTAGGGCAAAAAAATACTTGGTCTATTTTGGGTCAAAATTTGGGAAACATTTAGGGTCATTATAACATAACCAAGCCTTAGAACACATTGTGAGTTATTCATGTTTGCTTGTTAGCCTGTTTGGATACTGTTTTAGACCTAGAACCCTGAATAGACATAACTTCCTCATACGAACTCCTTTTTTAGTGATTTTGGTCTTGTTGGAAAGCTTGTTTCGAATCCCACTAAAACATCTACTAGTTTTTGTAAAACTAATACACTGAGTTATAGATAGGGTATTTTGAAGTTGACCATACCCTGGGGGAAGAAATCTGAGGGATCTCTAGGATTGTTGGCCATAAAGACAAGGGAAATTTGGGCTCTGAAGTACAGTATTGAAAGTGAATTGTTATGTCATTTGAAGTTAAAGGTTGAGCTTTTACAGGTCCACTAAGAGCATTGAAGGGCATTCAAGGCAAGAGTGAGTGCAGGCTTGGGAACACACTTCTTGGGCTTACAAGGGCAAGGGATCAGCAAGTGAGGTTGGAATATTCTCAACTTCCTTTGTCAATTCCTAGCTTAGGCTAAGTGCGAGTAGTGCTAGAAGCAAGTCAAGGTGATGATAGGCATCTATCAAGTTGAAGACTACCTAAGCACTCAAGTTCAAGCTGAAACATAATCTCTTTGTGATCGATACTTAAAAGGAAAAGAACTTAGTGTGGTACGATCAACGAAAAGTGCAAAAAATTCATTTAAATATTCTTGACGACATAATATCATAAAAGATCATAAACATGATAATCAACTAAAAAAGAACCAATTAGCTGATACAAATTGATCTGCAACGAGGTTGTAGTTTGGGTAAAAATTGGGATTGCTCACTAAGGCATATGAACCTTAGATCAAGATGACACCTAGGGAGAGATAGACAAAGCCTTAGGTCTTCAGAGGCTAGTGTCCATCACACCGCTAGGTCTTGGGCCCAGCAGTTGAGTAGTCATTCACACCACCCTAGCTCCAAAACTAGCGAATCAGAAATGTCTCAAGGCATGGAGCGACCCACAGGAAGTTCAGGTGTGGCTTACTTGCAAAAGGTTGAAGGTCCCTACAAGACTCAACTGGAATACCTTAGGACCAACGGATTAGTGCTTGCATCTATGAGGACGGCCTAAGAAGAGTCGTGGACCAAATTAAAAACCCTCACCAACCCATTGGACTCAAACATCCAGCAGTCAAGTTTGAAAATGGTGCATACCTGGACAAAGAAGGAACCATGTATGTGGTCACTACCTACCCAGATAGGACAGATGAATTTGGTAATGTGATCCCAAAAACGAACATAGGTGACCTAGAGCAAGGGAACATAGGTGTAGACCCTAGAACCCCTCAAGGAAAATCAGTTCTCACTAGAATTATCACACTAGAGTGGGTTCCCCAGGATAATAAGAGCATAGATCTGCTCTTGAACTGAGAGACCGATGAAGCCTTTTGGAGGTATAAGCCTGATCAACCGAATGAGGTAGGAACAATCACAATTTATGAGTTCAAAGATCCTGATAGCCCAGGCAAAGTGACCTATTTAGACAATACTTCAGAGAGGATCTTTGTGGTCACAGAGCATGGTAGGCATGTGTACACTTGGAAGGGTGAAATTATTTTTCCCCAACCAAGATCTAATGACTCTTATGGCCAGCCAGGAGCTAGAACATCCCAAGCTCATGGAGCTCAAAGGGACAAAAGTAGAGACAGGCTAGAGGTGAGCTTTGCTAACCCACTCGGGAGAGAAAGAACAAGAACAGAGACGGATAGAGTAGAAATCGAGAGACCTAAAGACCCAAGGAACCAAAGAAATGCGAATGATTTTCCTTTGCCAAGGCCTAGAGAACACACTAGGACCTTGAGGCCAACCCAGCTGGTTAATTCCATGAAGAATTATTTCGATAGCATTGGAGACCCATATGAACATGTGGCCAAGTTTAGGCAAGTCTTGAGAGCTGAACAAGTTGAGGACCTATTCATGCAGTACAATGCTTTTGGTCTAACCCTTAGGAATACAGCCCTTACATGGTTTCAACCACTACATGAGAGACAATTTAGGAACATAGACCAACTTCTAGAGGCTTTCATTATTGAATTCTTTAAGAGTGGCATAAGGCATAATACCTCCTCACTGATTCATAGCTTCAAGCAGACACCTCACGAGACCATTAGAATTGCAAGAAGAAGGTTTAGGCAATACTTAGAGAGATGTTCTATTCCTGAGTTACCCACACAACCAAACAAGTGGCTTTATTCTTGGATGGACTGTTGAGTACCAAATTAAGATCATATGTGTACTTGAAGGACCCTTGAACCATAGAAGAGTGTGTACGTATGTGCATTGACATTGAGGATAACCTAGGGGAGGAATTAGAGCTTTCAAAAATCTACAAAGATTCAGATAGCTCTACTAGCCTCAATTCAAATACATCCACATCGATTGAGGAGCTTGCAGAGAAGGTAGCTCAAAAACTAGGTGTCTCTAGCAAACAAATTCCAAGATTTGCCCCAATAAAAAGATGCTATACTTGTGGAGGTGACCATATGGCGAACGTATGTCCCATTATGGCTCAACCCCAAGTGAATCCTAGTAGCCAATACTACACCATAGAACAGAGATACACTAATCACACCGTGCAAGATTGCCCATACAATAAGCAAGCAATTAGGCAAACGTACCCACAACCATACCCTCAACAAGGAAGATACCAGAACCAGTACCCATCACAGTAGTATGCTAGGCCTCAGCAACCCTACCAACCACAATTTCAGGCCCAACAAAGGCCTCAACCTCTGTTAGCTCAGCAACCTCCAACCCCAGCTAATGTGATTCTGGTAAAGTATGCAGTTGCGGAAGAGAATTTGAATAGAGCCATAGTGTCAGTGACACCATTGCTTTCAGAAAGTGACCATAGTTTTGACTCTACTCACATTGAAAGTCTCGAGGCGTACTACATGTAGTCACCTGAGCATAATGAGTCATACTACTATGAAGATCCAAGTGAACATAGTTGGGAGCTAGAGTATGCAAATATCATGTACGCAAACCCCAACTTTAGACCTCAACCTAGGTAGGCAAGACCCCCATTCCCCAGAGGACCGTACTATCGATGTCAGGGAGATCACCTCATTCGTGATTGTCCTATGTCGGCACCTACACAAACCCAATCTGTGATGATTCAAGGTTTTTGTCCTGATTATGGGAAAGAGCATCTCTTGCAAGATTGTCCTAAAAACCCTAACAATATACCAAAAATCACTCCTATCAATGTTATTGGGTTAGTAGTAGACTCTATAGGAAGTGTAAATTCTATTGTGGCAATGCAAGTGGTCACCAGAGCTCAGGCTTTGCAGCAAAACCAAGGTTTAGGCCAAGAAAAGAGTGTCGAGGTTAGTGAAACTGAGAGCATAACCAAGAAATGGATGAGAGCCTAGAAAGATAGCGGAGAAAGGATGAAAAGACAATGGTCCAAGAAGATGAGCGAATTAGAAGAGAGCATAAGAGAAACAAAGGCCAAAATTGTTGAACCCACCTCTCAAACACACTCTCACATATCACCACCACCTTCATCCCTCCCACCACCTAATCCCCCACCTTCCAACCCACAACATATAATTCCACCCCCCCTAGAGTAGGATCAGTTTTAGCTGACCCCACTCCTGAGGACATAGACATGATGCTTAAGGCATATCAGGCCAGAATCCAAGAAGGGCCAAACATGATAGATCATGACAAGTGCTACCCTAGAGTTGATCTAGAGATAGAGAGAACCAAGCTTTGTGCTAAAATGGTAGCGTTGGCTTAGGCCATGTTTGAAGCCAGTCGCCTCTTCAACTAGTCTTGCTCAGCTAAGGCACAGCTGCACTTTGATGGACTGTTGGAGAAGTTGGAGAGCATAACTGCAAGATCGGATAAGGAAGCCATCTCCCAAGGAAGAGCCAAGGCAAGCGAAAGAGTAAGCATTCCTCCCCAGGAAGCATATGTGCCTAATTCCACTGAACCAGACACCTCTTCTTCTATGAATTTCACCAGAGTTCCTACGAGAGATTCAAGAAGAGAAATGGGCGACGGAGAGTGAAGTTCCTCCTCCCATTGAACTTGTGGATGACGCGCAAGATCAATTCCCACAAGACATTCCTTCCATTTATGGAGAGTAGGAGAGCACCCAATCTCATGAGAGATTAGACTTTGAGTCTAATTCCTTACAGGAACTACCCCATTTCACAGGCCCATGGGAAGCAAAGTCTACTTGCCTGAGAACACCCACGGTCATGGTAAGAAACGAAGACTCCGTCATCCCTAGGAACACAGAGGTAGTGAAAAACACTAGAGTGCAGTGCAACCTCACTTTAGAAGAGCTACTCAAGGTTAGGCCCGAACTATGGAAACATGTAGCCAATCAAGTGTCAGAAGTAGCGAAACCTCGTTCCTAGGTAGGATCTCATCGCACAGTACCAGAAATACCCTTGGACAAGGTAGGAGACATGAGTGAAGGTGAAGAAGGAAACACCTATCTTCCCATTACCCATCAGGGATACACAACCAAGGCAATTTTGGACTCAGGTGCAGGAGTTGCAATTGCTACCACTTCCCTATGGAAGCATTGGGGCAAGCCAGCACTCAGGCCAACGAGAATGAAATTGCAGATGGTCGATGGTCACATAGAAAGACCCTTAGGACTGCTAGAAGGGATAACTCTCACTACTTGTGGTGTAGAGTTTGAACATAATTTTGCTATATGTGACTTTAGCAAGAATCAGGCCTATGAGATGTTTTTGGGAAGACCATTTATGCGACAGTTGCAAGTGGTGCAGGACTGGGGAACCAATTCCTTGTACTTGCAACACTTAGGTGTTACGACCAAAGTTAATCTCAAGGATTACTCTCATAGAGATGTACGCCCCATCCAATGGAATCCCATCCATAGGGCCAAAGATGACACTGAGTCAGTGCATTCCATAGGATCAGGATACTCATGGATGCATGAAGACACTCACTTGTGGATGTGCAAAGTAGCAGTAGAAGAAGAGAAGAGAGAAAAAGCCAGGAGAGATAGGTGCGAAGGAAACCCATAGATCAATTCAAGACCCAACCTATGCACATGTAGTATTTCCTGATGAAGAATTTGAACCTCACGGCTGGGCGGAAATTCTAGCAACAATGGATGTAGCCATCAAAGAAGAACAATGGACACCCCACTGTGATGAGGATGGCTATGACATTTCAGTCTTCTCAATAGAGTCAATCATGGGTGATTCGGTTCTTGAAGAATGTGAACCTAGCACTGATGCATTCGAGGATGCAAGTGACTCCGATCTAGAGTCAATCATTATGGACTCACCTTTTGCATCAGATGAAGAATAATTCTATGAATTAGAAGTTCACCCTCAGAGACATGAAGAGCTCACAAATGATGTAAGGTTAACGACGTAAGTGACCCCTAAGAATGAAGGCAAGAAAAGAAAGAAGAGAGAAGTCAGACCAAAAGAGGAAGAATCCCTGTTTGAGGTCCCTGGAAACTTTAAGAAGTATGAAATAGATGATAGGAGAGTCGTGATAAGAATGCCTAAACATGAGGCGCAATCAGGAGATGCCTATGATAACAAAGAAACCACCAAGAAAATAGTTGTAGCCATAGAAGAAGGAGAAGAGAGATGCGCTTACATAGGACATGACCTGGCGAAAGAAGAAGAGCACGAGTTGATAACCTTGCTAAGAGAATACAGAGATGTATTTGCTTGGAGCTACAAGGATTTGAAAGGTGTAGACCCTGATATATGCTCACACACTATCCCCATGACCTCAGATGCCAAACCCTCTAAACAAAAGCCATACACATATAATGATAATTATGCTGCCAAAATCAAAGAAGAGATAGATCGCTTGGTTGAAGCTGGATTTATCTATGAAATTGAGCACACTGAGTGGGTATCCCCCATTGTAGTGGTGCCCAAGAAGAATGGAAAGCTACGTGTATGCATTAACTTGAATGGAAAGCTACGTGAATGGAAAGCTACGTGTATGGAAAGCTACGTGTATTTAGAAGTCTATGTTGATGATCTCTGTGCTCATTCCAACATTAGACAGACACATATACCTGAACTTATGCAAACCTTTGACAAATGTAGAGAATATCAAGTCTGCCTGAAAAGTGTGTTTTCATGGTCAGGCAAGGCAAGATTCTAGGACAAGTGTCAAAGAATGGCATATCCACGGATGAGGAGAAAGTGAAAGCTATAGCAAAGCTACCTAGGCCAAAGAATGTCAAGGAAGTGCAAGCTTTCATGAGGCATTGTGGTTATTACTGACATTTTATACACATGTATGCCATCATTGCAAAGCCTCTGTATGGACTTTTGACCAATTTTGAGTGGACTGATGAATGTGAGAAATCTTTCAATGAGCTTAAACGGCACTTGTGTTCAGCACCAATCTTGACGACACCAGATTGGAACAAGCCTTTTCATGTTCACGTAGATGCATCCAATTATGCAATTGGATGTGTGATTGCACAACCTACTGGTGAAGGTAATATGGATCTTCCAATTGCCTACACTAGTAGACAGTTGAACGCAGCTGAACAAAACTATACAACCACTGAACGAGAAGGATTAAGCATGGTATACACGGTTAAAAAGTTTAGACACTATTTGCTTGCAAATAAGTTTAAATTTTTTACGGATCATCAAGCGTTGTTGTACTTGGTGAACAAGCCATGCAATACAGGTAGATTAGTAAGATGGTTTCTCTTACTAATGGAATATGACTTTGAGGTTGTGGTGAGGAAAGGCAAAACTCATTTGAGAGCAGACCATCTCTCTAGGCTCACATCTGGAGAGGCTCCACAAGGAGTAGCAGATGACCTTCCTGATGCTTACTTGTTTAATTTGGAAGTTGTACCTCAGTGGGCTAAGACATTAGTGCCAGTATTGACATACGGGCCTAACCACCCAGTAATAAACACTCAAGATAGGGAGGTAGTAAAAGCCCAGAAGTACCATATCCTGGCAGGGAGTATGTACAAGCATACAGATCAAGGGATATTAGCTTGTTGTGTGGAGGAGGATGAGTACGCTAAATGGTTGCAATTAGCACATGTAGGTGCATTAGAGCAACACTACTCAAGGCAAAGAACCCTACAGACACTAAGGAGACTCGGAGTGCATTGGCCTACTATGGAAGCAGATGTACATAAGTTGTGTAAGGAATGCCCAGTCTGTCGTATTAGACCACCTGTGGAGCACGCTACCTGTGGAGCACTAGTAACCTTCCTGAGGATGAAAACATTCCCTCAAGACATGACTTCGGCTAGGAAAAGAAGTTTAGAACAAGAAGCCCTAGACTACTCTCTCATTGGAGATAACTTATACAAGTGTGGTAAAGATGGTTTCCTCAGATTATGTGTCCATGAGAGTGAATATCTTAAGATCTTGGAAACTGCTCACCAGGGTGTAGCAGGATGACATTTTGGACCAGACCGGGTGATTAAGGCAATCCTATTTGCAGACTTGTGGTGGCCAACCCTTCATATGGATACACATACCTATGTGAAGAGGTGTGATGTTTGTCAGCAAACTCAATATCCTATACGCAAAGATGAGATGCCATTGAAACCTATGATGGGTGGACATGCATTCTCAGAGTGGGGAATAGGCTTTGTAGGTCCTATTAATCCCCCAGCTAAGGGTTCCCATGCTAAATACATCATTCTGGCCATTAATTATCTCACCAAGTGGGTAGAGGTAAAGAATGATGCTACAACAAAGAACGATGCTTAGACAACCACTAAGTTCTTATTTGAGAATGTCTTTACTAGATATGGGCTACCAATAGAGCTAGCAAGTGATAGAGGCACTCTTGAATGAAGTCATTGAAAATCTTCTTCAAGAGTTCTTGGTGATACATAAGAAGTCTGCCCCCTATCATCCACAAGCTAATGGCCAAGCTGAAAGCACAAATAAGATTCTATGCAATGTGTTGACCAAATTAGTGAATAATAGACGCTCTGATTGGGACAAATAGCTACACCATGCTATTTGGGCTTACCAAGTTGCCTATAAAACGGTGCTCCAAGACACTCCCTTTCAGATGGTGTTTGGCCAAAATGTAGTGCTAGGACTTCTTGATACCTACATTGAAAGTAGCTCAAGAGCACGACTGGATAGGCCATGAGCTCTCATCTAGAATCTTTGACCTTGAACGACTAGGTGAGACAAGATTAAGAGGTGTAGCAAGAATTTATGCATATAAGAAGAGACAAAAGGCATACTTCGATGCCCACATGAAGGATAAAGGCTTGAAAGCGGGAGACCTAGTTCTAGTATACACCCTAAAACAACATGCAAAAAAGCTAGAGAAGCGATGTTATGCACCTATGATCATAAATAGGATCTCAACTAGTGGAGCAGAGTCTGGGTAAATCAGAACCGCATTATACTTGCGTTAGAAAATGAAGCACTCAAGGAACTAGGAAAGGCACAAACTCCTAGTCCTTCCAGGAGTACACATGAAGATGACGATGCTATTCTTGTCCAAAACTATGTGATGCGGAGGAAGGATTGTCTCAACAAGGAACTCCCTTCTTTTCCAAAAGTCATAGGGACGCGGCAACCAAAGGTGGACAAAAGGTAGAAGAAGCAGACAACCTATACTCGAAGCCAAAAGAAAGCGTGAAGCATGGTGTCTCAGCCACCAAAACAAGTGTGGGTGCGGAAAGGTGACCAACCTGTTGCAGTCCAGTCACAACCACTGGCTCAACTTCATATTAGTGATCAACGACACGACACTAATAAGAAGTCTTTCAAAAATTCTTTTGCGAAAGTGAGTCTATCTGGGTACCCAAGAAGTCGATGAAGGCTGACCCACAATCAAGACAAATTTGGGTGCCTAAGGCTTGCTTGCGGGCTCAAATGGCTGCACATAAACCACACCATGTAGAACATGATTCACTCATGCGAATAGCTGATTCCCACTCTCATTCGACATGCACAACCACCTATTTGTCCATGAGCATGGGCAGAATCACTTGTAAATGAGTCCCTAAAAAGCCCCATTTTCAGGTAGTCACTTTTGTAAAATCTCCCATAGTCTACCAACAATCCCATTGTATTTCAATGCATTACATTTGGTGACCAAAAGCTTGTAATAAACCCCCCGACCCCAAATTGTAAATTCATCTCCACCTACTAACTGCATTCCAATTAGCTCATAGGACTACTTGTTCACTAACGACACACACAATCACCGAGCACTCACTGACCTACTAACCTATCACTGACCTCATGTTAATGTTGTAACGGGGACAAAAATTATCATCTCTTTTCCACTACAATGTTAACATGTGTTTCTATATCCTCACAGAATCAACAAGCAGTAACATGGCAGAAGCAGGAGGCACCAGTTCCCAAGCGGGGTCCAATGCCCAAATAGTGGATATTGAAACTCTCCTCCTCGAACCACAACTCATCGAGAGGCCTCAGGAACTCAAGGCAGTGCATGTCTTGCCAATTCAAGACCCTCCGTAGGGGCACACATCACAAGTTGGCAAACATGCACACTGGTTGAGTGATGTTGCAGGTCCCCTAGGAGAGGGCACATACTTATGGGAAGTCGAACTAGAATTTAATGGCAAGTGGGGAAGGTACCATTTCTTTACCCGTGAATTCAAAAAGTATCAGGATGTAGAAGTAATGTGATCGATATGGACAAAAGCGGGCTTGGATAGCTACTTTAGAGCACTCTTACCTAAGCCTGATTTTTTGTGTTATTCCTACCTGATCAGCACCATCACCCCTAGCAGAGCCAAAGGAGGAGATAGTACCTTTGTGCTATCCTCATTAATGCCAGGCCACCAGCTAAAAAGATTCAAACTTACCCTCAACCTGGTACGAGAGACCCTGGACATGAAAGGTATGCATATTCCCACAGAGAAAGAAACATTGATTCTTAGAAGAATGAAGCACAAAGATCTCAACAAACTAAAGGATATGGTAGCTATGACACCGACCATCGCCCTCCACCTATGCACGATCATGCAACAATTTGCCTTTCCCGCAACTAGTGTGGTCCAGAGCTCAGGAATTCTAGAGACGACCATCAACAACAGGACCACCATCTAAGAAAATGAGAGGTGCAGTCCAGATATCGTGTGCCCAAGCAAGGGGTGCCACCCTCACACCACCTCAAACACGACGTGTCCATCCATTTACGATTCGCTTACCCAGACAGAGTGCAGAAGGATCCAATCTTGTTTCCCTCCAATTCCATCTGACTTGGAGTTCCCACAGGGCTACACCCTGGATGATTTAACTGATGAAGAAATTGTCAGGATGATTAATGAGGCTAATCTTGAGACGGAAGCAGAACAGGCCTGAGGACCACAACCAACCACGACTTCAGCTCCTACCCAACCTAAAGTAGTGGAAGTAGACAAAGATGAAGAAGAGAGTGATGAAGAGGAGGCAAATGAGGAACACTACCATGAGCAAGAAGAAACTTCAGAACTAGCGGCTGCCCCAACCTATACTACGCAGATCAAAAGGTTGTATGAAACTATGAAAAGAGTCGAGGAGCACCACAAGCTGTCACTGGAAATAGGAAAGATGCTAATAAGTCAAATGTTAGGAGAAGAAGGGGTAGATGACCAATTTATTGAGTCCCTGAACCTTCATGCGGATCCGCTTGGCCTGGATGAAGCCATTCATTCAGCTCTCGCCTACATTCATCGCTTTGAGAAACGAGTGCCTACCCCCCCCCTTCACTCCGAAAAGCAAATTCACATAGATGTATCAACACCAGGAGATAGCGCACAGACAGAAGAACATCATGAGGCACCACCATAACCACACTCCACACCTCTCACTGCACAATTCACTTCTCCCCATGACACGACCACCCCAACTTCCACAATCACCACATATGTTATGGGAATTCCTCTCTCTTCAGGCACCCAACTTGGAGGGGTTACCATGCCTACATTCACAACACTATTCACGAACATCACATCCACCTTGCCCACAGTTCCGATTTACATGGTTACACACTGTTTTGAAACTATGGAAACTTCACCAGCAACAGCACCACTCCCTCCCCCCACCCTACCACAATCTCCCATACCCCCTCCCCCCACATCACCTCTTGATTCCACTTCATTCACAATTCCTTTCCCCTTCCCCATCCCCCCTGCATCTTCCACTTTCCCAGCATCATTACATGTAAATAATATGTTTTCTACATTACATTAATGTGTATATCAGCTCCAGAGCGAATACCAGATCCTAGAAGATTGCCATCGCCAAATCAATATGGACCACCAACAATTACAAAAGTGACTTGTTGCCCTAGAAGAAGAGAACACCAACTTAAATCAACGTTATACTATGCTCGAACATGCCCATCATACCTTATTGGAAGCTCCCCAACAATCAAAATCGTCCGAAGTTAAAAAGTTAACAGCGTTACTTGAATTTTATTAGTCTGAGAACGTCAAAGTCTGGCGTAATCTGACGTTATTGAGGAAGCACATGGCCATGGCTCTAGAAGAAAATAAACGAATTCAAAAGCAGAACGAAGAAAACCTAGAGGCAGCCATGGAAGGCTCCCCCCCATGAGATTGACCCAGAGAAGTTTAAGGCAGCCCCTTCGGAGACTATGAAAACAATCCTAGAAAGCTATGCTAATTTGCTAGAAGCACATGACGAATTGGGCAAAGAATGGGATAGTCTCCACCAACAACTAACAACGCAAGAAGAACCACCCAAGATCATAGATTTTACCACAACTACAGACGAAGTAAATGCACTGAGAGAACAGGTTGTTGAGTGGCAAAGTAAGTTACTTCAGTATGAACGATAGCCCTCCCCAGTCATAGAGCCAGAACTAGAAGAATTGGTACCCATAGAAGTAGACGAGTCATACGAGGAGCCATATGTTCCTATGCTTCTCAATCATATGCACATACACTTATACATACTATTGTGAAGTAAGAATCAATTTTGAGTCAAACAATGGCAATAGATTTTCATTCACAATTATACACTCATATGCACATACACATGCTATCGAATGAAACTTCATTGGATCCCATTACAATTCAAAGTTATGAGAAGGTGTTAATAAGTCTACAAGACAAAGCCATCTAGAGACCTATAAAGTTCTAGTTCACTTATTAACACCTTCTCAAACCTTGAATTATCAAAAAGAAGATAAAACATTTTCCAATAAATCCATTGGGTTTCCTATCACAATCATACACACACATACACATGCGCATACATAATCACATTAGATTTTCACTCACAATCATATGACATACACACACATACACATACATATATTATTGTGACGTAAGAATCAATGTTGAGTCAAACAATCATAATAGTTTTAACTCACAAACAAACATATTTTTCTTTATTCTTAATACTAAAATACTTTATATTTCTAACAAGACCTTATACCATGTTCTTTGTATCACACTGTAGGCTCATAAAAAACAAAGTAACTCTTATAAAAAATGATTCAAAGTGTATTCTTTTACAATACAATATTCGACCGAAGTCTTTTCGATCAAAAAACTATTCGATCCAAAGATTTTTTATCGAAAATTTTTTGATCGAAAGTACTTTTGATCCAAAAGTAGCAAATTACCATGCAAAAAGTATTTGGCTATGCTCGAGTAAACTAAGATGGCATCTGATCAAATAATAAGGGCTTGGTATAAAATTCCATAATTATTCAGGAATAAACAAGTTGTCGAATAATGACATGCAACCTAGCTTATATCACCTAGGTGTGACCATTAAAGTCAATCTCAAATACTATTCCCATAGAGATGTATCCCCCTTGCAATGGAACCTAGGCCAGAGAACATTAGACAAGCCATAGTCAATGCATTCCATAGGATTAAAAGCTTCTTGGATGCACAAGGACACTCACTTATGGTTATATAAAGTTGCATTGGAGGAAGAGAAAAGGTTAAACTTAGAAGTATAAGTGCTAAGGAGAATCCTGGGCCTATTGAAGACCCAACCTATGCACCTATGGCACTCTATGATGAGGATTTTGAAACCCATGGTTGGGCAGAAATCTTAGCCATGATGGACATAGTTGTCAATGAACAGTAGTGGACTCCCCATAATGATGAAGATGCCTATGAAATTTCAGTTTTCACCATAGAACCACTCATGTTTGAACCTGTTCTAGAAGAATGTGAGCTTAGCACATCTACACTTATGGAAGTCAATGATGAGGATGAGGAATCCATCATCAAGGAATTGTTTTGCGCCTCAAAGGAATAATATCTTTATATGATAGAGGCTAGAACTCAATAATTTGAAAGAAAAGAGTCACAGAAGACATTGACTATGACAAAAGATGATAAGATCAAGAAAAAGAAGTAAGCACCCCAAAAGAAGAAAAACCCTTGTTCGAAGTGATCAAAAATTTCAAGAAATACCAGATAGAGGATAGAAAGATCATGATACAAATGCCCAAATGCAAATCATGTTGGAACAAGTCCATGGCAAGTCCTAGAGATGGCTTGGGTCATCAAAAGGCTTAGAAATTTAAAGGAAATGTAAACTCCTTGTAGAGTTCACTTGTGAATTACCTCTTGTAATTTTTGAAGACTTTACTTGATGTAAAAGTAAAGGAATCTAAGTGATTGAGTCCACTTGATGCAAAAGGAAAGAAAAGACACGAATTTTGATTAGGTGAGTAGGAGAATCAATCACCAAAATATTGGAGAGTGATTTTAGGGAAGATTCAAGCTCAAATCTTGGCTCCAAAGATGACTATAAATACATGGCTCTTTAGTCACGTTCGTAAGACCTCCATGAGCTGAGATTTATGCCATATCAAGGTGTGGTTTCAAGGCACACATATGTATCAATAAGTCCATTTTATTTTACAATCAATATACTTTCATTTTCATGATCATTTGAGTCCATATTTTCATGATCTTGTGAAATGTAATGTTCACTGCCATATCTCTCAGTTTTCTCAGTCAGATTGGAGAGATGGTTTCTCTGACTTTGGTGCATCATTTTCAGTGATTCAACTTATTAAGTTTAAATCTCTAAGTTCACTATATACTCACAAATTTTCATTGCAATTGGATGTTTCAATCATCAGCTATGTTCATTTGAAGTCGTCTGTATCACTTCATTTTCTACTTCTTTGTCAGCACTACTCTCAGAAGAGTCATCTTCTTAGAGCTGTTTCTCTGTGTGTACTTCACCATTTTCCAAATTTCAAAGCTTGTTAGAATCAATACACTGTCTCGTATATGATACAAAATTTCATAAGCATTGGGTTTTGCAATCTTGAGATATTTCCATTTTTCTACTCATGGGTCTAAGTACTACTATAGCCTTTGAAAATCAGAATGGTCCTATGACTTGCTAAGTTCTTTTCTCTTTGTGTGGTTCATCTTTTTTTATCAAATCACTCATGGTTGTTAGTTTATTAAGTGTATAAGAGTGATCCAAAAGGAATTAAGTTAATTGCTCATGTGGCAAGAGAATTGTTAAAAACTTTGGACAGGTGTAAGAACATAAATAGCAAGTTTTTGGCTCTTGAATCTACTTCAACTTATCTATTTTGATTCATCTTTTTGAGAGTGATATTCCAAGGTACATAGGGTATCTAATACATCTTTTGGAAAACTAAAGGGGCCCACCACATATCTCTAGACTTCATTTGGATGGTGTAGTGCAAATTTTTTGCAACACCACTTCATCTTCATCAACTACAAATCCATCTTTTCACAGTGGTATCAGAGCAAGGTTGGACAACATGGCAGATGGATTTCCTTCATCAATTGGGAAATTGGATAGAGGTAACTACTCAGCCTGATCATTAAGGATGGAAGCTTATCTTCAAGGAAGGAATTTATATGGTTATATAGCCGGAGATGAAGTTATGCCAAGTTTCAGGAACAAAGGTCAACCAACACAAGAAGAGCAAGAAAGATTGAGCACATGGTGCTCCAAGGATGCACTTGCAAGGTCTTATCTCCTCAACTCTATCTCACTTTTTTTGTTGCCTCACATTAGAAGTCGTAAAACATCTCAAGAAGTGTGGAATGCACTTGAAGCCTTCTTCTCTTCAAGTACAAAGGCCAGGAAGCATCAACTATGGCTAGACTTCACAACTCTCAAGAAAGCTCCCAAACAAAATGTGACTTGTTTTAACACAAAGCTCAAGGACATAGCAGATTAGTTGGGAAGTATTGGAGAGGTAATAGATGAAGAAAAATTTGTAAGGCAGGTCATCAATGGCTTGAAGGCAGATGACAAGTGGGAAGCATTCACCACAATTATGGATCTATACATGGATATGCATGTACCAAATTTCAACACACTCATAGGACAACTACTTACTCAAGAGGCCAAGCTTGTCAAGAATGGAGAAAGCTCCAAAGGTAATCAATCTTCAGCTTTGTATATTGGTAAAAGCAAGTCCAAAGAAAACAAAGGAAGAGGAAAGAAAGTGGATGATGAAGCAGGTACACATCAAGCTAATTATGCATGTAGAGGAAGAGATGGTAGAGGTAGAGGCAGAGGAGGAAGACAAGGAAGGGGGAGATCCCAATGTAAGACAATAGTTACGCAATATAACACAGGAGCAGTAGCAGAGAAGATAACAGATATAGGAGAATCTCAACAATTTTCTACTAATAGCAAGTACAAAGATGATGGTGTTGTCCACCCGTGTGCTCTCAAGGTAGAGCTTAAATGGTGATCTAGACAACTCTAGATAGGGAGATACAAGGTAGAGGTATGCTGGCTCAACGTGATGTCTCAGGTAGTGCAGAACTCATGTATATATATAGGATCATGGGTGGCCTTCCATGGATGGCTATACATGGGCGGTAGAGCGTGGGCGGCCACCGCCCGCGTAATTGTCATACACGGCTTAGACCGGTTGAACCAACCTAACAAATATAAATGATTTCTAACTCCGACAGGGAATATTCTATGGAATATTCCCTTTACCATCGCGCCGGGGGCGCTGCCCTCGGACCCCCACTAGGGGGCCCACTGGCCCCCTTGGACCCCCTAGCCGGGGCTGCTCCCTGCTACCTCGAACCCCCCAATTGGGGACCCTGGTAACTCCCTTTCCTTACAATACCTTACATGGTCCAATATGACCTTCATCCAACATGCAAGTTGGGATTCCCATCAATTGGGTAACGCATGCTTGGCTTTTCCTCATAACGGGGGCCTTACAAAATGTGCATACAATCATGAGGGTAGACATTGATCATATACTAATACCCCCCCTCAATGTTTACCGATGAAAAATCAAGTAGGTTTCGGTCCTATGCCCATTTGTTGAAGATGTCTGTTGAGTTGCTCTCTTCCAAGTGCTTTAGTGAATATGTCAGCACAATTTGCCTCTGTTGGGCAATATTCTAGCTCCACAATTTCATCTTCAATTAGCTCATGAATGTAATGGTACTGTACTTCTATGTGCTTGGTGCGGGCATGAAATACTGGGTTCTTTGCAATAGCCATACAACTTTGATTATCACACTTGAGTACAGTCACCATATTTGATGGAAAGCCTAGATCTGCAAGAATTCTCCTTAACCAGACTGCCTCACAAGAAGAAAAACAAGCTGCTTTGTACTCTGCTTCAGTGGAGGAGAGTGCGAGAGTTCGTTGCTTTCTAGTTACCCAAGAAAATATTCCTGAACCAAGTGAGAAACAATATCCAGAAACTGATTTTCTAGAATCACAATCTCTAGCCCAATCTGAATCACAATATCCTTGGAGTGTATCACCTATGGTATAAAAAATACTTAAGTCCAAGGTTCCTACAATGTACCTTAGAATTCGCATTCCAGCATTCCAGTGACTCTCCTTAGGTTTGTTGGAAAACCTGCTTAATACTCCAACAACATAGCAAATGCCTGGTCTAGTGTTGCACAGAAAAATAAGACTTCCAACGAGCTTCCTATACTTCTTAGCATCTACATCAGGCATGTTATCTTCCATAGATAGCTTATGATTTACCTCCATAGGTGTGCTAGTTGGTTTGCAGTCCATCATTCCAAATGCCTTGAGAATCTCTTTGGCATATTTTTGTTGTGAGATGAAAATGCCATCCTTCCTTTGCCATACTTCAATTCCCAGACAAAAAAGGAGTAGACCTAAGTCTGTCATTTCAAACTCAGTTCCCAAGCTGATCCGAGTTTGATTGATGAGTTCCTCATGATCTCTTGTAATGATCAAATCATCTACATATACAATGACAACAACTAGCTTGCTATCCCTTTTCATTACATACAAGTTAGCATCAGAGTACTTCTTTCAAAACCCATATTTTTGAAAAAATGATCTATTCGTTGGTACCAAGCCCGTGGAGCTTGCTTAAGTCCATACAAAGCTTCCTTCAACCTGCAAACTTTAATTTTTGAATTGGGCACCTCAAAACCTGGTGGTTGAGATACATATACCTCCTCCTTGAGGTGACCATTCAAAAATGCACATTTGGCATCCATCTGGAAAATAGGCCAAGCCTTTTGTGCAGCGACTACAAGTACCGTCCGAATAGTTGTCATGCGTGCTGTTGGCGCAAAAGTTTCTTGAACATCAAATCCTTCAATCTGTGAAAAACCGTGTGCAACTAATCTTGCCTTATACTTTTCTAATGTTCCATCTGCTTTATACTTAGCTTTCCAAATCCATTTAGTACCTATTACCTTCTTCTTTGGCGGCAAGTTGACTAGATCCCATGTATCATTTTTGACTATACTATCATACTCCGACTGCATTGCCGCTCTCCAACCTGGATCATCAAGGGCTTCTTCAATGGTGGTAGGTTCCTTTATCGAGCCCATGTTATCTGCCATTAGAGCCATGTTAACAATGTGTTCTGAGGCTCTTCTTTGCTCCTCTATTCTCTTTGATCTTTGTAATCCATCCGATGATGATTTTGGTACATCTACATGTGGATTGTGATCATCAAAGAGCTGTTGTCCCCACTTCTGTAGTGGCTTACGTTGTGCAGCTACAACTCATTGGTTTTTTATTGAGGAAATTTCTCCATCAGATGTTTCCTCCTCCTCAACTTTAACCTGTCTTTTGATAGGCACAAGGTGAGATATTTCTCCGTTTGATGAGATAGTAGATTTACCTTTATCTTCTACTAAGTGTGGTCGTTCATCAAACACCACATCTCGGCTGACAAAAATCTTCCTTGCCTCAGGATCCCACAACCTGTATGCTTTAGACTCTTCACTATATCCTAGGAAGACACACTTTTTGCTTTTTGAATCCAACTTTGATCTTGTTGAATCAGGAATATGTGCATAACAGAAACAACCAAAAATTCTGAAATGCAAAACTGAAGGCTTTTTACCAGAATATGCTTCTTGAGGAGTCATCCCCTTCAGAGCTTTTGTGTAGCTTCGATTGAGGATGTAGACTGTTGTATTGACTGCTTCTGCCCCAGAATGAAGCAGCCATGTCTTGAGCCTTTAACATACAACGAGCCATTTCAACTACTGTCATGTTCCTACGCTCAACAATGCCATTTTGTTGAGGTGTATGAGCTGTGGTAAGTTGCCTTTTCACACCATGCTCCTTACAGTAATTGTTGAATTTTGTTGACAAGAATTCACCTCCTCTATCTGTTCTAAATTTCTTGAGTTTCCTTCCTCATTCATTTTCTACATACTTATGCCACGCTTTAAATTTTTCAAAAGCATCAGCCTTCTCTCGAATGAAATAAATCCACATCTTTCTACTATAATCCTCGACTAACAGCAAGAAGTAGAAAGATCCTCCTAAAGCAGGTGTAGACATTTTACCGCAGAGATCAGCATGTACCAACTCTAGAGGAGCTTGAGATCGATTGCTGGTCTCTCTTGGAAACGCCTTTCGTTGTTGCTTGCCCATCATACAAGCTTCACAAGGTGCCTGCAACTCTGAAAATGCAGGCAAATGAGCAACCATCCCTGTTCTTTGCATCTCCTTCAAAACTGCAAATCCGAGATGCCCAAATCATTGGTGCCATAACCTGCTTACATCTTTATCTTCTGTAGCAGTTAAAGCACTTAACTCATACAAGTTATCCCGTTGTATGCCTTTACTTACAACATTACCTGATGAATCCATGATTTCCGCACCACTCTTATTGAAGTGAACTTCGAGTCCACGATCTGTTATTGCAGAAACTGACAACAAATTTCTTTTGAGTGTAGGTACATAGAGAACATTGGATAACTTTTTTCTCAACACCTGGAGAAGTGATAAAAGAGATGGTTCCAGTTCCTTTGGCTGGACACTTGGAGTCATTTCCCACCACTACATTGATGGATTCTCGCAGAGGCACTAGGGAACTATACCAATCCTTTTTACTGGTCATATGGCGAGAAGCTCTACTATCTAAAATCCATGGTTCATCAACACGAGCTTGAGCAGATGAACATACCTCTTCAATAGCTACCCAAAGTTCCAGCTCTGTGTTGTTTGCAGACTCTTTGTTCTTCCATGATGATTTTACAGTCCCATTCCTTTCATCAGCTTGCTTCTTTCTGCAATCCTTGATGGCATGGCCTTTCTTTTCACAATAGAAGCAACTTCCTGTGAACTTTTTCTTCTTTGATCCCTCAGAAGAGCCTTTACCTTTTGCATTTGCTGAGAATGCAGCATCAGTTGTACTTTGCCGATTCTTCAGCCACATCTCTTCTTCTAAAAGCATCGCACAAAACTCTTCAAATGTAAGAGGAGTTGGCCTTACTTGAGTGTTAAGGGCTGTTACTAATCCATCATACTTTGCTGGAAGAACACGTACAGATCTTCGAGCCAGCTCTTCTGTTGTTATAACAACACCAACTGTAGCCAACTTGAAGATGCTTTATCCGTTTGATAAAATCTTCAGCCTTTTCAGAATCAGAATGCTTTTCATTTGCCAACTGATTTTCTAAATTTTGTATCCTAGTGTGGTTCTTGGTCTCATATTGTCGAGCCAATATGCCCCAAGCCTCATGTGCTTTAGTAGTATGTTGAACTAAAGTAAGCACAGAATCACTTACAGTAGTGACAATCGCACATAATGCATCAGCATTCCGCCTCTTCCAAGCTCGTAGAAGATCTGGATCTGGCTGAATCATCAATCTTGAATTTGCTGGATCTTCAACTGGTATAGGCTCTGGATCCAATCCCATCGGTCCCATGACAGTGTCAAGTAATTCATAGGAGTCCAAAATTGCAGAAACTTTGAACTTCTAGAGTGTATAGTTGGTTCCATCCAGCTTCCCTTCAGTGAATGCAGGTGGACGAATTCGAATAGGTGCAGCATTAACATTAGCTGAAGCACCAAGACTAGTGTTCGATGATGAAGCCATCATGTAATCACTCGAATAATCTACTGATATTCTAGTCTGCTAGTAGGCTAAAATAGTGATACTTCTCAAGCTATTCGAACCTTACAGCTCTGATACCATGTAAGACAATAGTTACGCAATATAACACAGGAGCAGTAGCAGAGAAGATAATAGATATAGGAGAATCTCAACAATTTTCTACTAACAGCAAGTACCAAAGATGATGGCGTTGTCCACCCGTGCGCTCTCAAGGTAGAGCTTAAATGGTGATCTAGACAACTCTAGATAGGGAGATACAAGGTAGAGGTATGCTGGCTCAACGTGATGTCTCAGGTAGTGCAGAACTCATGTATATATAGGATCATGGGTGGCTTTCCGTGGACGGCTATACATGGGTGGTAGAGCGTGGGCGGCCATCGCCCGCGTAATTGTCATACACGGCTTAGACCGGTTGAACCGACCTAACAAATATAAATGATTTCTGACTCAGATAGGGAATATTTTATGGAATATTCCCTTTACCGTCACGCCGGGGGCGCTGCCCCCGAACCCCCACCAGGGGGCCAGCGCTAGGGGGCCCGCTGGCCCCCTTGGACCCCCCAGCCGGGGCTGCTCCCCGTTGCCCCGGACCCCCCAATTGGGGACCCTGGTAACTCCCTTTCCTTACAATACCTTACATGGTCCAATATGTCACAGCTTGTTTTTCTATCCAGCCCTTTTCAGTGCTTGGGGGGTATGCCCTTTGGTGCCAAATTGTGCTCAACTATGAGGGGCTAGTACCCCTCATAGTTGCGCACAATTTGGTGCCACAGGGCATACCCCCCAAGCGCTGAAAAGGGCTGGATAGAAAAACAGTTTGTGACACAATATGACCTTCATCCAACATGCAAGTTGGGATTCCCATCAATTGGGTAATGCACGCTTGGCTTCTCCTCATAACGGGGGCCTTACAAAATGTGCATACAATCATGAGGGGTAGACATTGATCATATACTAACACCCAAGACTCTAATTCATGCTCTATTTCTGGATTAACTAATCATACAACTGAAAATTGCTTTAGGAATTCTAGGAATCAAAGAGGCAGAGGCTACAATAGAGGAAGTTATGGCTACTCAAGAGGAAGGTTCAACAATTAGCATGGAAATCATAGCAATTATAACCGTTCAAACTATCAAGGAGGCAATAGAGGAAGAAGAGACTTCAATAACAACATAGAAGACTCAAATCAAGAGGACTCATTGCTAATCATGAATATGGCCATGCCACAAGGTAAATCTGATGAGCATGTTTTCTACATGGATTCAGGTTGTTCCAATCATGTGGTAGGAAATGTGGCCCTCCTATGAGATTTAGAAGATCCAAGGAACAAGCATGAGGTACAATAGGAGATGATACATGACACCTTGTGGAAAAAAATAAGAAATGTCAAAGCACCTGATGGAAACATCAACTTACTTAGTAAGGTATTCTATGTCCCTACCATTACAAAGAACTTGATAAATGTTGGGCAGATAGTAGAGAAAGGGTTGCAAGTCAGGTTCACAAAAGCAGGAGCATTTGTTGAAAATCTAGAGTATACTCAGATATCTCAAAGGACCATGAATGAGGGGTTATATTACCCTTATGTATCTACTTTAAGTTTGAAATTGTTCTCTAATGCAGATTGGGTTGGCTTCAAGGAAGACAGAAGGAGCACCTCAGGCTATCTTACCTTTGCAAGTTCAAAACTTATTTCATGGTCATCCAAGAAGCAACCCACAGTTGCTCTCTCTTCCACAGAGGTTGAATATAGAGGTCTTGCCATAGCTACTCAAGAAGCTATGTGGATGAAGTCACTATTCACAGATCTTGGTTTGGAGATTGGAACTCCAAATATTTTTGGTGACAATATGAGCTCTATTCACTTAGCTGCTAATCCAATTTTTCATGCAAGGACTAAACATATTGAAGTACATTATCCCTATGTAAGAGAGAAGATTGTGAGCAAGGAGATTCAAATAGCATATGTGTCCATTCATCAACAATGTGCAAATATTCTAACCAAAGCATTGGATGGGACAAAGCTTTGCAAATTCAAGGCTATGATTGGTTTGCAGGTAATCTTGGAAGATTGAAGACCTCAAGATCACTTGACTTGAGGGGGGGCTATTGGAACAAGTCCATGGCAAGTCCAAGTGATGGCTTGGGTCATCAAAAGTCTTAGAAATTTAAAGGAAATGTAAACTCTTATAGAGTTCACTTGTGAACTACCTCTTGTAACTTTTGAAGACTTTACTTGATGTAAAAGTAAAGGAATCTAAGTGGTTGAGTCCACTTGATAAAAAAGGAAAGAAAAGCCACGAATTTTGATTAGGTGAGTAGGAGAATCAATCACCAAAAGATTGGAGAGTGATTTTAGGCAAGATTCAAATTCAAATCTTGGCTCCAAAGATGAATATAGATACATGGCTCTTTAGTCGCGTTTAAAAGACCTCCATGAGCTAAGCTTTATGCCATATCAAGGTGTGGTTTCAAGGCACACATATGTATCAGTAAGTCCATTGTATTTTGTATTCAATATACTTTCATTTTAATGATCATTTGAGTTCATATTTTCATGCTCTTGTGAAATGTACTATTCACTACCATATCTCTCCGTTTTCTCAATTAGATTGCAGAGATTATTTCTCTGAGCTTGGTTCATCATTTTGAGTGATTCAACTTGATAAAGTTTTCTGCATCTACTATATACTCACACATTTTCATTGCAATTGGATGTTTCAATCGTCAACTATGTTCATTTGAAGTCGATTGTATCACTTCATTTTCTACTTCTCTGTCAACACTACTCTCAGAACAATCATCTTCTCAGAGTTGTTTTGCAGTGTGTACTTCACTATTTTCCATGATTCAAAACTTGTTATAATAAACACACTGTCTATTATATACTTACAAAATTTCGTAAGCATTGGAATTTTCAATCTTGAGATATTGCCATTTTTCTATCACGGGTCTGAGTACTGCAACAGCCCGTGAAAATCGGCATAGTCCTATGACTTGCTAAGTTCTTTTCTCTTTGTGTGGTTCATCG
Organism: Ceratopteris richardii; assembly: GCA_020310875.1. Taxonomy (NCBI): domain Eukaryota; kingdom Viridiplantae; phylum Streptophyta; class Polypodiopsida; order Polypodiales; family Pteridaceae; genus Ceratopteris; species Ceratopteris richardii. Next base: position 81,434,966 of record CM035436.1, read on the forward strand.
TTTTTTATCAAATCACTCATGATTGTTAGCTTATTAAGTGTATAAGAGTTCCCCAAAAGGAATTAAGTTAATTGTTGCTGTGGCCAGAGAATTATTCAAAACTTTGGATAGGTGTATGAACATAAATAGCAAGTTTTTGGCTCTTGAATCTACTTCAACTTATCTGTTTTGATTCATCTTTTTGAGAGTGATCTTCCAAGGTACATAGGGTATCTAATACAACTTTGGCAAGCTAAAGGGGCCCATTGCATATCTTTGTACTTCATTTGGTTGGTGTAGCACAAAGTTTTTGCAGCACCACTTCATCTTCATCAACTACAAATCCATCTCTTCACAAAGCCTTAGGAGAAGCCTATGAAAACAAAGAAAATACCCAAAGAATTTTAGTGACCATAGAAGATGGCAAAGATAGATGTACATACATGGGACTCGACTTAAGTGAAGAAGAAGAATGAAAGTTGATAAATCTGTTGATAGAATACATAGATGGGATTTGAAAGTAGACCCAGATATTTGTCCTCATAGAATCTTGATGTCATTGGAAGCCAAGACTACCACATAAACCTTACACATATAATGGTAATTATGCATCCAAACTCAAAGAGGAAATTGATCGCCTAATAGAAGCAAGATTTATCTTTGAAATTGAGCATATTGAATGGGTATCACCCATTGTGTGCCCAAAAATAATGGCAAGGTACGTGTATGCATTGTTGGAACATCAATCTTACACTATGCTTGAGGTGGATTTGATCTACATCAAAATTTATCACTTGGATTATGTCGAAAGAATATCCATTGGAGAGTTCTTTTACTTATGCTCACTTATTGTATTTTTTTTAAAGATTTTTCATGGATCTTATACCTTTTTAAAATCATAGAGCTTTACACATGTAAAAAGATAAAGAGAGAGCCCAAATTCCATAAATTTTTGGTGGTTGAGTTGCAATCAATCAATCAATCACCTAAAAGTAGATTTAACTAGATCTTCACTTTTCCTAGATTATGGGAAAGTGAATTGATTCTTTCCAACAACATCTACTGCTTTCATTTGAATTCAAAATCCACTTGTGAAAGTTTTGGACCACTTCACAAGTCTATATAAAGACTTCAAAACACTTGTACATTACATGGAAGCAATATACATACACTTGTGGCCATCATTGTCTCCTTTTTCTGCATCATCTTCTTCCAGAACTATAAGCTTGTAGAGGCTACTCCTCTCTCTACAGACTCCAAGTTGGATGAAAGCAAGACTCATGGGAAAGATATTAGTGTCTAGCTTATGCTTGTAAATTTTCAAAGCATTTGGTTTAATAGATTGGAAGGAATCTTAGTTTTTCTATCTCGAGGTCAATCTCTGCATATTCCTAAAAAATAAGAGGTACTACTGTTGAGTGTCTGGTTCATTTCAAAAGCATATTTTGCTTATTTCTTGTACTTTTGTGCATTCTATAAACTGAACCCTATGTGTATCACTCCTAAAAAAGGATTTTTTCTAATTGTAATCACGCTGGTCATTATGAGCATTTGAATTTCATTGTTTCATCCAAAGATAGTAAGTTTTTTGAGCTAGTCAATGTGCAAACCTATCTATTTTGTATCGACTCTTTCTCCTTGATGCTCCAAGGTACATAGTGCATTTTATTGCACTTATCACATGCATCTAAGGTCTATCTGAGTCTCCATAAGCTCAAGGGCTGGTCTTGTGCCGGTTGGCTAGAGCAAACTTCCTTGCTTCCAACTCACTTTTCTACCTCCTACAAGCTTCTCCAAGTTCATTGAGTGGTATCAAAGCTAAATCAAGATGGGTGATGGCTTTCCCTCAATGATTGAGATGTTTGATTGACATAAATATGTGGCTTGGAAAATCGGAATGGAGGCCTATTTGCAAAGTAGAAATTTTTATGGAATTGTAGCAGGCCATGAAGCTATGGCTATTCCAAGATCCAAAGGAGGACCTACACAACTAGAGGAGATAGATAAGCTCACACTTTGGTGCACAAGGGATGCTCAAGCTAGGTTGTACATACTAAACTCTATCTCTGACTTTCTATTACCACATATTAGAGGATGCAAGACATCTCAAGAGACTTGGGATGACCTCGAGACTTTCTTTTCCGCTAGTACCAAAGCAAGAAAGAATCGTCCTTGGAATGAGTTCAACCAAATGAAGGAGACACCTAAAGAAATTATCACAGACTTTGTTACCAAGGTCAAGGAGTTTGTGGATCAGTTAGCATCCATTGGAGAGCTAATTGAAGAAGAGGCTATCATAAGGCAAATTCTCAATGGGGTTCGAAGTGATAAGCAATGGCAATCCTTCACCATGGCTTATGATCTCATCATGGATGTGCAAACTCCAGACTTCAACATCTTTCTTGGACAAATCTTCAATCAAGAGGCCAACAATAGCATAAAGCAAGGTAACTCCTATCATGGTAATTCAACTAGTGCTCTATATGAAGATAATAAGGATAAGAAGCTAAAAGGCAAGAAGAAGGAAGAAGATGAAGAGGAGACTTCCCAGGCCAACTTTGCAAGCAAGAGCAAGTGGAAAGGGAAGAAGAAAGGACCAAAGCATGACAAAGACAAAGTTCAAAATGTTCAGCCTTATGCCATTTGCGATAAGACCAACCACACCATTCAGAATTGTTGGTTCAATGGGAAGACCCAGAAAGGAAGCGAAAGAGGTGGATATGGCAACAATAGAGGTAGAGGTGGACACACATTCAACAATAAGAATAGTGGCTATAATAGAAGAGACTTCAACAATTATTCTAAAGATCAAGCACATGAAGACTCATTGCTTCTAATGAATCTAAGCCACAAAGAAGGTAAACAAGATGATCATTTGTTCTACATAGATTCAGGATGTTCAAATCATGTTGTAGGAAACATTGCTCTTCTATCTGATTTGGAAAGTCCAAAGCATAGACATGAAGTACAAACAGGGGATGACACAAAGCATAATGTGGAGAAGATTGGTAATGTCAAAGCTTCCAATGGCAGGACAAACATTCTGAGTAAGGTTCTCTATGTACCCACTATCACGAAGAACCTAACAAGTGTAGGCCAAATATCTAAAAAAGGCTTGCAAGTTAGGTTCACCCAACATGGGACTTTTGTGGAAGATCCATGTCAAGGCTTCAAGAATATAGCCAGAGGTGAGAAGCATGGTAGGCTCTTTACTTTGAAAGTAGGAGAAACTAGGAACATAGCTCTATTCACATTTGGCTCCCAAACCCTAAGTGAGCTTGAAGTGTGGCATAAGAGACTTGCTCATATGAACAAAAGAACCTTGAAGAATATATGCAAGGATCAAAGTGTTCTAGGTCTACCAAACATATCAAAACAACACATGATCAACAGATGTGATGCATGTCAGATCGGGAAGGTAACCATTCAACCACAAAGGCTACATCCACAACTTATTGGACTTAGTACATACAGATGTATGAGTACCAAGTGAAGAACCTTCATTGGCAGGATCAAGGTATTATGTATCATTTATTGATGACCATAGTAGATGGACTATTCTATACTTTCTCAAGAGTAAGAATGAAGTGTTTGACTGCTTCAAAAAGTATCTAGCACATGTGAAGAATCATACAGGTAGATCACTCAAGAAGCTCAGATCTGATGGAGGGAGAGAATTATTCTCCAAAGATTTTGATGAGTTCTTGTAAGATAAAGGTATCAAAAAGGAAGTGACTACTAGGTACTCTCCTCAATTGAATGGAATTATGGAGAGGAGAAACAAGACATTGGTTGGATCAGGTTGAGCAATGCTTCAAGAGAAGAAGTTTCTACATTATCTATGGGTAGAGGCTAATTCAACTATTGTGTAACTTGTCAATAGACTACCATCCAAATCACTTCAAGGTATGACTCCTTATGAACCATGGCATGGAAGAAAACCTAATCTTGGACATTGCAAGGTGTTTGTTTGTTTAACTTATGTTCATGTACCCTCACAAATAAGAGTTAAGCTAGATGAAAGGGCGACAAAGGCAATGCTTATTGGGTATGACTCAACTCAAATGGGTTACACGTGCTATAATCCTTCAACCAAGAAATTCACCACAAGTAGAGATGTTGTGTTTGAAGAACATAGGTCTTCATATGATAAAGACAAACAAAAGGTAACTCTACCATATGATCTTGATTCTCATCAATCAGGAAGCAAGCATGATACATAGGTGTAGGATCCAAGAAGTGATACAGATGATGACCAAGATAAAAGTGAAAAGGAATTCAAGAGGCAAAGCAAAGAGAATAGAAGTGATACAGATGATGACCAAGACAAACTATGGAATTCAAGAGGCAAAGCAAAGATGCAAGAGTTTGGAGAATGCTATAAGAAAGCTCTAAGAAGATCAACAAGAGAGAAGAAACAACCAGAAAGTTATGGATATGATTCCACATTTGTTACAAAGCATTCAATCTACTTGGCAAAAGACTCAATTTTATAGGAACCCTCAACCTATGAAGAGGCAAAGGAAACCCTAATTGGGAAAAGGCCATGAAAGAAGAAATAGATGCATTGAAGGAGATGGACACTTAGCATCTCATTCCAATGTCACTGAATCATAAGGTAATTGTTTGTAGATGGGTATATAAAGTTAAAAGAAACTCAAGTGGATCAGTTTGTAGGTACAAGGCAAGATTAGTTGCCAAAGGATGCTCACAAACTCATGGTATAGACTATGAGGAAACATTCTCACTAGTTGCAAAGATGAATACAATCAGAACATTGATAAGTGTAGTTACTGCAAGGAAATGGAGACTTCTCCAACTTGATGTAAAAAATATATTCTTAAAAGGTTAGATAAGTGAAGAGGTATACGTGTCACAACCATTAGGTTTTGAAAACCCTAATCATACATCTTATGTTTGCAGACTTAAGAATGCATTGTATGGATTGAAACAAGCTCCTAGAGCTTGGAATTACAGGTTGGTTACATACCTTCAAGATTAAGGGTTCAGACCTAGCAACTCAGATTCTTCTCTATTCATCAAAAGAGATCACAATGAGGTTATCTATCTATGTGTATATGTAGATGATATTGTTGTGACAGGTGATGATTTGAATGGCATTCAAAGGATCAAGAGACAAATGCAAGAGGAGTTTAAAATTAGTGACCTAGGTGAGCTCACATATTTCCTAGGTATGCAGGTCATATACATAGATGAAGGAATGTATTTGATTCAGAGAAGATACATTCAGGATCTACTTCTCAAATTTAAAATGGAGAACACTAAACTTGTCGGTACACCTTTGGAGATGAATAATAAACTTAGTGTTTATGAAGGTGAGAAAATGAAGACATGAAAGAATATCAAAGCTTGGTATGTAGCTTGATATATGCTACTCATACAAGGGCACACAGCTCATATAGCATGAAGTGCTAAGCCAATTCATGCACTCTCCAAGAAGACCACACATGGATGCAGCTAAGAGAGTACTTAAGTATCTCAAAGGTACAATCAATGAAGGTATATTCTAACCTTACTCTTCAAATTTGGATATCAAAATCTATTCAGATGGAGATTGGGCACGAGCTAAGGATGATAGAAGAAGTACCTCTAATTACTTAGCATTTGCAAGTACAAAGCTAATATCATCGAGCTCCAAGAAGCAACCAACAGTTGCTTTATCCTCAACTAAAGCAGAGTACAGAGGTTTGACCATAGCAACTCAAGAGTGTTGGGAGAGATAGTTGGATGCACTCAGAAGATTGAGTTGGTACTGCTAATCCTGCTTTGCACCAGCCCTCTTTGATCCTTTTCTCTGATTCTACTCCTTGATGACGCGACGAAGACTGAGCCTTGCGGAAACCGCCACGCCAAGAAGAACTAAGTTAGAGTGATTCAGAAATTCTCTGTAATCAATCAATAGCTTAGCAAAGTCTAGCGTTCAACATATAAGACTGTGCTCTAACTTTACTCGAAAAATTTCACCGAAATTTCATCGGACTGCCACTGGACTGACACCGTAATCGTACCGGAATTGTACCGGAATGAACTTCAACTCTATTTATAATTACTTCAAGTGAACATACATGAAGTAAGGAAGTGACGCGTGAACTTTCTTAACTTACTGAACTCTTTCTGAAGTTTAAGAAAAAACTCCTCTAGTTCAGACAGCCTCTTTTCGGTCAGACTTTGTACTGTGTGTAGATATCTTTTTCACCGGAAAGATTGATCAACTAAAAGTAGAGATCTCTAGCTATAGAGTGAGCTATCTCTCATACAAAGCTTCTCATTACTCTGCGAGATCTACTTCGTTCTTCTACCGGAAATCACTCGTTTACTGTAAGAACTGCAACAGTGAGCACTTCGACCACGATTTCTTGAAATTGGCTGAACCAAGTTGCTTCAAACTTTGTATGCTTGTAGTATGCTTTGAGCTGAATCTATCAAGCTTTGAATCACTTGATTTGGTTCAGTAGGTACTGAGATATGTCTCTTTGAAGTTGACAGTAGTTGAAGTGGTACACTCAGAGAATAACAGAGATGATGAATGTAAATATTTGTATTAGATCATGTAAATGTACATTCCCATTGGCATGATAAACATAGCTCAATGGTACTCAGAGGTGTAGGCTATAGAGTATACCTCACACACTCAATGATTGATACAGTAACGCCTCGGGATGAGTGAAGAACAACTGCGACTTTTGATTTGTAGTTTTTATAGGAGTTGAGTGAGAGCTTGAATTAGAATTCAAATCAATCTCCTAAAATTTTTCACCTAAAAAAGTTGATTGAGATATTCTCTCAATCAATCAACAACCTTTTCCGCGACTTTCAATCAATTAGGCGTGATTGCATAATGTGCCAAGTCACTAAGACTTTTACAAGAGGTAAAAATGGTAATAGTTTATAAGCATAAGTTCCTATGACTCTTGCTTCATGTAGAGATATCCTTCAAGGGTTCCAAGCCAAAGGTGAAGGCTTGAATTGCACCAACAGCTCCCCCTCAAGCCAAACATTTTGGCTCAAGTCTTCAACTTCATTCTTCAATCACATCCTGCAATCCAATCATGGATTTGAATCTCCATAACTTGTTTCCATCCAAAGATTTAGTGAGTAAATCTGCACATTGCATGTTAGTAGACACATAAGTCAACTGAATGTCTTTGCTTAGCAACTTTTCTCTCACATAGTGGTAATGAACCTCTATGTGTTTTGTCCTAGCATGATATATTGGATTAGCTGCAAGGTGAAGAGAACTTGTGTTGTCACCAAAGATAATTGGTGGCCTTGTATATAGGCCTAACTCTGTATACAAAAGCTTCAACCAGATAGCTTCTTGAGTGGCATTGGCTAGCCCTCTATACTCTGCTTCAGTAGATGACAAAGCTACTGTAGGTTGTTTCTTGGCTGACCAAGAAATAGGTTTATCACCTGCAAAACATATGTATCCTGATGTGCTTCTCCTATTATCCTTGCATCCTGCCCAATCTGCATCTGAATACACTTTAATATCAATGTCTGATGTATAAGGAAAGTACAAACCATGGTTCTGAGTTCCCTTTAGATACTTCAAGATCTTCTTTGCTGCCTCTAGGTGAGGTACCCTTGGTTTGTGCATGAATTGGCTTAGCACACTAACTCCATATGCTATGTCAATTCTAGTCAAGGTAGCATAATTCAAACTACCTACCATACTTTGATATCCTGTAATGTCTTGGACTTCATCACCTTCATGAGCACTAAGTTTTAGGTTGACTTCCATAGGAGTACTTGAGACTTTAGCTTCCTACAAATTAAACTTCTTCAACATGTCTTGAATATACTTCTTCTGAGTAATGAAGATACCTGAATTTGTATAAATCAATTCAAGACCTAAGAAGTATTTTAATAATCCAAGATCATTGATCTTGAATTCCTTCATCATCTGTCCTTTGATGTGTCTAATCCCACTGACATCATTACCTGTAATGATGATGTCATCAACATAAACACACAAGTAGATTACTTCTGTACTCTTTATGAATAGAGATGTGTCTGCCTTACTCATCACAAATCCTTGGTCTTGGAGATATGTTGTCAACCTATAGTTCCATGCTCTAGGTGCCTGCTTCAATCCATATAGAGCCTTCTTCAATTTACAAACATAATTTACCTTCTTGGGATCTTCATAGCCAGGTGGTTGTCACATGTAGACTTCTTCAGATATCCATCCATTCAAGAATGCATTCTTGACATCTAATTGATACATGTTCCAATTCTTGGATGCAGCTACACTCACCAAAATTCTTATTGTTGGCATCTTAGCCACAGGAGAGAATGTCTCCTCATAATCAATGCCTTGGGTTTGTGCAAAACCCTTGGCTACCAACCTAGCTTTGTACCTGTTAATTGTTCCATCAGAGTTCCTCTTTAGCTTGTAGATCCATCTGGATCCTATCACCTTCATAGAATCCTTCTTAGGTACTAAGTCCCATGTGTCACTCTCTTTGAGAGCCTCTATTTCTTCATCCATAGATCCTTTCCATTCTGGTTTGGTAATTGCTTCTTCATATGTACCTGGTTCTTCATTCAACAAATCCTTTGCAAGATATACAGAATGCTTAGTTACAAGAGAAGTGTCATACCCATATCTGATAGGCTTCTTACTTTCTCTCTGAGATCTCCTCATTGCTTGAGTTGAGGATTCTGGTATATCCTCTAGCCTCTTCATTTTCATCTTTCCTTTGGACTTCCATGCCTTGAATTCCTCAAGGTTAATTGTGTCATCATCATCTGAACTTGAGTCTTCTTTCTGGATTGGTTCCTCCTTGGTGAGCTTTGGGAAATCTTCTTCTATGTCATAAGGTAGACTAACCTTCCTGCATTCATTTTCATACCATGAGTCATTCTCATCAAAGATGACATCTCTGCTTACCTTGAAACCTTTGTTTGAGGGGTTGTAGAATCTGTACCCTTTCTGGTTCAAGTCATAACCAATGAAGATACATTTTTCAGCTTTAGGGTCTAGCTTTCCCCTTACCTGTGAGGGAATATGCACATATGCAATACAACCAAAGATTTTGCAATGATCCAAAGATGGTCTCTTACCATGCCAAGCTTCATAAGGTGTCATTCCATCAAGTGTCTTTGATGGCAACATGTTAATAAGATATGTGGCAGTAGATACACTCTCTGCCCAAAGATAATTTGGAAACTTCTTTTCATTAAGCATAGACCTTGTTGTTTCTACAATGAGTCTATTTCTTCTTTCAGCTACCCCGTTTTGTTCAGGTGAGTACCTTGTGGTTATCTCCCTCTTGATGCCTCTTTCCTGCAAGAAGTCTTCAAACTCATTTGAGAAGTATTCTCCTCCTCCATCTGACCTTAGCCTTTTCAAGTTTCTTCCTGTTTGGTTTTCAACCAGTGCAAGATACTTCTTGAAACAATTAAACACTTCATTCTTATGCTTCATAAAGTATAACACAGTCCATCTGCTATAGTCATCAATGAAGGACACATAATACCTTGATCCTGAAATGGAAGGGTCCTTGCTAGGTCCCCAAACATCTGTGTGCACCAAGTCAAGGTAGTCTCCATGCATAAAACCTTTCTTTGAATAGGGCAATCTGTGTGACTTACCAAACTGACAAGCTCCACACTTGTATATCATGTGTTGCTTGGATACATTAGGTATCCCAAGCACACATTGATCCCTGCACATTTGCTTTAAGGTCCTTTCACCAATGTGACCTAACCTCTTGTGCCATATTTCTAATTCTGAAAGTGTTTGATCCTTGTAATTGTATAAAGCAATGTTTTTGGTGTCTTCAAGCTCAAAAGTAAATAATCTACCTGATTTTTCTCCCTTGGCTATTCTTCTGAATCCATGTCTTGGGTCCTCCACATATGCTCCATGTTGATTGAACCTGACCTGTAAACCTTTCTCCACAATCTGACCAACACTCATTAGATTCTTGGTAATAGTTGGAACATAAAGTACTCTGCTCAATAAGTTATGATTACCATCACTAGTCTTTACATTACCAACCTTTACAACAAAATGCTTAGTATCATCACATGTATGTACCTGATGTTTGCCCTTGGGTTCTTCCAAATCAGAGAGTAGTGCCACATTACCAGCTACATGGTTAGAACACCCTGAATCAATATAAAATAAATGATCATCATTTGTACCTTCCTTGGAGGTCATATTCATGATCAATAGGGAGTCATCTTGCTCCTCTGTGTAGTTGTTGTAATCCCTTCTATTTCTGAATCCACCTTGGTAGTTACTATTATGGTTGTGGTTGTAATTGTTGTTGTACTGATTGTTGTATCCATTGTAGCCTTGGTGTTGGTTGAATCTGCCTCTACCTTGAGAGTATCCACCTCTTTGATAGCCTCTTCCTCTCTGATTCTTATAATTTCTGTAGCACTCATCTGTGGTATGGTTAGACAATCCACAAATGTTGCATGGTGATGAGTTGTAGGGTCTCCCCCTACCTTGCTTACTTCCTCTGCCTCTACCTCTTGAAGATCTACCTCTCCCTGCATAGTTTGCTTGGGAGGTAGAGCCTTCTTCATCAACCTTCTTACTTTTACCTTTATCTTTAACCTTCTTATCAGTGTATAGAGCAGAGGGGTTGTTACCTTTTGATTGTTCTCCATTCTTTGTAAGCTTTGCTTCATGTGTGAAGAGTTGACCAATCAGGGTTGTTAGATCAGGAGCATGTATGTCCATGTATAGGTCCATTGCTGTGGTAAAGCTCTCCCATTTGTCATCAGCCTTAGTCCATTGATTACCTGCCTTACTATTTGTTCCTCTTCAATCTCCTCTCCAATACTTGCCAGTTGCTCTGCAATGTCTTTGACCCTAGTGACAAAATCTGAAACTGATTGCTTTGATTGCTTCCTAAGAGTAGTGAATTCAATCCATAGTTGATTCTTTCTGGCCCTTGTACTTGATGAAAAATATGTTGACAAGGTTTCCCAAGTTTCTTGGGAAGTCTTGCAATTCCTTATGTGAGGTAAAAGGAAATCAGATATAGAGTTAAGAAGATAAGACCTTGCCAAAGCATCTTTTGCACACCATGTGTTGAGCCTTTCTTGTTCATCTTTGGTGGGTAGGCCTCTAGCTTTGAATGAGGGCAATTCCTCATCTCCTGATATGAATCCAAATAAGCTTCTTCCTTGTAGATAGGTCTTCATCCTTAGAGACCAGGCTTGATAAATGTTCTTGTCCAATTTGTCAATGAACGAAGGAAAACCATCTCCCATGTTACCTTATTTGCTCTAATACCACTGTTGGGAGAGATAGTTGGATGCACTCAGAAGATTGAGTTGGTACTGCTAATCCTGCTTTGCACCAGCCCTCTTTGATCCTTTTCTCTGATTCTACTCCTTGATGACGCGACGAAGATTGAGCCTTGCGGAAACCGCCACGCCAAGAAGAACTAAGTTAGAGTGATTCAAAAATTCTCTGTAATCAATCAATAGCTTAGCAAAGTCTAGCGTTCAACATATAAGACTGTGCTCTAACTTTACTGGAAAAATTTCACCGAAATTTCACCGGACTGCCACTGGACTGACACCGTAATCGTACCGGAATTGTACCGGAATGAACTTCAATTCTGTTTATAATTACTTCAAGTGAACATACATGAAGTAAGGAAGTGATGCGTGAACTTTCTTAACTTACTGAACTCTTTCTGAAGTTTAAGAAAAAACTCCTCTAGTTCAGACAACCTCTTTTCGGTCAGACTTTGTACTGTGTGTAGATATCTTTTTCACCGGAAAGATTGATCAACTAAAAGTAGAGATGTCTAGCTATAGAGTGAGCTATCTCTCATACAAAGCTTCTCATTACTCTGCGAGATCTACTTCGTTCTTCTACCGGAAATTACTCGTTTACTGTAAGAACTGCAATAGTGAGCACTTCGACCACGATTTCTTGAAATTGGCTGAACCAAGTTGCTTCAAACTTTGTATGCTTGTAGTATGCTTTGAGCTGAATCTATCAAGCTTTGAATCACTTGATTTGGTTCAGTAGGTACTGAGATATGTCTCTTTGAAGTTGACAGTAGTTGAAGTGGTACACTCAGAGAATAACAGAGATGATGAATGTAAATATTTGTATTAGATCATGTAAATGTACATTCCCATTGGCATGATAAACATAGCTCAATGGTGCTCAGAGGTGTAGGCTATAGAGTAGACCTCACACACTCAATGATTGATACAGTAACGCCTCGGGATGAGTGAAGAACAACTTCGACTTTTGATTTGTAGTTTTTATAGGAGTTGAGTGAGAGCTTGAATTAGAATTCAAATCAATCTCCTAAAATTTTTCACCTAAAAAAGTTGATTGAGATATTCTCTCAATCAATCAACAACCTTTTCTGCGACTTTCAATCAATTAGGCGTGATTGCATAATGCGCCAAGTCACTAAGACTTTTACAAGAGGTAAAAATGGTAATAGTTTATAAGCATAAGTTCCTATGACTCTTGCTTCATGTAGAGATATCCTTCAAGGGTTCCAAGCCAAAGGTGAAGGCTTGAATTGCACCAACAAAGAGGCAGTATGGTTAGAAGCATTGTATACAAATTTGGGACTTGTGAGTTCCAAACCTTACATATTTGGAGATAATGTAAGTTCCATGTATCTAGTAGCAAACCTTATTTTCCATGCAAGAACCAAACACGTAGAGGTTCATTAACACTTCATCAAAGATAAGCTCATGGCAAAGGAGATTGACATTTCTTTTGTTCCAACTAAAAAGCAAGTAGCAGATATGATGACAAAGGCACTTGATGGAATAGAGCTTTGTAGATTCAAAGCTAAGGTAGGTATTCAACCTATTAGAGAATGGAGACTCAAGCATAATTTAGCTTGAGGGGGAGCTATTGGAACATCAAGCTTACACTATGCTTGAGGTGGATTTGATCTACATCAAAAGCTATCACTTGGATTACGTCGAAAGAATATCCGTTGGAGAGTTCTTTTACTTATGCTCACTTATTGTACTTTTTTAAAAGATTTTTGATGGATCTTTTACCTTTGTAAAAGCCTAGAGATTTACACATGTAAAAGTATAAAGAGAGAGCCCAAATTCCACGAATTTGTGGTGGTTGAGTTGCAATCAATCAATCAATGACCTAAAAGTAGATTCAACTAGATCTTCACTTTTTCTAGATTGTAGGAAAGTGAATTGATTCTTTCCAACAACCTCTACTACCTCCACTTGTAGAAGTCGTGGAGCACTTCACAAGTCTATATAAAAACCTCAAAACACTTGTACATTACATGGAAGCAATATACATACACTTGTGGCCATCATTGTCTTGCTCCTTCATTTTTCTACATCATCTTCTTCAAGAACAGTAAGCTTGTAGAGGCTGATGCTCTCTCTATAGAGCTCCAAATTGGATGAGAGGACTCATTGGAAAGGTATTAGTGTCTAGTTTATTCATGTACATGTTCAAATCATTTGGTTTAGTAGATTGGAAGGAATCTTAGTTTTTCTGTCTTGGAGTCAATCTTTGTGTATCCCTGAAAAATAGGAGGTACCACTGTTAAGTGTCTAGTTCATTCCAAAAGCATATTTTGCTTATTTCTTGTGCTCTTGTGCATTCTATACACTCAACCCTTTGTGTATCACTCCCCCATAAGGATTGTTTCTAATTGTAATAACATTAGTCGCTATGAGCATTTGAAGTTTATTGTCTCATCCAAAGATAGTAAGTTGTTTGAGCTAGTCAATGCACAAACCTATATGTTTTGTATTGACTCTTTCTCCTTGATGCTCCAAAGTACATAGTGCATTTTATTGCACTTATTGCATGCTTATAAGGTCTATTTGAGTCTCCATAAGCCCAAGGGTTGTTCTTGTGCCGATTGGCTAGACCAAACTTCATTGCTTTGCAATTAACTTTTCTACCTCCTACAAGCTTCTCCAAGTTTTTTCATGCATTAACTTGAAAAAAGTTAATGCAACCACCATACAAGATAGCTATCTTCTTCCTATCACCAAACACCTATTAGAACATGTAGCAAGCAAGGATTTCTATAGTTTCGTTGATGGATTCTAAGGTTACAATCAAGTAGTCATCACCCTTGAAGACCAACATAAGACAGCTTTTGCCACAGAGGGGGTATCTTTGCATGTGATGCCATTTGGACTCATGCTACACTTCAAAGGCTGATGTGTCATGTGTTTAAGGAATTCTCGTGGAACAACTTAGAGGTCTATGTGGATGACCTGAGTATCATTTTGTAGGCAACTCGATATGCCCAAACAACATGATTAAGTTGTTTGTCCCAATCAGAGCATTTGTTATTAATGATCTTAGTCAACATAGTGCATAGGATGTTATTCATGCTCTCAGCTTGTTCGTTTTCTTGTGGGTGATATGAGGAAGATGTCTTGGGAACAACTATGAATTCTTGTAAAAGATATTCATGACCTCATTCAAGAAGTGAGTGCCATGATCACTTACCAACTCTATTGATAAGCCATATCTTGAAAATAATATTTCAAATAAAAGTTTTGGTGTTGTTTGTGCATCATTCTTTTTAGCTGCTTTTACACTAACCCATTTAGTCACATAACCTTTTGTGACAATGGCATACTCTGCATGTGAACTCTTAGCTAGGGGATTAATAGAATGTAAAAAGTATACTGCCCACTTAGAGAATTCACATCCTTCCATCATGTGCTTGAGAAGAAAATCGCTTTGATCACTCATTCCAGTCCAAAATGACCCCTACAACACCTTGGTGTGTAGTTTCTAAGATCTTTAGATATTCACTTTAATGGACACATAGTCTTAGGTATCCATCATGTACATGCCTATATAGATTATCTCCAATGAGCATATAGTCTTGAGCCTCTTGCTCTAGACTTGTTCTTCGTGCTAAAGCCATCTCTTGAAGAAATTTTATCGTTCTTAAAATGTCAACTAATAAATTGCTCCAATGTGGTATCAATGACACTTGATACAATGGTGCATGCAACAAGTCATGGTCTCCTAAGACAAATTGGACAATCCTTACACATCCTATAGACATTTGCTTCCATAGTTGGCCAATGTACTTCTAATCTTTTCACAATCTATAGGTTTTAGTGTTTTGAATGATGTTGCTCTAATCAAGCCCATTTGAGTCTTCAAATGAGCATAAGAACCTTTTAACTATGATGGACACTAAGTCTGAACTAATCAAGAACTAATCTAGAAACTATAAAAAGAGCTAGAGAGCTCAATTTGGGGAGATTTTTTTAATGATCATTTTTGGGAATTGAGCTTGAATGATTATATTTTGTATCTTGAAAATAGTGTAATAGCAGGTTTCAGTGTTCTTTCTCTTTGTCTTGCCTTGTGTGCATGTGTGTATATGTGTGTGCATGCTAGTGTGCTTCTCACTCATGCACTTGTGCATCCCACTTCCTCATGCTCATCATACCACCCTCACATCTCCACGGATTGACAATCAAGAGGTAGATCTCCTCAACTTGGTGATTACCATTATGCTAGAATGACAATCATGTACTTCTGATCATCAATGTATATGTTGATGACATGCTCCTAATAGGTCCTAATGAGAACCATATTGTTGAATTTAAGCCTAATTGGAATGCCCCTTTGAGATATAATATTTGGGGAATTTGCATAATTATTTGGCCATTGAATTTATGCAAGTTGATGGTGGATACGCTTTGTGCCAAAACAAATATATTGATATATTATTGTAGCTTTTTCACCTTAAATATTACAAACCTATTTCCACACCTATGGAAATGGGTTTATGGTTGATTCTCCACAATGTTCGAGATGCATTTGATGTTTTTCTCTATCAGGAAGCTATTGGAGGATTGATTTACTTATGGATAACTTGGCCTAGTATTCAATTTGTTGTCTCTCAAATGAGCAGGTTTATGCATTACCCATGTGTCAAGCATTGGGAGGTGGTTAAGCACATCTTTCACGACTTGAGTGGTACCCGACTACTTAGATTGTATTATCCAAAGGGGGGATCACTACTGTGAGATTTACATTCTTTTTTTTACTCTAATTGGGTTGGTTGCTATGATACTAGTGTGTCCACAAGTGGTTTTTTCTTCATGCTTGGTAGCTCATGCATATCTTGGTTGAGCAAGAAGCAGCCCACTATGGCTACTTGAGACTGAATATAGGGAATCTTTCATAGTGAATGTTGAGTGTGTGTGGCTCAGATGCCTTTTGGTTGATCTAGGTGTTGGTCATTCTTCTACCACCACCCAAATGTTGACTATAGGAAGCTGTCACAGCAAATGTTGAGTGTGTGGCTTAGATGCATTTTGGATGATTTGGGTGCTGGTTTATTTGGCTGTTCACAATTGTGAGGACCCTTGTGTTCCATGCTCACATTAAGAACATTGAGATGCACTATCATTATGTCAAGGAGATGTTCTATACTGGTTAGATCAGTTTGAGATATGTTCCCACACAAGATTATGTTGTAGACTTTTTCACAAAGGCTCTATCGAGGTAGAAGTTTGAAGCTTTTTGTGAAGCTTTGGGCTTACTTCTGTTCATGGATTGATCTCCTTCCACATAGGGCAATTCCTTATACATGAGTGCTAGCTTCTTGTTCACCGCATCACTCCCAAGGCAAGATTTGTTAATATATTTTGGTAGTGATGTGTGCGAACACAATTAGGACTATCGAGGCACTTTTTCCCCTTTTAGGAGGTTTTTTGCCTCGGCGTGTATATATGCTTATAACCCTAATGTCTCACTAAAGTTTTATACATTTTCTTGGTAATACATTTAGTATTGTGTTCTACTCCAAGTTTCTTTTTCTTCCTTGTGTCGTTCATGAGCTTTTGTAGACCTCAAACTCCAAAAATCACTAGATTAGAATCAAACCTAAATATATCCTAAAGAGAGTTTTCTAGTGCAGGTAGGACCTTTTAAGTTTCTAGCTATGTCCTTTGGCTTAAGAAATGCCCTTACAACCTTTATGACTTTGATGAACATAGACTTGAATGCAAAATCTCTCACTAGAGGCTTGCTTTTTAACCACTAGGCCACACATCCTTGTCTTAAAGGAAACATGAACTTATACTTCAATCCAACTAATGTCTGATTTCAAGATCATTTGATTAAAATGGACACTCATACTCACTCTTACTTTATAACATTCTCATAGGTACAAATGGAGTGAGGAATGCAATTTGTCTATCTCACACTCAATGACTTGATGTAAACTAGTTAAAAACTATTGATGCTACTCTCATAGGAATAAGTGGACCCTGGATGCGATTTTGGGGTGGTGCCATTACCTTTCCACATAGGTGGCAAAACAAAAATAGTAAACTTCCTTGTCTGACACGATAAAGATCTAGTCAATAGTATTTTTCTAGGCCAAGGTTTGCTCTTAGATCACTTAGAGGGTTTAAATTAGCTACCAATTTCTTGATGATAAAGCTAGGAATGAAATGGATTAGGATCCACTTAGGGTAGATTTTGTTCAGTAACAAGGACCATCATTCAACTTGTGATCCAATCACAAATTCACAAATCACCTTAATGAATTACTCAATAATGTAGAATCTCTCATGACCATCGATGCCATTAATAAAAGAAAGGAAACCTCAAAAATGAAGGACTCAAGGAAGCAACACCACAAGTAACAATACTTGATTCAACCAAAGCAGGAAACTAAAACCATATGGAAATTGAAGGTGGTGCTTCAAGCCCAATCAAATAGAAATCAAATTTGTATTCCCAAATCCAAATCATTGGTTCCACCACCTATCTCCAAGAGGGGCACTAGGCATGATCAACTTAGTTACAGGTGGAGTAATATTACTGTATACACAAAAGGGGGAAAACATGTGACTAAGGTGAGTTCCCAATCATTATAGAGTGCACCCAAGTCAATTAAGAAATCTTAGAACATCAAATTTTCACAAAAAAAGGACAAGGATCACACCAAGTAAAGATTTCTCTAAGAACATATGCTAAAGTATTGAAACGAAAACTTAAGAATAAACCACCAAAGTCAATAGGGCCTCCTACTTGCACCATGACAATTTTAAGCATCTGAAGTAAACATGTGAGTTGGGACACATTCCAAGGCCTTGCATATTAGGCACAATTACTTTTATATAAAGGAGCAGTAGCATAAAGATGTATAAGTGAGGGACGCATGCTATGCACAAGACCCACTCATATTTCCACTTAGGAACTCCCTTCCCCTTGGAATGACTAGTCTTGTTTAGTTGTTCTTATTATTTTCATCATACTTTGATTCTTTTCTTCTCCACCTACATTGGATTGGAAGCTACACACATGCCTATTTGAGGATTAGTTTTAATGTGTGTTTCTACCCTTTTCTTTTGTTCAAACATGGAGTTCCTCACAGTGAGCAGATCAATCCAAGCAATAGTGGTCTCTCCACTCACACCGCCACCACTGCAATCAAGTAGCAATAGGGCATTGGTTCTAGAGTCATATGGAGGGGCTATGGAACATAGATGAATACATTTTTCTTAGCGTATGGGGAGCATAAAAGATAATATTTAGTTTTTCACTCAAGAATTAGGCGTATGACATACTTCCTTGGAGTATGTCTTAGAAATATGGGATGTAGTGCATATCTCAAGCTACCAATCATCACATCAGATTTTGAAAGATCCATATAGTTTATGAATTCCACCACAATTTGAGATGGAAGTAGTAAGAGGAAAACTACTTGGAAAGATTTGGAGAAGGATTTTAGGGTTCACCATGATCTGAGGGTGGATCTAAATTTGTGGCACCACCCCTCTAGCAATACATTCTGAAGAACAAATGATTGATAGACATGAGTGAGTGGATAATGGAACAGCTTGTCTAAGTCTCGACTTGTGAGAATTGGAAAGAATATCATGTTGTACGTGGAATGTAGACCTTGATAAGAATAATATATACAACAGTTCATGCAGATGTTTAAGTCAGCCTATGATATAGAAGAAGTCCAAGATTTCATTAAGAAACCCTCAATAGTCACCCCAAAGAAGCCCAAAGAAGTTGCCCCTAGCACTAGAGTCATGAGCCACTACGAGGATGCCAAGAACATTACTATCCACAACTTAGTACTACAACGTAGAATTCTATTTAGAGAGAGAGAGAGAGAGAGATGAGCTAAGAGAATATTGGACTACTTTCCTCAAGAAGAACGTGTTGATTAAGCATATATAGACATGATGGAGGCTTTGTTGGAGTTTGAGGTCTGCAAAAGCACACAAACAACACAAGGAAGCAGAAGGAGCTTGAAGCACAAGAGAATATAGAATGTATTACCAAGTGAATGTACAAGGATAATTGATCCATTAGGGTTATAGGCATATATAAAAGTTGGGGGGAAAACCCTCCTAAAGAGGGAAAAAGTGCTCCAATGATCCTAATCATGTTCACACACATCACTATCAAAATATATCAACAATCCCCCATATGAGTGATGTGGTAAACAAGGAGCTTGTGTATAAAGCAATGCCAAGCTATATGGAAAGAGATCAATCCACAAAAGGAAGTAAGCCCAAAGCTTTGCAAAAAACTTCAAACTTCTCCCTAGGTAGAGCCTTTGTGAAAAGGTCTCCAAGATTATCCTATGTGGGCATATAAGACAAATTGATCTCAATGTGCTATGTGAAAGCATGGAACATAGGGTTCCTTGCAACTACCAATGCACTCTAGCTCTTAGTGAAGATGGTGGTGGTTGAAGATAGACCACCAATGTAATCAGACAAAAGGCCTTTGAGCCACACACACTTAACACTTTCTATGAAAGCTACCCTATACTCAGCTTCACAACTAAAAGTGGCCATAGTAAGCTGCTTCTTTCTCAACCAATATATGTATGAGCTACCAAGCATGAAGCAAAAACCACAAGTGGAAACATGAGTTTCATAGCAATCAACCAACCCGGAGTCAAAAAAAGCATGCAAATTTGGTAGTAATGATGCCCCCTTGGGATAAAACAATCCAAGTAGCTAGGTAGCACTGAAGTAGTGAAAGATGCACTTAACTGCTTGCCAACGCTTGACACTTGGACAATGCATAAACCTACTCATCTAAGAGACAAAAAATTGAATATCAGGTTGTGTTATGCACAAGTAAAATCAAGCATCCAAGAGCTTGCTGATAGGGAACAACATCAAGTGAATCTCTAGTATCATGAACAATGAACCTTAACCTTTCTCCATGGGACTGGCAATAGGTTTGCAATCTTCAAGTATCAACATCCAACATATGAAATACATCATTTCTTTAAACCATGGCAAGTGACTAAATACCCTCATGCAAAAAATTGACTGTATCTCAAAAGTTGAACAAAAACACCTTGTGAACCTCCAATAAACTTTTAGCACACTTCAAGATGCTTGTATTGGAAAACCAAAACCTGTATATATGTTTCATACAAAAGGATGAAATTGTATGCATAGTTGCTACATTAGTGCATTCAAAGGTTGAAACAGGCTCATATCAAAAATTCCATGATAGATAGCAAAACTATTTTGAACTCCTACTTTCCTCGAGTATGCTCACTAGTTTTCATGCAAATTTGAGACTATGATTAGAGGGGTGTCAACGATGCCCTAGATGAAGGAGATACCTACTCTGATACCAATTGATGGAGTTTGAGGTTTGCAAAAGCACACGAATAGCACAAGGAAGAAGAAGGAGAAGCTTGGAGCACAACACAATACAAAATGTATTACCAACTGAATGTACAAAGATAAGCAACCCATTATGTTTATAGGCATATATACAAGACAAGAGGAAAGAAAACCTCCTAAAGAGGGAAAAAAGTTCTCCTATGGTCCTAAGCATGTTCACATACGTCACTACCACAATATATCAATAGGTTCAAGAAGTAGTGATAGGTGCATTAGAAATAGAATCCATCATGTTTTGAAAAAGCAGAAGATGCCAATGCTATATCTCTCAAGTACATATTACAAAACCAACTTAAAAGAGGAAATTGACATGAATGCCAAGATAAAAAAGTCTATGAGAATGACAAAACGACTAAGGAAATGCAAATATAGAACCAAGACTCTAGTAGCTCCCACCACGAATCTTGAAGACTCGGAGATCAAGTGTGATGGACCTCTTCTAATACCGAAGAAGATGGTGGCCACTCCCTCACCAAGTCTCCTACCCCACCACATGGAGTATGATTATTATGCTACAAGTCTAGACTCAATGGTGAAGAAGTTTCTTAGGCAACCTTGTTAGTAGTCAAACTCCAATCACACGCATCACCACTTCTTTTCACCATTCTCGTGTTCATTTTTAACCTTAGAACCAGAGTATCAGATGCTCATATAACCATAACTTAAACCATAGAGACACAATCCATTTCCATTCTCCATGCATATGAAGTGGACCCACCCCATCCCACTAGACCCACTTCATCCCAAACCCTTAACATCCATGGTATCTAATAATGCACTCACATCCATTGTACACACTATTTTTTGCAAGGATCTTATATTCATGCACACACAAAGGATATGGGTATTGAAACCACATAGAAGAACAAAGATGCAAAATGGATGAGACAATACAAAAGATTGGGTGCAATCTCCCCCCCATGCACTCTGTTTGATGGGTGTGAAGAGTACCTTTATTTATAGGAATTTCAATTATGTCAAAAATAGAGGTTACAATGAGGGTGGCTTCAAAAAGCAAGCATGAAAGTAAAAAGTTGCTCTCTTTTATGGAGATCCATTGCTTTTATTTACAAAAATTGTGATCTACAACGATCCTTTACCCTAACCACTCTTTTTACTACTTTTTCTAGAAATAACCCTCTATGTGAGTCTTTATTTACAAGTTATATACATAAGTCCTATTATTTGTGTCCAAACACAATTGAAAGGTTCTGTTGGAGTTAGACGTCTGCGGAATCATGCGAACAACACAAGGAAGAAGAAGAAGCTTGGAGCATAACACACAATACTGAATGTATTACCACTAGAATATACAAAGATAAGTAGTGTGTTAGGGCAATAAGCGTATATACAAGCCGAGGGAAAAAAACCTCCTAAAGAGGGAAACAAATGCCCTGACAATCCTAGAGTGTTCACACACATCACTACCTAAATATATCAACAAATCCCCTCTTGGGAGTGATGCGATGAACAAGGAGCTGGCACTCATGTATAAGGAAGTGCCAAGCTATGTGGAATCAATCCATAAAAGGAAGTAAGCCTAAAGCTTTGCGGAAAGCTTCAAAGTTCTCCCTAGGCAGAGCCTTTGTGCAAAGGTCTGCAATGTTCTCCTGCGTGGGCACATATGCCAAGCTCATCTCCCCAACAGAGAAGCTCTCCCTGACATAATGATAATGCACCTCAATGTGCTTAGTGCGAGCATGGAACACAGAGTTCCTCGCAACTGCCAGTGTGCTCTGAGTATCAATGAAGACGGTGGTGGCAGAAGACTGACAAACACCCAAATCAACCATAAGGCGTCTAAGCCACACACACTCAACAGTCACTATGAAAGCTTCCCTATACTCAGCCTCACAACTGGAAGTGGCCATACTAGGCTGCTTCTTGCTCAACCAAGATATACACGAGCCACCAAGCATGAAGCAAAAGCCACTAGTGGACACACAAATGTCATAGCAACCAACCTAGTCACTATTAGAAAAAGCATGCAAATCTGGTGGTAGTGATCCCCCCTTGGGATAAACAATCCAAGTATTCGGGTACCACTCAGGTAGCGAAAGATGTGCTTAACTGCCTGCCTATGCTTGACACTTGAGCAATGCATAAACCTGCTTATCTATGAGACAACAAACTGAATATTTGGCTGAGTAATGCATAAGTAAATCAAGCATCCAACAGGCTGCTGATAGAGAACAGCATCAAATGCATTTCCAGCATCATGAAGACTCAATCGTAAACCTCTCTCCATAGAAGTGGCAATAGGCTTACAGTCTTCAAGGTCAAAATGCTACAATAATGTGTCAATATATTTCGTTTGACACAAAGCCATCCCACCATCAACTTCCATAGACGGAATGCCCAAATAGTGATGCAAATGCCCCAAATCAGACATCTCAAATGAGCAGCATGTCATCAACATATACCACAATGATCAAAAGCACATCATTAGCACGCTTAACATATAAGGTGCTTTCAGTTGGACTGTTTTCAAAACCATGTGCAATCAGATAGGCATGTATCTTTTTATACCAAGCACGTGGTGCTGGCTTTAAACCATATAATGCCTTCCTTATCCTACACACCTAATTTTCATGCCCTTTCTGCACAAAGCCATGGGGTTGAAAAACATACTCTTCTTCATGCAAGTCACCATTTAGAAATGTTGTTTTAATGTCCAACTGATGTACATCCATGATGAGCTGCAACTGCACAGATGCTACAAATAGTAGTCACTTGGCAAGTAGGAGCAAATGTTTCATCAAAATCAATGCCTCTTTCTTGCACATAACCCTTTGCAAAAAGCCTAGCTTTATACCTATCAACTGTTCCATAAGGTTTATGCTTCAACTTGTGTACCCACTTAGTGTCAATGGCCTTCTTGCCAAGAGGCAAGTCACATAAAGACCACGTACCATTTTTCATGATAGCATCATATTCAGATTGCATTGCAGCCATCCAATTTTTAGAATTTTGTGCTTCATCAAACGAAACAGGTTCAGTCTCATCACAGAGGCTAGAGGCAGCCATAGCATAGCAATCTGATGCAAAAGAGGCACCATGAGAGCGTGATTGAGTATGATATGATAGAGGTGCATCTAATTTGTTGTCACGCAAGGTCTGCACTAGCCATTTTGGCATAGTTTTTGCCTGCTCAATATCAGCTCTCTCATCAACAAGTGCATCATGTAAATTTGTGTCAGAAATTGAATGATCTGCATCACCACATGAAACCTGCAAAGGTTGAGAAGTTGCCTCATTAGGACCAGCACTAGAGTGTCCACTTGTAAAAAGATGCAGCAAAGTATCATACATGTCTTTGGAGATAAGGGGTGTCTCCTTAGTACATGAAAGTAATGGTTGAATAGCATCTTCCACAAAAACAACATCACAACTAACCAGAATGTGTCTTGTCTATGGATGATATAGACGATACCCTTTACTTTTAGAACTATACCCAACAAAAATATAGATGAGCAACAGATGGCTTGCGACCTTGCCAAGCCTCATATGGAGTGATAGACTGCAGCACTTTAGTGGGACACCTATTCAATACATATGTTGCACACATAATAGCCTCAAGCTAGAAACTATGTGGTAAAGCCTGACTCTTGAGCATAGACCTTGCCATTTCCATGAGTGACTTGTTCTTTTGTTCAGCAACTCCATTCTATTGAGTTGTATATGGCATTGTACACTAATGCTTTATCCCACGTTCAGCCAGAAATGCATTAAATTCAAAAGACATATATTCTCCCCTACATCAGAGTGGTGGGTGCCCATTTTACATGGTGATAGATTTTTAGCCAAAACTAGAAATTGTTTGAAGCATGTAAACACTTCGGACTTTGCTTTCAATGGATATACCCATGCATGCCTAGAAAACTCATCGATGAAATTCATGAAGTAAAGATAGTTCCCAAAAGAAGGTGTCTGCATAGGACCACAGGCATCACTATGTACAAACTGCAATTTTTGAGTAGTCTGAACCAAACCATCTTTTGGAAAGGAAGAACGCTGCATTTTGCCCAAAATACAGCCTTCACATACATGTTTATTGGGTGCCTCAAGTTTGGACAAAGAGGACACCATTTCAGATTTCTACAGGTGTAACAAACTAGCAAAATTTAGATGACCAAAGCGTGCATGCCAAGGCTTTGCATCTGACATAGCCTGAGAATCATGTATTGCACATGCCAAATCATTTACAGATCTTTCATAGTCTATGAGCTTATACAAACAATGACATAAAATGCTAGAAGCAATAATGATGTCGCCATTTGATATATCATGAACTGTACATCTGTCATCAACAAATTTCACAACCAAGCCAATCTTGGCTAATGCAAAAATTGATAACAAATTTTACTTGATCCCTGGCACAAACAAAGCATCTGACAAAGTGAAAGAACTACCATCAGCAGTAGTCAAAATGATCTTACCAAATCCCATAACAAGATAGGAGGAGTTGTTGGCACATGTAACAGTATTCCTTGTAGAGGCAGGCTCGAGTGAAGAGAAGAAATTGTGCTGCGAGGTAATATGTTTGGTCTCACCACTATCAAAGTACCAAACATCTAAGTCTAGTGCAGACATGCACTGCTCATGAGAAGATGGGTCAAAACTGCAAACAGTAGTAAACACCCATTCTTCTTCTTGCACAAGATTAGTAGACTCTGTTTTTGGTGTAGAGGCCTCTGCAACAACCGTTTCGGCCTCTTTCTTCTTTGCCTCTTTAGCATCTTGGATAGCTCTTGATGACATGATCATTTGCTTTACAATATTTGCAAAACGATTTCTGCTTTTCTGATTTCTTCTCATCTTTGTCTTCCTTCTTCAAATGTGCAGCATTTGCAGATTTTTGCTTACTAGTAGAAGAGCTCCATTTACCTTTGCCCTTTTAACTAGCCAAGAAACTAACTTCTCAAATGATAAGGCATTTGGATTGCCTTTCATCAACAAAGAGTAGAAGCAAAACTCTGATATGAGTCAGGAAGACCATTTAGAATGGTCTGCACAAGTGATCTATCTGGTATAACTTCATAATAGAAATCAAATGTTCTTTCAAATCCTTGATCTTTGTGAGAAAATTGTCCATAGAATCACCTTCATTCATGTGCTCACTCTCCAATTGTTTTGGAGGTAAGCAACACGTGCCTCATTCCTAGCATGGTACAATGTGGTAAGTGTATCCCAAGTATCCTTAGCTATTCGACAAGAGCGAATGTGAGGAATAATGGCACATTTGACAGACAAAGCTATCAACGCATGTGTCTGAGCATCTCTACCATTCCAACAAATTTCCTCTGTAGTAGGTGCAACAAAAACAACAGCACAAATAGGAATCTGCAGAATATCATCATCTTCGACACCATCTCCATCAGCCCCAGCACCTGTATTTGCACTACCTATATTTGCAGGTGTAAGAGGACGTCTTTCAACACCCTGGGCAATATTCCATACTCCTTTTGTGACCAATACATGATGCATCATATAAGCCCATAATGGGTAGTTGGTACCATCCAACTTATCCTCAACACCATACATCACTGCTTTCAACCATGGCCGATGACTAAAATACCTTGATGCAGAAAATTGATTGTATCTCAAAAAGTTGAACAAAACTGCCCATACAAATTCTGCTAAACCGGTAGCAGACTTCAAGATGCTTATACTGACAAACCGAAACTGGTATATACCTTTGGCACAAAAAGACAAAGTAGCTTACACAAGCACTATGATAGTGCATTCAAAGGCCAAAACGAGCTCAGATCATGATTCTGGCACCACAGAGAAAAGCCGTTTTGATCTTTGAAACACCCTGAGTATGCTTACCAAATTTCGTGCGATTTTGAGATTGCAACCGGAGAGGTGTAGACAATGCCCTAGATGAAGCGACGACCCACTTTGATACCAATTGTTGGAGTTAGATGTCTACAGAAGCATGCAAACAGCACAAGGAAGAAGAAGAAGCTTGGAGCACAACACACAATACTGAATGTATTACCATTAGAATGTACAAAGATAAGTAGCATGTTAGGGCAATAAGCGTATATACAAGCTGAGGAAAAAAACCACTCTAAAGAGGGAAAAAAATGCCCCAACAATCATAGAGTGTTCACACACATCACTACCTAAATCTATCAATAGGTTCATGCCCATTCACACCCTCATGAACCTTCAACTGCTATATCAAAACACCAAGACTTATTGATAACTCAATAACTTAAACCTCCAAATTCCAAAATTCAACATATTCCATAATTGATAACATGCCCCTGAGTTGAAAAATCAACTGACTTGAGTTGATATAAATAAAATAGACATGGATGGCCAGTCACATGCCCTACCACTGAACAATGTAAGCATGTTCCATGTAAAAACACATGCATGGAAATGCTCATGGAGGAATTATATTAATTTGATTATGAATGCAATATTGATGAAGTGTTATGGATCTATTAGTAAGTGAAGTACTAAATAGCAAAAACAATTACCTATATAAACTAATTAGCCCAATAAAGAACATACATCACTAACTGATGGGCATACAAATCATTCTACAATTATGTTGATTTTTGTTTGTTTTGACATGAACTCATTTACTAAAACATGATATGCCCTAAATATTCTAATTTAACTCTAGAAAAAATAACTAAAGTATGTTTTTACATGCTATATCATATTTATAAATGCTTCACATGTGCGGATTATATTTCTACTATAAAAAACTACATGATTAAAGAAGAAAATTGAAAACTTCATAGTCAAAGAAAATTAGACTTTTCAAAAGGTTGTTATTGACATGCTTGTTGCACATGGATCATTGTGAGCATTGATTGAAACTCTTTCTCTGCATCATGCGCAAAAGAAATAGCTTCTTGAATCAGAGTGAGTGAAACTTAGCTTGGAACTCCTTCTCCAAACTGTCATTATACTTCTTCTTCTCACAACTCCCACTAGAAATGCAATGTCTGGTCTTGTAGCTACCATAGCATACATGAGACTACCAACAACAGACTCATAGGGAATTTTGGTCATGAATTCCTTTTCCTCATCTAAGTTAGGGCAATCATCCTTGCTCAGTTTCAGATATGTGGGTAAAGGTGTACTCAATGCCTTTCCACCTTGCATATGGAACTTGTGAAGTACTTTGGCTATGTACTCACTATGAGACAAGTATATGCATCTTTTGTTGGAACATCAAGCTTACATGATGCTTGAGGTGGAATTGATCTACATCAAAAAGCTATCACTTGGATTACATCGAAAGAAAGAATATCCATTGGAGAGTTCTGTTACTTATGCTCATTTATTGTATTTTTTAAAAACGATTTTTCATGGATCTTTTACTGTTGTAAAAGCCTTGAGGTTTACACATGTAAAAGTATAAAGATAGAGCCCAAATTCCATGAATTTTTGGTGGTTGAGTTGCATTTAATCAATCAATAAATCACCTAAAAGTAGATCAAACTAGATCTTCACTTTTCCTAGATTGTAGGAAACTGAATTGATTCCCTCCAACAACATTCCCACCTTCATTTGAATTCAAAATCCACTTTTAGAACTCATGGAGCAATTCTAGAGTCTATATAAAGAATTGAAATCACTTGTACATAACATCGAAGCAATATGTATACACTTGTTACCATCATTGTCTTGCTCCTTCATTTTCTACATCATCTTCTTCGACAATAGTAAGCTTGCAGACACTGCTACTCTCTCTACATAGCTCCAAATTGGATAAACATTGGCTCATTTGAAAGGTATTAGTTTCTTTTTTTCTAAATGTTCAAGCATTTGGTTTAATTGATTGGGATAAATATGAGTTTTTCTATCTTGGAATCAATCTCTGTGTATTCCTGAAAAATAGGAGGTACCACTATTGAGTGTCAGGCTCATTCCAATAGCATATTTTGCTTATTCCTTATACTCTTGTGCATTCTATAAACTCAACCCTATGTGTATCACTCCCATAAAATGATTGTTTCTAATTGTAATCATGTTGGTCACTATGAGCATTTGAAGTTCATTGTCTCATCCAAAGATAATAAGTTTTTTGAGCCAGTCAATGTGCAAACCTATCTGTTTTGTATCGACTCTTTCTCCTTGATGATCCAAAGTAAATAGTGCATTTTATTGCACTTGTCATATGCGTATAAGTTCTATTTGAGTCTCCATAAGCTCAAGGGCTGGTCTTGTGCCAATTGGCTAGAACAAACTTCGTCGCTTCACAACTCACTTTTCTACCTCCTACAAGCATTCCCAAGTTCTTTTCGTGGTATCAGAGCTAGATCAAGATGGGTGATGGCTTTCCCTCAATGATCAAGAAGCTTGATCGACACAACTATGTGGCTTGGCAAATCAAAATGGAGGCCTATTTGCAAGGTAGAAATCTTTATGGAATTGTAGGAAGTTGATGAAGCTATGCCTATTCCAAGATCCAAAGGAGGACCTACACAAGAGGAGACACATAAGTTCTCACTTTGGTGCATACGAGATGCTCAAGCAACGTCATACATATGAAACTCTATCTATGGCTTTCTATTACCTCGTATTAGAGGATGCACGACATCTCAAGAGACTTGGGATGCCCTCGAGACTTTCTTTTCTGCTAGTACCAAAGCAAGAAAGAATCATCTTTGGAACGAGTTCAACCAAATGAAGAAGACACCTAAACAAACCATCACAAAGTTTGTTACCAATGTCAAGGAGGTTGCGGATGATTTAGCATCCATTACAGAGCTAATTAAAGAAGAAGCTATCATGAGGCAAATTCTCAATGGGATTCAAAGTGATAAGCAATGGCAATCTTTCACGATGGCTTATGATCTCATCATGGATGTACAAACTCCGAATTTCAAAATCTTTCTTGGACAAATCTTCAATCAAGAGGCCAACAATAGCATAAAGGAACGTAACTCCTATCATGTTAATTCAACTAGTTCTCTATATGCAGATAAGAAGGATAAGAAGCTGAAAGGCAAGAAGGAAGAAGATGAAGAGGAGACTTCCCAAGCCAACTTTTCAAGCAAGAGCAAGTGGAAAGGAAAGAAGAAAGGACCAAAGCATGACAAGGCCAAAGGTTAGAATGTTCAACCTTATGCCATCTGCGATAAGACCAAC
The DNA here is from genome assembly GCA_020310875.1 of Ceratopteris richardii. NCBI lineage: Eukaryota > Viridiplantae > Streptophyta > Polypodiopsida > Polypodiales > Pteridaceae > Ceratopteris > Ceratopteris richardii. The sequence continues at coordinate 81,464,753 of CM035436.1, forward strand.
CACACCACTCAAAATTGTTGGTACAATGGGAAGACCCAGAAAGGAAGTGGAAGAGGTGGATATGGCAACAATAGAGGTAGAGTTGGACAAAACTTCAACAATAACAATAGAGGCTATAATAGAAGGGACTACAAAAATTATTAAGAAGATGAACCACATGAAGACTCATTGCTTCTTATCAATCTAAGCGACAAAGAAGGTAAAAAAGATGAACATTTGTTCTACATAGATTCTGGATTTTCAAATCATGTTGCAGGAAACATTGCTCTTCTATGTGAGTTGGAAAATCCAAAGCATAAACATGAAGTACAAACAAGGGATGATACAAAGCACAATGTGGAGAAGATTGGTAATGTCAAAGCTTTTAATTGTAGGACAAACATTCTAAGTAAGGTTCTCTATGTACCCACTTTCACTAAAAACCTAATAAGTTTAGTCCAAATAGTTGAAAAAGGCTTGCAATTTAGGTTCACCCAACATGGATCTTTTATGGAAGATCCATGTCAAGGCTTCAAGAAGATAGCTAGAGGTGAGACGCATGGTAGGCTCTTTACTTTTGAAGTAGTAGAAACCAAGAAGATAGCTCTATTCACTTTTGGGCCTCAAACCCTAAGTGAGCTTGAAGTGTGCCATAAGAGACTTGCTCATGTGGATGAAAGAACCTTGAAGGATATATGAGGGGATCAAAGTGTTCCTGGATTGCCAAAAGCAACACATGATCAATAGGTGCGAATCATGTCAGATTGGGAAGGTACAAAGACAACCATTCAACCACAAAGGCTACATCCACAAACAATTATTGGACTTAGTACATACAGCTGTATGGGGACCAAGTCAAGAAGTTTCATTGGTAGGATCAAGGTATTATGTCTCATTTATTGGCAACCATAGTAGATGGACTGTTCTATACTTTATCAAGAGTAAGAATGAAGTGTTTGATTGCTTCAAAAAGTATCTAGCACATGTGGAAAATCATATAGGTAGATCACTCAAGAAGCTCAGATCTGATGGAGGGGGAGAAAAACTTCTCCAAAGAGTTTGATGAGTTCTTGCAGGACAAAGGTATCAAAAGGGAAGTGACTACCAGGTACTCTCCTCAACTAATTGGAATTGCTGAGAGGAGAAACAAGACATTGGTTGGATTAGCCAAACAATGCTTGAAGAAGTTTCCATATTATCTATGGGCAGAAGCTATTTTAGCCACTGTGTACCTTGTCAATAGACTACCATCCAAATCACTTCAAGGTATGCCTCCTTATGAAGCATGGCATGAAAGAAAACCTATTCTTGGACATTGCAAGGTGTTTTGTTGTTTAGCTTATGTTCATGTACCATCACAAATAAGAGGTAAGCTAGATGAAAGCGCAATAAAGGTAGTATTTGTTGGGTGTGACTCAACTCAAATGCATTACAGTTTATATAATCCTTCAACCAAGAAATTCACTACAAGTAGAGATCTTGTGTTTGAAGAACACAGGTCTTGGTATGATGAACACAAACAAAAGTTAACTCTACCATATGATCTTGATTCTAATTCTCATCAATTAGGAGGCAAGCATGATACATAAGTGGAGATACCAAGAAGCGATATAGATGATGCCCAAGATGAGAGGGAAAACGATTACAAACTATGCAAGTCAAGAGGCAAAGCAAAGATGCAAGAGTGTGGAGAATGCTCCAAGCAAGCACCTAGAAGATCAACAAGAGAGAAGAAACAACCAAAAAGGTATGGATATGATTCAACATTTGTTATGAAGCATTCAATCTATTTGGAAAAAGATTCAATTTCAGAAGAACCATCAACATATGAAGAGGCAAAGGAAAACCCTAATTGGGAAAATGCCATGAAAGAAGAATCAGATGCATTGAAGGATATGGACACTTGGGATTTGGTTCCAATGTCAACAAATCAAAAGGTAATTGGTTGCAGATGGGTATATAAAGTTAAAAGAAACTCAAATGGATCAATTTGCAGATACAAGCAAGATTAGTTGCCAACGATGCTCAAAAACTCATCTTATAGACTATGAGGAAACATTCTCACTAGTTGCAAAGATGACTACAATGAGAACAATCATAAGTGTATCTATTGCAAGGAAACGGAGACTCCTCCAACTTGACGTGAAAAATGCATTTCTAAATAATTGGATAAGTGAAGAGGTATACATGTCACAACCGCCAGGTTTTGAAAACCCTAACCATACATCTTATGTTTGCAGACTTAAGAAAGCATTGTATGGATTCAAACAAGCTCTTGGAGCTTGGAATTATAGGTTGGTTACATGCCTTCAAGATCAAGGGTTCAGACCTAGCAACTCAGATCCTTCTGTATTCATCAAAAGGGATCACAATGAGGCTATCTATCTATGTGTATATGTAGATGATATTATTGTGGCAGGTGATGATTGAATGGCATTCAAAGGATCAAGAGGCACATGCAAGAGGATTTCAAAATCATTTTCTTAGGTGAGCTCACATATTTCCTAGGTATGCAGGTCATATACACAGATGAAGGAATGTCTTTGACTCAAAGAAGATACATTCAGGATCTTCTTCTCAAGTTCAAAATGGAGAACACAAAACCTGCAGGCACACCTTTGGAGATGAATCATAAACTTAGTGTTTATGAACGTGAGAAAATTGAAGACATAAAAGAATATCAAATCTTGGTAGGTAGCTTGATATATGCTACTCATACAAGGGCAGACATATCATATAGTGTGGGAGTGCTAAGCCAATTCATGCACTCTCCAAGAAGACCACACATGGATGCAGCTAAGAGAGTACTTGAGTATCTCAAAGGTACAATGAATGAACGTATATTCTATCCTTACTCTTCGGATTGGATATCAAAATCTATTTAGATGGAGATTAGGCAGGAGCTAAGGATGATAGAAGAAGTACCTCTAGTTACTTAGCATTTGTAGTTGCAAAGCTAGTGTCATGGAGTTCAAAGAAGCAATGTGCAATTTCTTTATCCTCAACTGAAGCAGACTAGAGAGGTTTGACCATAGCAACTCAAGAGGCAATATGGTTAAAAGTGAAAAAACTTGGAGAAGCTTGTAGGAGGTAGAAAAGTGTGTTTCGAAGCGACGAAGTTTGGTCCAGCCAACCGGAAAAAGACCAGCCCTTGAGCTTATGGAGACTCAAATAGACCTTATAGGCATTTGATAAGTTCAAAGAAATGCACTATGTACTTTGGATCATCAAGGAGAAGGAGACGATACAAAACAGATAGGTTCATGCATCGACTAGCTCAAAAGACTTACTATCTATGGAAGAGATAATGAACTTCAAATGCCCATAGCAACTAGCATGATTACAATTATACAAACTCATTTTATGGAAGTGATACACATAGGGTTTAGTGTATATAATGCACAAAATTATAAGGAATAAGCAAAATATACTATATGAATGAATCAAAGATTCAACGGTGGTACCTCTTATTTTTCAAGAATATGCAAAGATTGACCCCGAGACAGAAAACTTGCGATTTCTCCCAATCTACTAAACTAAACACTATGAAATTTTAGAAGCATAAACTAGACACTAATAGCTTTCAAATGAGTGATGTCTTAGCAAATTTGGAGCTCTAAAGAGAGAGCAACAGCCTCTATAATATTACTATTGGCAAAGAAGATGATGGAGAAAATTGAAGGAGCAAGACAATGATGGTCACAAGTGTATGTATATTGCTTCTATGTATTGTAAAAGTGATTTGAAGTCTTTATGTGGACTTTAGGAGTGTTCCACAACTTTGACAAGTGTATTTTGAATTCAAATGAAGGTGGGAATGGTTGTTGGAGGGAATCAATTCACTTTCCTACAATTTAGGAAAAGTGAAGATCTAGTTTGATCTACTTTTAGGTGATTGATTACAACTCAACCACCACAAATTCGTGGGATTTGGGCTCTCTTTTTCTACTTCTACAGGTGTAAAGCTCAAGCCTTTTAGAGTGGTAAATGAACCATCAAAAATCTCAAAAAAAAAAAACAATAAATGAGCATAAGAAAAAGAACTCTCCAATGGATATTCTTTCAACGTGATAGCCTTTGAAGTAGATCAAATCCACCTCAAGCATAGAGTAAGCCTAATGTTCCAACAGCTCCCCCTCAAGCCAAATTATGCTTGATTCTTCATTCTTTGATAGGTTGAATACCTGCCATAACTTTGAATCTACAAAGCTTTATTCCATCAAGTGCCTTTGTCATCATATTTGCTACTTGCTTTTCAGTTGGAACGAAAGAAATGTCAATCTCCTTTGCCATGAGCTTCTCCCTGATGAAGTGGTAATGCACCTCTATGTGTTTGGTTCTCGCATGGAAAATAAGATTTGCTACTAGATGCATGGAACTTACATTATCTCCAAATATGTGAGGTTTGGAATTTACAATGCCCAAATTTGTATACAATGCTTTTAACCATATTGCTTCTTGAGTTGCTATGGTCAAACCTCTGTACTCTGCTTTAGTTGAGGATAAAGCAATTGTAGGTTGCTTCTTGGAACTCCATGACACTAGCTTTGAACCTGCAAATGCTAAGTAACAGAAGTACTTCTTATATCATCCTTAGCTCTTGCCCAATCTGCATCTGAATAGATTTCGATATCCAAATCTGAAGAGTAAGGATAGAATATACCTTCGTTGATTGTACCTTTGACATACTTAAGTACTCTCTTAGCTGCATCCATGTGTGGCCTTCTCGGTGAGTGCATGAACTGACTAAGCACTCCCACACTATATGAGATGGCTGCCCTTGTATGAGTAGCATATATCAAGCTACCTACCAAGATTTCATACTCTTTAATGTCTTCAATTTTCTCACCTTCATAAACACTAAGTTTATGATTCATCTCCAAAGGTGTACCTGTAGGTTTAGTGTTCTCCATTTTGAACTTGAGAAGTAGATTTTGAATGTATCTTCTTTGAGTCAAATACATTCCTTCATCTATGTATATCACCTACATACCTAGGAAATATGTAAGCTCACCTAGGGCATTGATTTTGAACTCCTCTTGCATGTGTCTCTTGATCCTTTGAATGCCATTTAAATCATCACGTGTCACAATAATATCATCTACATATACACATAGATAGATAACCTCATCGTGATCCCTTTTGGTGAATAGAGAAGGATCCGAGCTGCTAGGTTTGAACCCTTGATCTTGAAGATATGTAACCAACCACTAATTCCAAGCTCTAGGAGCTTGTTTCAATCCATACAATGCTTTCTTAAATCTACAAACATAAGATGGATAATTATGGTTTCCAAAGCTTGGTGGTTGTGACATGTATACCTTTTCACTTATCCAACAATTTAAGAATGCATTCTTCACATCAAGTTGGAGGAGTTTCCAATTCCTTGCAGCAACTACACTTATCAATGTCCAGATTGTAGTGATCTTTGCAATTGGTGAGAATGCTTCCTCATAGTCTATACCATGAGTTTGTGAGCATCCTTTTGCAACTAATCTTGCCTTGTACCTGCAAATTAATCCTTCTCAATTTCTTTTAACTTTATATACCCATCTGCAACCAATTACCTTTTGATTCGAGGACATTGGAATCAAATCCCAAGTGTCCATCTCCTTCAATGCATCTATTTCTTCTTTCATGGCCTTTTCCCAATTAGGGTTTCCCTTTGCCTCTTCATAGGTTGAGGGTTCCTCTGAAATAGAGTCTTTTGCCAACTTTGTAACAAATGTGGAATCATATCCATACCTTTCTGGTTGTTTCTTCTCTCTAGCTGATCTTCTAGGTGCTTGTTTGGAGCATTCTCCAACCTCTTGCATATTTGCTTTGCATCTTGACTTCCATAGATTTTAATCCTTTTCCCTTTCATCTTGGTAATCATCTTTATCACTTCTTGGATCTTGGACCTGTGTATCATGCTTGCTTCCTAATTGATGAGAATCAGAATCAAGATCATATGGTAGAGTTACCTTTTGTTTGTCTTCATCATACCAAGACCTGTGTTCTTCAAACACAACACCTCTACTTGTAGTGAATTGCTTGGTTGAAGGATTATAGAACTTGTAACCCATCTGAGTTGAATCGTATCCAATAAACACTGCCTTTGTTGCCCTTTCATCTAGCTTACCTGTTCTTTGTGATGGTACATGAACATAAGCTAAACAACCAAAAACCTTGCAATGTCCAAGACGAGGTTTTCTTCCATGCCATGCTTCATAAGGAGTCATACCTTGAAGTGATTTGAATGGTAGTCTATTGACCAGGTACACAATAGTTCAAATAGCCTCTAGCCATAGATACTGTGGCAACTTCTTCTCTTCAAGCATTGTTCTAGCTTATCCAACCAATGTCTTGTTTCTCCTCTCAGCGATTCTATTTAGTTGAGGAGAGTACATGGTAGTCACTTACCTTTTGATACCTTTATCCTGTAAGAACTCATCAAACTCTTTGGAAAAGTATTCTCCCCCTCCATCAGATCTAAGCTTCTTTAGTGATTCTCCACATGTGATAGATACTTTTTGAAGCAATCAAACACTTCATTCTTACTCTTGATAAAGTATAGAGTAGTCCATCTACTATGGTCATCAATAAATGAGACATAATCCCTTGATCCTGCCAATGAAGGTTCTTGACTTGGTCCCCATACATTTGTATGTACTAATTCCAATAAGTTTTTGTGGATGTAGCCTTTGTGGTTGAATAGTTGTCTTTGTGCCTTCCCAATCTGACATGAATCACACCTGTTGATCATGTGTTGCGTTGATATGTTCGGCAGTCCTAGAACACTTTGATCCTTGCATATATCCTTCAAGGTTCTTTCATTCACATGAGCAAGTCTCTTATGCCACACTTCAAGCTCACTTAGGGTTTCAAACCCAAAAGCGAATAGAGCTATGTTCCTAGTTTCTCCTACTTCAAAAGTAAAGAGCCTACCATGCTTCTCACCTCTGGCTATCTTCTTCAAGCCTTGACATGGATCTTCCACAAAAACTCCATGTTGGTTGAACGTAACTTGCAAGCCTTTTTTGACTATTTGGCCTACACTTATTAGGTTTTTAGTGATAGTGGGTACATAGAGAACCTTACTCAAAATGTTTGTCCTTCCAATGGAAGCTTTCACATTACCATTCTTCTCCACATTGTGCTTTGTGTCCTCCCCTGTTTGTACTTCATGTCTACACTTTGGATTTTCCAAATCAGATTGAAGAGCAATGTTGCCTGCAACATGGTTTGAACATCGTGAATGTATGTAGAACAAATGATCATCTTCTTTACCTTCTTTCTGGCTTAGATTCATGAGAAGTAATGATTCTTCATGTGGTTGATCTTCTGAATAATTATTGTAGTCCCTTCTATTATAGCTTCTATTGTTATTGTTGAAGTTATGTCCACCTCTACCTCTATTGTTGTTGTATCCACCTCTTCCACTTCCCCTTTCTATGTATTCCCATCGAACCAACAATTCTGAGTGGTGTGGTTGGTCTTATCGTAGATGGCACAAGGTTGAACATTCTAACCTTTGGTTGTGTCTTGCTTTGGTCCTTTCTTCTTCCCTTTCCACTTGCTTTTGCTTGCAAAGTTGGCTTGGGAAGTCTCTCCTTCATCTTCTTCCTTCTTCTTGCCTTTTTGCTTCTTATCCTTCTTATCTACATATAGAGCACTAGTTGAATTGCCATGATAGGAGTGACCTTCCTTTATGCAATTTTTGGCCTCTTGATTGAAGATTTGTCCAAGAAAGATGTTGAAGTCTAGAGTCTACACATCCATGATGAGATCATAAGCCATCATGAAGGATTGCCATTGCTTATCACTTCGAATGCTATTGAGAATTTGCCTCATGATAGCCTCTTCTTCAATCAGCTCTCCAATGGATGCTAACTGATCCGCAATCTCCTTGACCTTGGTAACAAGCTCTATGATGGTTTGTTTAGGTCTCTTCTTCATTTGGTTGAACTCGTTCCAAAGATTATTCTTTCTTGCTTTGGTACTAGCAGAAAAGAAAGTCTCGAGGGCATCCCAAGTCTCTTGAGATGTCTTGCACCCTCTAATATGTGGTAATAGAAAGTTCAGAGATAGATTTTAGTATGTACGACCTTTCTTGAGCATCCCTTGTGCACCAAAGTGTGAGCTTATCAGTCTCCTCTTGTGTAGTTCCTCCTTTGGATCTTGGTCTAGGCATAGCTTCATCACCTGCTACAATTCCATAAAGATTTCTACCTTGCAAATAGGCCTCCATTATGATTTTCCAAGCCACGTAGCTGTGTCAATCAAGCTTCTTGATCATTGAGAGAAAGCCTTCACCCATCTTGATGTAGCTCTGATACCACTAAAAAAACTTGGAGAAGCTTGTAGGAGATAGAAAAGTGCATTTCGAAGCGACGAAATTTGGTTCAGCCAACCAACACAAGACCATCCCTTGAGCTTATGAAGACTCAAATAGACCTTATAGGCATGTGATAAGTGCAAATAATTGCACTATGTACTTTGGAGCATCAAAGAGAAGGATTCAATACAAAACAGATACGTTCGTGCATCGACTAGCTCAAAAAACTTACTATCTATGGAAGAAACAATGAACTTCAAATGCCCATAGCAACCAGAGTGATTACAATTAGAAAAAATCTTTTATGGGAGTGCTATAAATAGAATAGAGTGTATATAATGCACAAAAGTATAAGGAATAAGAAAAATATGCTATAAGAATGAATCAGACACTCAATGGTGGTACCGCTTATTTTTCAGGAATACGTAGAGATTGACCCTGAGAGAGAAAAAATACGATTTCTCCCAATATACTGAACCAAACACTATGACACTTTACAAGCATAAACTAGACACTAATACATTTCCAATGAGCCATTTTTCATCAAATTTTCAACTATGGAGAGAGCAGCAGCCTCTACAAGATTACTGGTGGCGAAGAAGATGATGCAGAAAATTGAAGGAGCAAGACAATGATGGTCACAAGTGTATGTATATTGCTTCCATGTATTGTACAATTGATTTGAAGTCTTTATATGGACTCTAGGAGTGTTCCATGACTTCTACAAGTGGATTTTGAATTCAAATGAAGGTGGGAATGGTTGTTGGAGGGAATCAATTCACTTTCCTACAATCTAGGAAAAGTGAAGATCTAGTTTGATCTACTTTAGGTGATTGATTACAACTGAACCACCACAAATTAGTGGTATTTAGCCTCTCTTTTTCTACTTTTACATATGTAAAGTGCAAGGCTTTTACTACGATAAATGAACCATCAAAATTATCTTAAAGAAAATACAATAGATGAGCATAAGAAAAAGAACTCTCCAACGGATATTCTTCCGACGCGATAGCATTTGATGTAGATCAAATCCACCTCAAGCATAGTGTAAGCTTGATGTTCCAACAAAAAGCATTGTATACAGATTTGGGACCTGTGAGTTCCAAACCTCACATATTTGGAGATAATGTAAGTTCCATGCATCTAGGAGCAAACCCTATGTTCCATGTAAGAACCAAACACATAGAGGCTCATTAACACTTCATCAAAGAGAAGTTCATGGCAAAACATATTGAAATTTCTTTTGTTCCAACTAAAAAGCAAGTAGCAGATATGATGACCAAGGCACTTGATGGAATAAAGCTTTGTACATTCAAAGCTATGGCAAATATTCAACCTATTAGAGAAGGAAGACTCAAGCATACTTTAGCTTGAGGGGGAGCTATTGGAACATCAATCTTACACTATGTCTGAGGTGGATTTGATCTACATCAAAAAGCTATCGCTTGGAATACATCGAAAGAATATCCATTGCAGAGTTCTTTTACTTATGCTCATTTATTGTATTTTCTAAAAAAGCTTTTTCATGGATCTTTTATCGTTGTAAAAGTCTTGAGCTTTACACATGTAAAAGTAGAAAAATAGAGCCCAAATTCCACGAATTTGTGGTGGTTGACTTTCATTTAATCAATCAATCAATCGGCTCAAAGTAGATCAAACTAGATCTTCACTTTTCCAAGATTGTAGGAAAGTGAATTGATTCCCTCCAACAACCATTCCCACCTTCATTTGAATTTAAAATCCACTTGTAAAACTCTTGGAGCACTTCTAGAGTCTATATAAAGACTTCAAATGACTTGTACATAACATAGAACCAATATATATACACTTTTGACCATCATTGTCTTGCTCCTTCATTTTCTCTATCATCTTCGTCGACAACAATAAGTTTGGAGAGGTTATTGCTCTCTCTAGAGAGCTCAAAATCAGATAACATAGCTCATTGCAAACATATTAGTGTCTAGGTTATGTCTATAAATTTGCAAATCTTTTGGTTTAGTAGATTGGGAGAAATCTTAGTTTTTCTATTTTGGGATCAATCTCTGCATATTCTTGCGAAATAGGAGGTACCTGAGTGTCAGATTCATTCCAATAACATATTTTGCTTATTCCTTATAATCCTATGCATTCTATACACTCAACTCTGCCACCGAAGTCATGGTTCTTGGGAATTCGAAAAGTAAGAACAAGATGAAACTTATGTTTCAACACAAGTGAATAGTGTAGTGGTAAAACAATTGACTTGTGAATATGAGGATATGGGTTCAAAAACTCCCTCATTGGTAGGTAAAGGAATCCTTGTTGACATCCCTTAATTGAAAGGTGTTTACACATAGCCAATGGTTGCCAAGGGATCCATGGGTGCTAGGGAAGCCAAAGATGCCAAAGTTCTATGCCTTCGTCAACACCTTAGAGTAAGTTGAAGGAGTAAACATAGGTATAAACTTAGGAGTAAATCTAGGAGTTAACATAGGTTCAGATTCAAGAACTAGAACTAGAACTAGAATTGGAACTAGAGCAGAAAACAAAAAGTGAAACTAGAACTAAAATAAAAAACTAAAACAAAAACTGAGAGAAAGATCGAAATTGGAAACAAATACAAAAACAGAGATCGGATGCCAAAAACAAGCACCAAATTAAAAAAAATAGTGTCAGTCCCCTCGGTAGTGATGCACGCAAGCTCTAATGCCACTATTGCAAGGATCTTATATTCACATGTACACAGAGGATGCGGGTATCAAAAACATATAGAAGAACAGAGAAGCAAAATAGATGAGACAATACACAATATTGGGTGCAATGTCCCCCCCCCCCACATACTCTGTTTGATGGGTCTATAGAGTGCATGTATTTATAGTAATTTCCATCATGTTGAAAATAGAGGTTACAATGAGGGTGGCTTCAAAAAGCAAGCATGAAAGTAAAAAGCTTTTCTCTTTTATAGAGAGCCTTTGCTTTTATCTACATAAATTGTTATCTAAAATCATAAGTGCAATAAAATGCACTATGTACTTTGGAGCATCAAGGAGAAAGAGTTGATACAAAACAGATAGGTTTGTGCATCGACTATCTCAAAAAACTTACTATCTTTGGAAGAGACAATGAACTTCAAATGCCCATAGCGACCAGCTTGATTACAATTAGAAAAAATCCTTTTGTGGGAGTGATACGCATAGGATAGAGTGTATATAATGCACAAAAGTATAAGGAATAAGCAAAATATGTTATAGGAATGAATCAGACACTCAACGGTGGTACCTCCTATTTTTCAGGAATACATAGAGATTGACCCCGAGACAAAAAAACTATGATTTCTCCCAATCTACTAAAGGAAACACTATGAAACTTTAAAATCATAGACTAGACACTAATACCTTTCCAATGATCCATGTTTCATCAATTTTCAGCTCTGGAGAGAGAGCAGCAACCTTTGCAAGATTACTGTTGGCAAAGAAGATGATGCAAAACTCTTTTTCTACTTTTACATGTGTAAATCTCAAGGCTTGTACAACGGTAAATGAACCATCAAAACTCTCTCAAAAAAAATACAATAAATGCGCATAAGAAAAAGAACTCTCCAATGGATATTCTTTTGACGTGATAGCCTTTGATGTAGTTCAAATCCACCTCAAGCATAGTGCAAGCTTGATGTTCCAACAAAAAGCATTGTATACAGATTTGAGACTTGTGAGTTCCAAAATCACATATTTGGAGATAATGTAAGTTCCATGCATCTAGCAGCAAACCCTATTTTCCATGCGAGAGCCAAACACATAGAGGTTCATTACCACTTCATCAAAGAGAAGTTCATGGCAAATGATAATTGAAATTTCTTTTTTTCCAACTGAAAAGCAAGTACCAGATATGATGACAAAGGCACTTGATGGAATAAAGCTTTGTAGATTCAAAGCTATGGCAAGTATTCAACCTTTTAGAGAATGAAGACTCAAGCATACTTTAGCTTGAGGGGGAGCTGTTGGAACATCAAGTTTACACTATGCTTGAGGTGGATTTGATCTACATCAACAAGCTATCGCTTGGATTACATCGAAAGAATATAAGTTGGAGAGTTTTTTTTTACTTATGCTCATTTATTGTATTTTCTAAAAAATCTTTTTCATGGATCTTTTACCATTGTAAAAGCCTTGAGCTTTATACATGTAAAAGTACAAAGATAATGCCCAAATTCCACGAATTTGTGGTGGTTGAGTTGCATTTAATCAATCAATCAATCGGTTAAAAGTAGATCAAACTAGATCTTCACTTTTCCTAGATTGTAGGAAAGTGAATTGATTCCCTCCAACAAACATACCCACCTTCATTTCAATTCAATATCCACTTGTACAACTCTTGGAGCACTTCTAGAGTCTATATAAAGACTTGAAATGACTTGTACATAACACAGAAGCAATATATATACACTTTTGACCATCATTGTCTTGCTCCTTCTATCATCTTCTTCGACAATAGTAAGCTTGCAAAGGCTATTGCTCTCTCTGTAGAGCTCCAAATTTGGATGAACGATAGCTCATCAGAAAGATATAAGTCTCTAGGTTATGTCTATAAATTTTCAAATCTTTTGGTTTGGTAAATTGGGAGAAATATTAGTTTTTCTATCTTATGGTCAATCTCTACATATTCTTGAAAAAAAGGAGGTACCACTATTGAGTGTGAGATTCATTGCAATAGCATATTTTGCTTATTCATTATAATCCTATGCATTATGTACACTCAAATCTATGTGTATCACTCTCATAACAGGAATTACCTATTTTTTCTAATTGTAATCACGCTGATTGCCATGAACATTTGGATTTCATTGTCTCATCCAAAGATAGTAAGCTTTTTGAGTAGTTGATGTGCAAACCTATCTGTTTTGTATCAACTCTTTCTCTTTGATGCTTGCACTTATTGCATGCCTATAAGGTTTATTTGAGTCTCCATAAGCTCAATTCTAGTCTTGTGCTAGTTGGCTAGACCAAACTTCATTGCTTCACAACTCACTTTTCTACCTCTTACATGCTTCTCCAAGTTCTTTCATCTTTTACTCCTATCACAAGTAATGCACATGCCAAGAATATGTTTAGCATCCCCCAAATCCTTCATATCAAATGTCTGACTCAACTTCTTTTTTAGAATTGATAAGTCATGAGAGGTCTTCCCAGCAATCAACATATCATCGACATAAAGTATCAAGCATATCAAGTTGCCATCTAAGCATCTCTTTGTGTAGAGACAATGATCCTCATTGCTTCGAGAATAGCCTTGAGACTTCATGAAAGCATCAAACTTCTAGTACCATTGTATAGGGGACTTTTTAAGTCCATACAAGCTCTTCTTGAGCTTACAAGCTAGACTTTCCTTGCCAAGAACTACATAACCCTCTGGTTGTTCCATATGGATCTCATTTGTAAGATCTTCATGCAAGAAAGAAGTCTCACATCCATTTGGACTAGCTCTAAGTCCTCCATTGCAAGGAATCCAAGAAACATGTGCAAGGTAGTCATCTTGACCACTAGAGAGAAGATTTCCTCGAAATCAACTCCATGTTGTTGCTTAAAACCCTTTGCAACAAGTCATGCTTTATACTTTGGAGAAGCACTATCTAATCTGAATTTCAGCTTATATACCCATTTACATGGTAAAGCTTTCTTGCCCTTTTGCAAAGGTACTAAATCCCAAGTACCATTCTTGTGAATAGAATCCAACTCACTCTTCATGGCATGCTCCCACTTGACATGATCCTCTGTCTACGTAGCCTCTTTGTAGCAAGAAGGCTCACCGACATCTGTTAGCATAACAAAATCTAAACTTGGAACATATCTATCAGGTGGATGTGAGACACATGCAGAGTGTCTCAATAGTTGCTCAACAAGAACATTTGCAAATTGATCTGATAAAAAATTCTCTTGAATATCCTTATATGCAACATTTTTATGCATTCTAACTAGAGGACTAGTCTCCTCAAACACCACTCTTCTCACTTTAACCTCTTTGATGAGCTTTTTATGCATCTTCGACTCATTGAAAATGACATCACTACTTGTGATCACTGACTGTGTTTTAGGATCCCATAAGCGATCCAAATTGTCCTTCTTGACCATATCCAAGAAAAATGCATTTCATTGACTTATGGTCCGAATTCTGTCTAAGATTCTTGGGTATATGACCATATGCTTCACACCCAAAAACTCGAAGATGATCATAATATGGTGGTTTCCCTATCCATAAGTCTTGTGCCACTTTCAGACCTTTGGAAATACTAGCTGAGAGGTTAATCACATGAGCTGCAGTTAATATTGATTTTGCCCAAAAGCCTTGTGAAAAGTTTCCAAGAGACTACTCTATCGTGAATAGTTCTATTCATCCTTTCAGCTACACCATTCTATATTGGGGTATAAAGAGTTGTAAACTCTCTACGAATTCCTCTAGACTAGCAGAAAAGATTGAATTTATGTGAGGTATATTCAACCCCATTATCTGAACGTAAAGCTTTGAGCTTAGTTCCTTAGAGAACCACCTAATGACCTTGTAGGCATAGGACCACACACATCTGTATGAACAACATCTAAAGGCTGAATTGAAGAGTCAATGTGTGTTCTATGCGCATTTCTGGTTTGTTTTCCATATTGACAATGCTCACAAAACGAAAAATAAGAGAAAGATAACACATGTAAGTAGCCAGAATGAGAAAGATTTTCCATTCCACTACGAGATATATGGCCCAAACAACCATGCCAAATACAAGCCATAGGTTGTTCAGTAACATCTAACAAGTGTTCTTTCTGTGATACAAATAAAGGATAAAGTGAGCCAACTTTGCTTCCATTTGCAATAACCATATTGCCCTTTGATATGCAAAAGGATTGAGCATAGAAGACCATTCTTTTCCTTGTTCTTACTCTTGCCATATTGTTGATTCTTTCCTTGGTAAGAATCATGAACATTATAAGCATCTCCGCTGTGAGTGCCAACCATAGATTTTATATGAATCTCCTCACTTAAGAGTGCTCCACATATGTCATCATAGACTAGTTTACCACGAGGTGCACTATTGCTAATAGCTATGCAAAACGTACCCCATGATGATGACAAGGTGCATAACAACAAGACTGATTTCATTTCATTATCCATATCCATTTTCAGAGCTATAATTAGGAGAATATAGCGTCAAACTCATTTAGATGAGCAGCAACACTTTTTGTGTCCTTCATGCGATCATATAATTTTCTCATCAGATACACTTTATTTGATGTCGTTCTTTTTCATATGTATTGCCTAACTTTTTCCAAAGCTCCTCTACACTTTCACAGTCTAATACTATAATGTAAACATTATCTGTGATGTACAATCAAATGGTAGACCTGGCCATTTCATCTAACTAATCCCAATCACCTTCATCCATTTCAGTAGGCTTCTTTGAGATTCCATTTATTGGCTTCTATTGCCTTATTTGAATCAACACATCTTTAATTTGATTCTTCCATAGAGCAAAGTTTGCGCCATCAAATTTTTGGATCTCAAAATGGTTTTTGCCCTGCAAGTTATAGCTCCTTCTCAGAACACTAGCACTAGACCCTGATCCACCAGACGTGCCTGAGACCTCTGATGCATGATGTAGACAACTGAATAGAATGATAATGAAGATCGAAGAGTCCAAATACCTCTAAGGCTCAAAAAGGGATGACCAAGTGTCAGATTCTAGGAGAGAATTCAGCAATCTTCCCAAAAAAATGAATTAATGAACAGTATTGACCAACCAAAAGGATTATGTGAGAATAAATGTAATCACACTAATAGGTGTATCAAGGAGTAAGTCGACCACTATACAGTTGACAAAACTAGAAAATTTGGGAAAATTTTGCCACAGTATCCTCTACAAAATGAGCATATGACTAGTGTCAAAATCTCATAAAACTGCAAGTACTAACATGTTTACCTACATAGTGAATCACTAACTCCATTGCATATAATCAGTTATGCAAAAGAAGCCAATTAAGTTTATCGAGCACCTATGAACAACTATCATACATCTCTTATGGCGAGGTTGGGTAAGTCTTCCACTTGTACCACTAGAAGAAGATATGGAGGATGCCATAGAGGACCATTTCCTTTAGATCAAGAGGTTTTTAACTTTTGGGGTAATCAATAGTCATACGGCATGTAGGTGCAAAGGTCTCATCAAAATCAATGCCTCTTTCTTGCGCATAACCCTTTGCAACAATCCTAGCCTTATACCTGTCAATTGTACCATCAGGTTTACGCCTCAGCTTGTATACCCACTTAGTGCCAATGGCCTTCTTGCCAGGAGGCAAGTCACATAAAGACCAAGTACCATTCTTCATTATTGCATCATATTCAGATTGCATAGCAGCCATCCAATTTTCTGAATTTTGTGCTTCATCAAACGAAACAGGCTCATTCTCGTCATAGAGACTAGATGCAGCCATAGCATAGCAATCTGATGCAAAAGAGGCACTATGAGAGCCTGAACGAGTACAATATGACAGAGGTGCATCTAATTTGTTGTCACGCAAAGTCTGCACCAGCCATTTTGGCATAGTTTTTGCCTGCTCAATATCAGCTCTCTCATCAACTAGTGCATCATGTAAATCTGCATCAGAAATGGAATGATCTGCATCCTCACATGAAACCTGCAAAGGCTGACAAGTTGCTTCATTAAGACCAACAGTAGACTGTCCACCTGTAAAAAGAGGCATCAAAGTATCATACATGTCTTTGGAGCTAACAGATGTCTCCTTAGTACATGAAAGCAATGGCTGAATAGCATCTTCCACAAAAACAACATCACGGCTAACCAGAGTGCGTTTAGTTTGTGGATGATACAGACGATAGCCTTTACTTTCAGAACTATACCCAACAAAAATACATTTTACTACTTTATCATCCAATTTTCTACGATGTTGTTCAGGCACTAATGCGTATGCCAAACAACCAAAAACACGCAGATGAGCAACAGATGGCTTGCGATCATGCCAAGCCTCATATGGAGTGATAGACTGCAGCGCTTTAGTGGGACACCTGTTCACCATACACCTCGCCATCTCCATGAGAGACATGTTCTTCCGTTCAGCAATTCCATTCTGTTGAGGTGTATACGGCACTGTACACTGGTGTTTTATCCCACGTTGAGCCAGAAATGCATTAAAATTAGAAGACATATATTCCCCCCCTCGATCAGAATGGAGGGTGCACATTTTACATGCTGACAGATTTTCAGCCAAAACCAAAAACTTTTTGAAGCACATGAACACTTCGGACTTTGCATTCAATGAATATACCCATGCATGCCTAGAAAATTCATCGATGAAATTCACGAAGTAAAGACAATTCCCAAAAGAAGGTGTCTGCATAGGACCACAGACATCACTATGTACAAGTTGCAATTTTTGAGTAGCCCGAACTCAACCATCTTTTGGAAAGGATGAACGCTGCATTTTTCCCAAAATACAGCCTTCACAAACATGTTTTCCAGGTACCTCAAGTTTGGGCAAAGAGGACACCATTTTAGATTTCTGCAGGCGTAGCAAACTATTGATATATTTAGGTAGTGATGTGTGTGAACACACTAGGACCGCCGGGGCACTTTTTTCCCTCTTTAGGAGGTTTTTTTCCCCCGGCTTGTATATACACCTATTGCCCTAATGGGCTACTTATCTTTGTACATTCTCTAGTAATACATTCAGTATTGTGTGTTTGTGCTCCAAGCTTCTTCTTCTTCCTTGTGCTGTTCGCGTGCTTCCGAAGACGTCAACTCCAACAATTGGTATCAGAGTAGGTCGTCGCTTCATCTAGGGCGCCGTCGACACTCCTCCATTTGCAGTCTCAGAATCGCACGAATTTTGGTGAGCATACTCAGCGTGTTTCCGAGATCAAAATGGCTTCGCTCTGTGGTGCCGAAATCGCGATCTGAGCTCGTTTCGGCCTCCGAACGCACTATCGCAGCGCTTATGCAGGCTATTTCATCTTTTTGTGCCAAAGGTATATACCAGTTTCTGTTTGCCAGTATAAGCGTCTCGAAGTCTGCTACATGTTTAGTAGAACTCCTCTAGGCAGTTCCGTTCAACTTTTTGAGATACAGTCAATTTTTTGCATCAAGGTATTTTAGTCACCGGCCATGGCAGAAAGCAGTGATGTATTCCGTATGTTGGCTGTTGAGGATAAGTTGGATGGTACCAACTACCCATTAAGGGCTTATATGATGCGACATGTTTTGGTTGCAAAAGGATTGTGGAACATTGTGTAGGGTGTTGAAAGACGTCCTGTTACACCTGTAACGACAGGTACTACAAATACAGGTGCTGGAGCTGATGAAGATGGTGTCGAAGATGATATTCCGCAGATTCCTATTCGTGCTACTGTTTCTGTTGCACCTACTGCAGAGAAGATTCGTTGGGATGGCAGAGATGCCCAGGTGTTGAAGCTGAAGGTCAAGGACAAAGCATAGGAACACATCTAAGAGGTGGACACACAAGAAGAAGGAGCAAGTAGGGAGCTCCAAGAAGTACATGTCAACTTTTCAGAAGAATTCCCTACAAAAATAGTGATTTCCATCACTAAAACCATTGTAAATACCATTTTCTATTTTTCTAGCTCCATTTTGTGCAAGCCGAGGAGTCCTCGAGCTTGAGGAGCATTAGAAGTATCATCCTACCAATTTTCATAATTTTTAGACTCCGTTTGAGCCCTCAAATAAGCCCTGGAACCTAATTTTTAACTAGGCCGGACACTAGGTCTGGACAGGGCCAAAACTAGTCAAAAAACTATAAAAAGAGCTAGAGAGCTCATTTTTGGGGTTAGCTTGTTAGAGAATAGAGCTTTTGTAAGAGAACTCTTTTGCAATCAAGCTTTCCATTGTTCCTCTCTTTGATCTTACCTTGTGCGCATGTGTGTGTATGTGTGTGCATGCTTGTGTGCTTTCACTCACGCACTTGTGCCTTCACTTGCTCGTGGTCTTCATACCGGTCCTCACGTCTCCGCGGATTGACAAGTAAAGGAGGTGGTGCTTACGCTTGAGCTACACCAAATTTTGGTGCCGTTGCCGGGGAGAGAGCTTCGAGGACGATCGTTGTGATGGTAAGATCGTAGATTTGCGACGTTCGAAGGTAAAAAAACTATCATTCCAATTCATTTTCTATTTTTTCCTCTTCAGCTTCATCATCATCATCATCTCCACCTTCTTCCATCTTCTTCTTCATAGAAATTTCTTGTTTTTTAGTGCATTTTCACCATTTCCATACCATTTTTCATGCATTATTGTGTGAGAAGGAGTTAGGAGGTGCAAGGGAGAGCAAGCGCTGTGTTTTTTCATGATTTTCTGCACATACGGAGCTCGCCATTGCTCGGCGCTCAAAAATTCAAAGTTCCCGCCAAAAAACGCGATTCTGTGATGAAAATCGCAATTCTGTGAAAATTCAAAATTTTTTGAAAAATCACGATTCTCTGTTTCCCGCCTAAAAGCTTGTGGAAAAGAACACGATTCTGTGGTTGTGCTCAAAATCGCGATTCTCACAAATCACGATTTTTAGCCAAAAACACGATTTTGCAAAAACACGATTTTGTAAAAACACGATTCTCTAGGACAAAATCGCGATTCTCCAGAACATGATTCTCTAAAACACAATTTTGTGAAAACATGATTCTCTGTAGACAATCGTGATTTTCATGTCAAAAACACGATTCTGAGAAAACACGATTCTGTGGTTTTGCTCAAAATCGCGATTCTCATAAATCACGATTCTCTGAGACAAAATCGCGATTCTCTAAAACACGATTCTCTAAAAAACATGATTTTCATCCAAGGTACAGAATCGCGATTTTCAAAACACGATTCTATGAACCACGATTCTGTGAAAACACAATTCTCTACTCAAAATGCGATTCTCTAAATTTTGAAAACCACGATTCTCTGAGACAAAATCGCGATTCTCTAAAACACGATTCTCTAAAACAGGATTTTGTGAAAACAAGATTTTGTGAATCACGATTCTGTGAAAACACGATTCTGTGAAAACGCGATTCTCTAAGACACGATTATGTGAAACACGATTCTCTGTTCAGAATCGTGATTCTCAAAAACACGATTCTCTGCTCAGCATCGCAATTCTCTTGAGGTTCACAAAATCGCGATTCTCTTGAGGTTCACAAAGTCGCGATTCTCTTGAGGTTCACAAAATCGCGATTCTCTTGATTTCACAAAATTGCAATTCTCTTAAGGTTCACAAAATCGCGATTCTCTTGATTTCACAAAATCGCGATTCTCTTGAGGTTCACAAAATCGCGATTCTCTTGATTTCACAAAATCGCGATTTTGTCCAAAAGGTCCTCTTTGCCTGTTTTGACCCCCAGGAGCCTGATTTGACATAACTTTTTCATCCAAAGTCCATTTTTTGAGCTCTATAGCTCGTTGGAAAGCTCGTTTCAAATCCTACATGGCCTCAACTGTTTTTTATAAGAATAATACGTTGATTTTCAGATAGGATAATTTGAAGTTGACCCTCAAGTGGGACTAGTAAACCAAGGGGGCTCCAAAGGATTTTGAACCATACCAAGGGGAAATTTTGGACTCTTAACCAAAGCTTATGAACCTGAGATCTGGTAGACACCTAGGCAAGGATAGACAAAGCATTAGATCTTCTCAGTCTAGTGTCAACCATACAGCTAAGTCTTGGGCACAACAACTAAGTGGTTGTCCTTACGTACTAAACTCTGACACAAGTGACTCAGAAATGTCTTTTAGCATGGGGAAACCTGCAGGTGGCTCAAGAACTGCCCATCTACAAACACCAAAAGGACCCTATAAAACACAATTGGAATATATTCGGACCAACCGATTAGGTGCTCGCATCTATGAGGATGGCCTGAGGCGATCAGTGGTCCAACTCAAAAATCCAGATCAATCCTTTGGACTTGAACACCCGGTGGTCAAGTTCAAAGAGGGTTCATACCTTGATAAGGAAGGAACCATGTATGTGGTTACCAACCAACCAGATAGGACCGATGAGTTTGGAAATATCATTCATGAGAATGAGATAGGAGACCTAGAACAAGGAAATGTAGGACAAGGACCCCAGACTCCTAGAGGTAAGTCAGTTTTGACCAGAGTGATCACTCCAGACTGGATCCCTCAAGACAACAAAAGCATAGAACTATTCTTGAATAGAGAAACATAGGAAGCCTTTTGGAGATTCAAGCCAGAGCACCCTAGCCAATTGGGCATAGTCATCATCTACGAGTTCAAGGATCCAGAGATACCAGGCAAATTTGTCTACCTGGATAACACATCAGAGAAAATTTTCTTGGTAACAAAACATGATAGACATGCATATACTTGGAAAAGTGAATTGATTTTTCCTCCACCAAGATCGAATGTTTCCCATGGCCTCCAAGGAGTAGGATCATCCCACGCTCATGAAGCCCAGAGAGAAAGAACTAGAGAGAGACCTGAGGTAAGTTTTGCACACACCATGGGCAGGAATAGATCAGGATTTGAAAATGAAAGACCTGAAAGAGAGAGACATCAAGCACTTAGGCAACAAAGAGATGAACATGATTTTCCATTGACTAGACCCCGAGAGCACCCAAGAACCCTTAGACTCACTCAAGTGATCAAGGCAATGAAGAATTATTTTGACGGGACAGGAGATCCTTATGATCATGTAGCCGAGTTCAAACAAGTGTTAAGAGCTGAACAAGTTGAGGATTTGTTCACCTAGTACAAGGCATTTGGTCTGACTCTTAAGGGCACTGCCTTAGCTTGGTTTCAACCACTGAGTAGTCACAACTATCACAATATAGGTCAACTGCTAGACGAATTCATTGTAGAATTTTCCAAGAGTGGTATCAGACATAACACATCATCTTTGATCCACAGTTTCAAGCAGACACCCCAAGAAACAGTGCGACTAGCAGGTAGAAGGTTTAGACAGTACCTAGAAAGGTGCCCTGCTCCAGAATTACCCACACCAGCCAAACAAGTGGCTTTGTTCTTAGATGGCTTACTGAGCACAAAGTTAAGATCATATGTGTACTTGAAAGAGCCTAGATCCATAGAAGAGTGTGTGCGGACGTGCATTGACATAGAAGAAAACTTGGGTGAGGAGTTAGGATTGTCCAAACTCTATAAGGATTCGGATAGTTCTTCTAGTCATACTTCAAAAATCTCCACAGAAATAGAGGAGATAGCAGAGCAAGTTGCCAAGAAGCTGGGAGTCCAAAATAGACAAACACAGAGAGTCACCCCATTGAATCGATGTTATACTTGCGGAGGCGACCACATGGCTAACGTATGCCCAATGCAAAACCAAAACATTAGAGAAAGGAATGCTCCATACTGCACTATTGAGAGAAAATACACAAACCACATGGCTCAAGATTGTCCCTACAATAGGCAGGCTGTTAGACAAACTTATCAGCAACCTTATCAACAAGGTAGGTATCAGAACCAATACCAACAGCCATATTATCGACCACAACAGCAATATCAGGCACAATATAGACCACAACCAGTCTTGGGAAACCAACCACCAGCTCTTGCTAACGTGATTCCAGTCAAGTATGCTATGGGAGAGGAAAATCCAAATAGAGCATTGGTGCCACTAACCCCATTGATACCAGATAATGATTCTCATGCTCATAGCTCTGACTACTCCCATGAAGGTAGTCCACATGCTTATTACACAGAGTCACCTGAACATAGTGAGATTTATCCGTATCAATATGAGGCACCACCTATGGAACAAAATTGGGAGTCTGAATACTCCAATGTCATGTACACAAACGCTAACCCTAGGCCCCAATTGAGACAAGTAAGACCACAAGCCCCTAGAGGACCATGTTTCAGATGTCAGGGTGACCATTTCCTTCGTGATTGTCCCCATCCACCATCCCCAAGTCAAGGACAGGCTATCACAATACAAGCTTTTTGTGCTGATTGTGGCAAAGACCATCTCCCTAGAGATTGTCCAAGAAACCCCTCTAGTGCACCCAAGATTACACCCATTAATGTGGTAGGCTTAGTGGCGGAATCAAGTGCCAGTAGCAGTAATGTGGCACCTGTACAGGCAGTTACTAGGGCACAAGCATTAAAACAAGATAAACCAGCAGAGCAATCGGAGTCGAGTGAATCAGGAGAGCCTAGTAAGAGGAAAACAAGAACATGGAAGGATACCAGAGAAAAGGCCAATCGTAAGTGGAATAAAAAGTTATCGGAACTAGAAGAAAGCTTGAAAGATGCAAAAACAAAAATAGAAGACATCGCATCTCAAAACCCCTCACATGCCGACACTCCATCCACTCCGCCTCATCCCACCCCACCACTATTAAACTACGGACAAAACGGCCATTGTTAAGGCCAGTGTTGAATTAATGCGCTGTTCTAGCTGTCAGAATGTGTCTACTCGAGTCGTGGGTTCTTGGGAGTGGTAGGGGTCTGTTAGACAGAGGCCATTTGCTTAGTTCCCAAATGCAACCACCTCGGATAGAGAGTTACTGAAACTTTGGCAAGATTCTGTTATACGCCGACCTTCACTATTCACGTCTTAGCTCAGCCCTCACGTAATGAATACACTACAACACTACAGTGATCATCTTACCACAGATGCCAGAGACATAAACTAAGGGTTCAATCTTTACCCGATAAGTACCATAATCCGCTTAATATCCGAAACACAGAGAACTAACCAGTTAATTACACTGCACTAAAGACTTAGTATGCGATTCAGGATTCCTTTCTGCAACATTAATCCTTACCGTCTGTTGACCGATTACGACACTGTAGACAATGCTATACTTTGCAGTATTATTGCATTATCACAACTTCTACGGTCATCACTCAACACTTGGTAGGACATTCCACAAAATAACACTAACCCAGTCGCGCTCTTATTACACGATTGCAACAAGGACTTACAGACGATTCACTTCCGACCACAGTTCGATGAGTTACTAGCTCATATTTGGAGAAAAACTTGTTTGTCAGTTTTTACCCCCTAGGGCCTGAACGGTCATAACTTTTTCATCCGAAGTCCGTTTTTTGAGCTTAATAGCTCGTTAGAAAGCTCTTTACGAGTACTACGTGACCTCAACTATTTTTTTCTTAAAGAATACATCTATTTTTAGATAAGCTATTTTGAGGTTGACCTAGTTTGGGACTAGAAAGCCAAGGGGCAAGCATTAAAAAGTTGGGCAAAAGGGAAGGGACTTAAAGGGTGTATATACTCAAGTGCTTGATCATCCAACTGTGATTTGGTCTAATATTGGATTTTTCCAGGTCTAGCAAGGGCAATCAAAGGCAACCAAAGCAAGGCAGTGAAGGGCATAAAGCTTGGGAAGCGCGGCTTCTTGGGCATCAGAGCAACCAGATAAGCTGACTCGAGGTTGGAAGATTACTCAACCCCCTCAGTCAATTCTTAGCTTAGGATAAACGTTAGCATTGTGGATTTAAGAAGATAGGAACGCCTCAAGTTCAAGAGAATTAAATTTATCCAGTCCAAGACTAAAGAAAAGGTGTGTGACACGAAAACCTAAAGGAAAGAACATAAGTCTGACGGAACGAGAACTCAAAGTACCACAGAAAGTCGAATTCCTGACGCATACATTAAGACAAGAATCTAAAGAAATTTAAAAAGAATCAAGAAAGTAATAACAAAGAATCATTGACGATCTGAGCGTGTACTGAGTGTGCAAGGAAGAAAATTAATGAACCTTAGATCGGGCAAACATATAGGTAAGTCAAACCGACGAAGCCTTAGATCATCAGAGGCAAGTGTAAGAACTACTGCACGATCGTGGGCTCAACAATTGAACACTAGTTACCCCTACGAGAGCTCAGATACTAGTGAATCAGAAATGGCATTTAGCACAGACAGACCAGAAGGAGGGTCGAATGTAGCCCATTTAGAAAAACCAGAAGGACCCTATAGAACGCAACTAGAGTTTCTCTGAACCAACCGATTAGGTGCTCGCATCTATGAGGATGGTTTGCAAAGGCAAGTGGTGCAAATGCACAACCCCGATCAACCCATTGGATTGGAACATCCAGTGGTGAAATTCGAGAGAGACGCGTACATAGACAAGGAAGGAACAATGTACATCTTAAGTACGCAGCCAAACAATACCAACGAGTTTGGCGTGATTCAGCTAGACGGAAACTAAACCTCAAGGAAAAGAACCATTAGAAGAGCCTAGAACACCTAGAGGGAAATCTGTACTGACACGAGTACTAGTTCCAGAATGGATCCCTCAGGACAACAGAAGCATAGAGTTGTTTGTAAATAAAGAAAGTGATGAAGCCTTCTGGAGATACAAGACAGAACTACTTAGTGAGGTAGGTATCATCACGATATACGAGTTCAAGGACCCGGATACACCTGGAGAGGTTGTATACCTGGATGAGACTTCAGAAAGAGTCTTTGTGGTGCCTGACCACGCTCCCTCCATCTAGAACGAACATGAATACAAGTCAACAAGGGGCAGGAACATCCTCAGCCCATGGAAATCAAAGAGAAAAGAATAAAGAAAGACCCGAAGTAAGCTTCACTCATCCCATAGGGAGAGATAGAACAACCACGGACACTAATAGAGCGGATAGCCAAAGAGATCATGGAATACCAGGTGGTAGAGATGATTTTCCTCTACCTAGACCACGTGAACACGCAAGAATACTGAGACCCACTCAGTTAGTGAAATCCATGAAAAATTACTTTGATGGGACAAGAGATCCCTATGACCATGTTGCAGAATTCAAGCAAGTACTAAGAGCCGAACAAGTTGAAGACATGTTCACTCAATACAATGCATTTGGACTAACGTTAAAGAATACCGCTTTAACTTGGTTCCAACCATTGCAACAAAGGCAATTTAGAGACATCCATCACTTTTTAGAGTCATTCATCACTGAATTCTCTAAAAGTGGGATTAGACATGACACGTCTTCGTTGATCCATAGCTTTAAACAAACCCCTCAGGAAACAGTTAGATTGGCAGGACGTAGGTTTAGACAATATGTTGAAAGATGTCCGATGCAAGAGCTACCCTCACAGGCCAAACAAGTGTCATTGTTTCTAGATGGCTTGTTGAGCTCTAAACTACGCTCCTATGTGTACCTAAAAGAACCCAGAACGCTAGAGCAATGTGTAAGAATTTGTATAGACATTGAGGACAACTTAGGAGACGAGTTGGAACTCTCAAAAGTCTACAAGGACTCAGACTGTTCATCTCTAGCATCCACAAAATTGTCCAGCTCAATAGAAGACCTAGCCGAAAAAGTGGCCCAAAAACTAGGAGTTTCTAGTAAACCTAGGGTACTAACAAACAAGCATTGTTACACTTGTGGTGGAAATCATATGGCAAATGTGTGCCCCAATGCACCACAACCTCAAGCCAACCCTAGTGGCCAATACTGTACAATTGAGAGAAGATACACAAATCATACGGCTCAGGACTGCCCATACAACAAACAGACCGTGAGACAGAACTACCCGCAAGCATACGCACAGCCAGGTAGGTATCAAGGCCAATACAATGCTCAGCCTTATTACTATAGGCCTCCTCAGAACTACCCATACCAGGCTCAACAGAGACCTCAACCCGTCTTAGCTCAGCAGCCACCCCCACCAGCGAATGTCATCTCAGTCAAATACGCTGCTACAGAAGAGAACCTAAGTAGGGCCTTAGTGCCTTCTTCACCTTTGATCACGGAGAGTGACCCGAACTCAAACAGTTTTGACTCTACGCATGTAGATAGTCCACTCGCATATTACACGGAGTCACCAGAACATGTGGAGGCATATCATTACGATAGTCCACCAGTGGAACCTAGTTGGGAGCCAGATTATGCTAATGTGATGTACACTAACCCAAATCCACGGCCCCAATTAAGACAGCAAAGACCATAGGGCCCTAGAGGAACCATTCTTTAGGTGCCAAGGAGACCATTTCATAAAGGATTGTCCACATCCCCCGATATCAGGACAATCACAGTACTATAACATCCAAGGCTTTTGTGCCGATTGTGGCAAAGAGCACATCATAAAATATTGTCCTAAGAACCCTGTTAATGCTTCGAGTGTGACACCGATCAACGTGATAGGTATTGTAAACAACGCAGATGGATCCAACCCTACCTACGTGCCTATCCAAGCTATCACCAGAGCCCAGGTGCTCTTACAGAACCAACAGCTTAATCAAGAGAAAGCAGCCGGAACTAGTGAAGCTGCAGAATCTAGCAGTAAAAAGACAAAATCTTGGAAAGATTCTAGAGAAAGATTAAAGAGAAAGTGGAATAAAAAGATAACTGAGTTGGAAGGAAGTTTGAAGGAATCTAGAGCCAAAATCCTAGAATTGACTTCAAAGGAATTGAATCAAGAGAATCCAGCTCAAAAAGCAAGATCAGTTTTAGCAGAACCCATACCAGAAGATCTAGACATGATGTTTCGTGCATATCAGGCTAGATTAAAAGAGGGACCTCAAGTTACAGAAATGAGCAAGAACTACCCACGAGCAGACTTAGAAATTGAGAGGACTAAACTTTGCATGAAGATGGTAGAATTAGCACAAGCTTTGTTCGAAGCCTCTAGATATCTTAATTGGAATAACATGGCAAAACCTGAATTACACTTTCAAGGACTAATGGAGAGGCTAGAATACTTGATGGAAAGCAAAGAGAAAAAGGATCGGCACAGGAATCTTAGTGTCCCAGAGACACAGGAAAGGAATGCACCATCCCTATCTCAAGTACCCAATACAGAAAGTCAAGACAATTTGTCTTCCATACATAAATATTCACATGAATTTTTGAGAGAAATCCAAGAAGAGAAGTAGAGAAAAGAACAAGGAACTCATCCTCCTATTCAAGAAATAGATGACTTGCAAGAGCAATTTCCCCAAGACATCCCCTCTATTTACAATGATGTAGAGGAGGAACAACTGAGTGAACACATAGGATTTGAATCTAATTCTTTACAAGAATTACCTCAGTTCACAGGACCTTGGGAAGCAAAATCTATTAGTATGAGAGCACCCACGATAATAGTGAGGAATGAAGAATCAGTAGTCCCTAGAAACACGAAAGTGATCAAGAATACCAAAGTACAATGTAATCTCACTCTAGAGGAGTTGTTAAAGGTAAAACCAGAATTGTGGAAACATGTAGCAAATCAATTCCCTGAGCTTGCTACTACTCCCTCACAAATAGGATCACAAAATAAGGTACCAGAGATACCCGTAGAAAAGATTGGAGATGTAAGCGAAGGAGAGAAAGGTAACACCTATCTTCTGATAACTCATCAGGACTACACCACGAAAGCCATCTTAGATTCAGGAGCTGGAGTAGCCATAGCTACCACCGCTTTATGGAAACGTTGGGGTAAGCCAGCATTAAGACCCACCAAGATGAAGCTACAAATGGCTGACGGACACATAGAAAAACCATTAGGCTTACTAGAAGGCATATCTCTCACCACTTGTGGTGTAGAATTTGAGCATACTTTCGCCATTTGTGACTTTGCGAAGAATCATGCTTATGAGATGATATTGGGACAACCATTCATGCATCAGTTGCAAATTGTACAAGATTGGGGAACTAATTCCTTGTACTTGCAACATTTAGGAGTGACTACCAAAGTCAATCTTAAAGACTATTCACATCGAGATGTACCCCCAATACAATGGAATACCATCCATAAGACTCAGGTAGAGATGGAATCCGTGCACTCATTAGAATCAGATCCTTCTTGGTTGCATGAGGACACTCATCTATGGATGTGTAAGGTAGCAAAACAAGAGGAAGAAAGGCTAGAAGCAAGGACCTTAGGTGCAGAACAACATCCACGAACCCTTCAGGATCCAGCTTACGCACCTGTAGTATTCCCTGACGAAGAGTTTGAGCCCCATGGTTGGGCAGAAATCCTAGCAACCATGGATGTAGCCATCAATGAAGAACAATGGAAACCCCACTGTGACGAGGATGGCTATGATATCTCAGTTTTCACGATAGAGCCAATTATGAGTGATTCAATTTTAGAAGAATGTGAACCGAGCACTGATGCATTTGAGGATGCAAGCGATTTCGATTTAGAATCAATTATCATGGACCCACCCTTTGCATCAGAGGAAGAATATTTCTACGAAGTAGAGACTCACCCTCAGAGACACGAGGAAATTACGAATGAGGTGAGGTTAGCCACAGAAGTGACTACTAAGAGTAAAGGAAAGAAACGAAAGAAGAAAGAAACCATGTCAGAAAAAGAAGAATCTTTGTTTGAAGTACCCGAGAACTTCAAGAAATATGAAATCGAAGATAGAAGAATCATGGTACGAATGCCTAATAGAAAGGTGAATGACGGACAAGTATATGATAACCGAGAGAAAACCAAGAAAATAATAGTAGCTATAGAAGGAGAAGAAGAAAAGTGTACCTACATAGGGTATGATTTGACGAAGGAAGAAGAAGAAGAGCTAGTTGCCCTATTGCGCGAATATAGATATGTGTTCGCTTGGAGTTACAAAGATTTGAAAGGAGTAGATCCAGGTATATGTTCTCATAGAATCCCTTTGACTCCCGATGCAAAACCTACGAAACAGAAACCTTACACGTACAATGATAACTACGCTGCGAAGATTAAAGAGGAGATAGATCGGTTGATAGAAGCAGGATTCATTTATGAAATTAAGCATACTGAATGGGTATCCCCCATTGTGGTTGTGCCCAAGAAAAATGGAAAATTGCGTGTGTGTATTAACCTTAAAAAAGTTAATGCCGCCACGATTAGAGACAGTTATCCTCTTCCTATCACAGAACATCTATTGGAAAGAGTTGCGGGCAAGGAATTTTACAGCTTCCTTGATGGTTTCTCAGGCTATAATCAAGTAGCCATTGCTCCAGAAGATCAACACAAGATGGCTTTTGCCGCTGAATGGGGCATATTTGCATTTCGTGTGATGCCATTCCACTTAACAAATGCACCCGCCACTTTCCAGCGACTCATGTGTCATGTTTTTAAGGAATTCTTACGCAAGAGTTTGGAAGTATATGTCGATGACATATGTGCTCATTCAAATGTAAAACAGACACATATCCCTGAGTTAAGACAAATATTTGACAAATGTCAAGAATATCAGGTTTGTTTGAACCCAGAAAAATGTGTTTTCATGGTCAGACAAGGCAAAATTCTAGGACACATTGTGTCAAAAAATGGAATCTCTACGGATGAAGAAAAAGTGAAGGTAATTGCAGAATTACCTAGAACAACTAATGTGAAAGAGGTACAGACATTTATGGGTCATTGCGGTTATTATAGGAGATTCATACACATGTATGCAATCATAGCCAAGCCTTTGTACTCTCTTTTAACCAATTTTGAATGGACAGATGAATGTGAAAATTCATTCAATGAACTTAAACGACGCTTGTGCTCAGCACCTATATTGACTACACCAGATTGGAGTAAGCCATTCCATGTACATGTGGATGCATCCAACTATGCCATAGGATGCGTGTTAGCACAACCCACGAAGGAAGGTAATATGGATCTCCCCATAGCTTACGCGAGCAGACAATTGAACGCAGCAGAAAGAAATTACACCAGGACGGAACGAAAAGGATTAGGGATGATCTACGCAGTAAAGAAGTTTAGGCACTACTTGTTGGCCAACAAATTCAAGTTCTTTACAGATCATCAAGCTCTATTGTACTTAGTCAACAAACCATGTAACACAGGATGACTAATACGTTGGTTTCTATTACTCATGGAGTATGATTTTGAAGTAGTAGTCAGGAAAGGAAAGACACATCTTAGAGCTGACCACCTGTCAAGATTAACCTCAGGAGAAGCTCCTCAAGGAATAGTGGATGAATTACCAGATGCATATTTGTTTAACCTTGAGATAGCACCAGAATGGGCTAAACCAATAGTCCCTATTTTGACATACGGACCCAAGAATCCTAGGATAAAGATCAAAGAAGGAGAGATTACCAAATCTCAGAGATATCAAATCATAGCAAGAAGCATATATAAACAGGATAATCAAAAGATTCTTGCTTGTTGTGTAGATGAATCAGAACATGCAAATTGGTTGCACTTAGCACACATAGGTGCATTAAAGCAACATCATTCGAAACATTGAACACTACAGACTCTGCATAGACTAGGAGTATATTGGCCTTCGATGGAAGCAGATGTCTACAAGTTGTGTAAAGAATGCCATGTTTGTTGTGAAAGACCACCAGTAGAACATGCTACATTATATCACGTGTCTCTCACACCAGACTGGAGTGAACCTTTAGTGACATACTTGAGGACGAACACATTCCCTCAAGGAATGACTTTAGCACGACAACGCAGTCTAGAGTAGGAAGCTCAAGACTATTCACTTATTGGCGATAATCTATACAAAAGAGGACGAGATGGATATCTAAGACAATGTGTTCATGAAAGCGATTATCTGAGCATACTAGAGACTGCACACCAAGGTGTTGCAGGAGGTCATTTTGGACCCAATAGGATAATCAAAGCCATCCTCTTTGCAGGATTATGGTGGCCCACTCTTCACATGGATGCTCATACCTATGTAAAGAGATGTGATGTGTGCCAAAGAACTCAGTTTCCTACTCGCAGAGATGAAATGCCATTGAAACCCATGATGGGAGGACGTGCTTTTTCTAAGTGGGGTATAGACTTTGTAGGACCCATTAACCCCCCTGCAAAAGGTACACATGCTGAATACATTATTGTCGCGACGGATTATCTTACCAAATGGGTAGAGGCAAAAGCCACAAAAAAGAATGATGCACACACGACTGCAAAATTCTTATTTGAAAATGTCTTTACAAGATATGGATTGCCTATAGAATTAGTGAGCGATCGCGGAACTCACTTTCTAAACCAAGTCATTGAATATTTGTTACAGGATTTTATGGTGATTCACAAGAAATCTGCACCATATCATCCTCAGGCCAATGGTCAGGCTGAAAGCACTAATAAGATCCTTTGTAACGTACTGACGAAACTCGTGAACAACAAACGTTCAGATTGGGACAAACAGTTACACCACACTGTTTGGGCATATCGAGTGGCCTACAAGACCGTACTCAATGCAACTCCCTTTCAGATGGTTTTTGGTCAGAATGCTGTGCTTCCTTTGGACTTCTTGATACCGACCCTTAAGGTTGCACAAGAACATCAGTGGACCGGCCATGAATTATCAGCAAGAATAATGGACTTGGAACGATTAGGAGAAACCAGGCTGAAAGCAGCAGTAGGAATATACGCGGCAAAGAAGCGACAGAAAGCATATTTTGATGCACATGTGAAAGATAAAGGCTTGAAAGAAGGAGATTTAGTTCTAGTATATACGCTGAAACAACACGCACGGAAGTTAGAAAAGCGAGGTTATGGACCTATGATCATTAACAGACTCTCGACAAGTGGAGCAGTACAGTTAGCCACCTTAGAAGGAGACATAATGCCTAATTATATTAGTGGTTGTAGAGTCAAGCTATATCAGGAACCTCTTACTGAGGATATGCTTAGACGACTCACGTTGGCAAAGAAGCGTAAGGAGGAAGAAAATAGAATACGAGCGGAAGCTCAGGCAGAAGCAATAGAACGCATTAAGCGCATGAAGCTAAGAAGACAAGGACTAGGGAGAGAACATTATAACCATCTGGAAACAACACCCAGATACCCCATGGCCATGTGTGAAGTAAAGTCACGAACTCATCCTAGCATAGTGGATAGGAGACCATTCATTACAGTCAGGCTAGAGCACGGCAACCCTTGCCAAGAGCTCAGGGCTTTAATTGACTCAGGTGCTGCGACTAGTGCGATTAGATGGTCCCACTATAAGGATTCAGGAGTAGAAATGCGACCAATTGAGGCATACCTCATAGGGCTAGGAGGCATGGAAACCCCTTGCATGGGTGAGGTGGACCTTCCTATCCTCATTAAGGATGTGACCATGACAGCAAAGCTACTAGTGTGCCATGATGACGACCTGATAGAACCCCTAATCCTTGGCCAAGATTGGCTATACGATCACTCAGTGGACCTAAATCTTAGACAAGGCTCCTTACAGATTGGAACCTTAGAACAGAAGCGAGTGATACCGCTTGACTTCCCTAACGGCATTCCGACTGAGGTTTGTAACCCTAGACCCTATGAAATACATGCGACGGAAGACCGGAAGATCTTTGGTCAGATCAGTCACGTTACGTCTACACCAACCCACTCGGGCTTGGCTATAGACAGTTGTCAATCAGAAGGACGACAGGAGATCTTCCCTGGGGCTTCCTGCAAACTAGAAGGGGCAGCTACCCAACCGCTAGGGCAGATGGACACAATCAGCGGTCAAGTGGGTTGCATCAACGGCCAAATGAGCACAATACCCTGCGGTGCTCATCCTTCCAAACTTGCTGCGGACTGGCCTAGATTAAAGATAAATAACGAATCACTTCCTAATGGGCAGGTCACGCAAGTGTTGGATCTCCCTTCTTTTCCAAAGCAGAGCGTCCAATGGACCTCTCAAACCCAACCACGAAGGAGTCAACCACAATAGAGGAACCCAGACCGACGACACCACCAGATAAGGCAAAGAAAGCAGCAGTATCAACATCACAGAACAAGTGGCACGAGACAAATATGGGTGCCAAAAGGACAGCAACCACAGGCTATTGGCAACACCGCAGACAAGAACAGGACAAAGTTTCAAAAGAAGCAGAGTCAGTATTCAAAGTCCCCTCGATCTTCTTCTACAAGTACAAATACTCGACAGATTTGGATCGCCAAGAAGTATCTTATCAATCGACCCACGCAGATTTGGGTACCCAAACAATGTATTATAGCCCAACCCTCTAGCCATGTAATATATACCCCTCAGAAATCTTTCCATCCTTCAATACCACCAAACCCGATACCACTTTTTGTCCCTCAGCAGAAACACACCACCCACTCAAAGACTCATAGGAAATGGATACCGAAACGTATCCAGACGTCTTCTGGTACCCCCTTATCTAACAATTCTCCCACCCCGTTTAAACTCCACCCTTGTAATAATTCACCCTCAACCAAACCTTGTATGAACTCATACACCAAAACCCCACATCATGCATTATAAAAGCTCATCAAGAAATGTATGCATAATCTGACAATGCGAGGCGTCTAGAGACATGCATTAGCTCTGCAAAAAAAATCATAGCATCAATCACTTCACGACACTTGGCTACACGGGTTACACATCGGTTATGGAAAGGGATTGCGGTCTCACCTTAATGGGATCATAATTAATTTCCATACTAATGTGCTAATCTTTTGTAGCAGATCTTTTCCATTAGCTCGTCAGTCATCATGCAAACCGAAGAAGGACCATCAGAAGCTGGCCCAAGCACACCAACGGCCAATATTGGAGAATTACTCGCGGAATCTCATCCGACGATGCAACCACCAGAGTTTCAAGGTTTTCCAGGACCCATGCCAATCGACGATCCTCCTAGAGGATATACTGAGAAGATTCATCGTAACTCTCACTGGTTTCAAGGCCTAGCAGGACCCTTAGCAGACGCTGATTTCATATTTGAGGCCAATTTGGCATTTGATCATCGCACATGGGCCAAGTACCAGTTCTTTTCACGAGAATTTGAAGGACTACAGAATACACAAGATTTAACGCATGTTTGGGCACGAGCGGGATTTACAGAATATTTTAGTGACCCTCTACCTAAACCCGATTTTTACACATGCTTTTACCTAGTAACCACCTTGACAGCTTCAGAGAACAAGGATCTACCCGGCACATTCATGTTACCATCCTTGGTAAATGACCCTCCATTCAGAAGATTTATTTGTCCAAAGATTTAATTCGCGCAGCTCTCAAAATACATGGAACACACACTCCGACGGAGAGAGAACGGCTAGTCCCAGAGCCGATGAAACGTGGTGATGTAACTAAGTGGGAGGATATTTCAGCTATAACCCCTGAGCTCTCCAAGCCCTTACGGATATGCATGCAACACTTTGCTTTCCCAGCTCAGGATCGTTTTACCATGCCCCACAAAAGAATCTGGTTTGGCTTATACTTAGCATGTACTGGACCCCAAACTGTTGACCTAGCTAGCTGGATAAATGATCAGCTTTATTTAGCACAACATAGGTGGGAGCGAAAGAAGGTCATCAATGGGTGTTGTGCACTTACAAGGATTATATATATGTGCTTGGCATATGACCTGCCGATCGAACGTGCATTGACAAGTGAGGAGCTGAAAGCATTTAAAGGAACCACAAAGAAAGCTAGGAAGTCTAGCAAAGGTAGAGCTGGAAAGCACATGAGAGGAACCATCCCCTGCCTTCAGGTGCCAGAATCACCCTCACCACAACGATCTCCAGAGCAGTCATCGACAGCAGCCACTCCCACGGTACAACCAATTCGTATATGGTTATCAAGACCAATTATGCCGGAGGGCACCACCAGTACTGTTGCACCTCAAGCAGCCACTGCTCTAGAACCTACAACCACGGCAGCAGAAGTTCCCACCACCATTGGTGCGGAAGCTTTCTCTTTTCCAATACCCCATTTAGAAGCAGAACAAACAGCACCACTGGATACAACTTTTGATTTTGAGATGCCCGATGCCTTCTCCAATGAGTTCCACTTTTCAGAAGGCCAAATGTTTTCTCAAGAATTTGAAAGGTCCAGCTATCCCACCACACCCCGGGATCAGCCACAAGGACAGATTGTGTCTAGCTCTGATGATGAAAGAACAGCAACCGATGACGACGAAGGAGACGATGAAGCTAGCCAGGGAACTCAGGAATCCC
Organism: Ceratopteris richardii; assembly: GCA_020310875.1. Lineage (NCBI taxonomy): Eukaryota > Viridiplantae > Streptophyta > Polypodiopsida > Polypodiales > Pteridaceae > Ceratopteris > Ceratopteris richardii. The sequence goes on from CM035436.1 coordinate 81,500,882, forward strand.
AAGAGCATGAACAGACAGATGGCCAAGGCCAACAAACAGACACACATGGTGATACAAGTACCCATGAAGATGAAACTTATGAAGCAGCAGCTTACACACTGCCTATTAAGAAGTTGTATAGAACTATGGAAAAAGTTTGGGCACGCAAAAAGCAGACTGAGGAAGAGAGTCAAGCGATAATAGAACAAGAACTTGTCACAGGCGGATTCGAAGACGCATACATCAAAGGATTCAGAGAGTTAGTCAAATCAGTAGGCTCCAACGAAGCACTTAGGTACTTGCAAAGAAAGCCACTACCACAGTTTGACCCCCGCAGAGTACGACTACTTTCAAAGCCCGGCGAATACATTCGTGTACCAACAGGAGCACAGTCTTCAGAACAAGCCAGGGAGGCACGCCTCGTCCCCGACAGTTCGTTGGCAGCAAAAACCATCCTTGTAGATTCCCCACCCCGCACTACAAATGTACATACCTCAGTAGTCACTGAAGTACCGACCACCCCAACCGCTCCTCCATCACCGCCAGTCCATCCAGCCTCCCCTCTTCACCCTCCTTCCCCCAGACCAACATCTTCATTCGCAGGTGGCGTAGCAGAAATCGTCTTTACGACCACTCACCCCACAATTCCTGCACCCATTAGACCTAGTCTACCCCCTCACACACCCACCTTTCTATCCAACCCATTCCTCCATCCAACTTTTCCATCTTTCCCCACAACTCCAAGACCCCTTTTTCCATTCCCACTGCCATTAACCTTCTCCCCCGTCTCACCTCCCCGAGTCACTGTAATCCCTCTTTCCCCTTTCCACCCAGCTGCACCAGCCAGTCCCCCTGTAGATTACTCCTCAACCTTTGTAAATCCCGTATTTACACCAGCACAAGCACCCACAGTCACACCCATATTCACAGTCACCGCACTGGACACGTCCAATGACATGGACATCTCACCACCCACTGCACCATCACTCACTTCACTCACAGCACAAACATATTTAGGCACCTCACAATTTTCCACAATCACCACAGCATCCACCTTCCCACCCCCATTCCCCGTTCCCTTTGCATCTACACCCACTGCATCTTCATTTAGCACCCCATTAATACTATCACCCACTGTAGATAATGCATTTCGACAGATGTTCATGTGTATGACGCAAGTAAGAGATGAGTTCACATCTCTTGGCGATAATTATCAGCAGCTGCAAAGGACAACCACTGACTTACAGTCGCAGCTTAATTTATTGTCTATTGAGAATGCCTCACTGAACAGCCGCTACCAAGAATTACGAGAGGCCTATCATAAATTAGAACTAGAAAGCGAAGAAAAGACCAAGGAAGCCACTGCTGACTTGGATAACTTATTAAGAGCCCAGACAGTCCGCAATGCAACGCTAACACGAAACATGGGCTTACTCAGAAGACATCTAGTAGCAGCAAAGGAAGAAAACCAGCGCTTATAGGACCAGAATCGAGAAAACTTAGAAGCAGCCCTAGACCATCCAGACCAACCACTCAGTCCTAGTCGGTTCAAAGCCATTCCCTCAGACTGGATGAGGATGCTGCTAGAAGATCATGTAAGACTGCTAGATGAATACGACCGCATGAACGAGGAGTTACAGAAACTCAAAGAAGATCATAAATTACTCCAGTTACGAGCACCGGCACCTCAAGACATACCAGCACCTATGGACCCCTCTCCTGACATCTTAGAGGAACTCAACGCATTACGGGCCCAGGTATCAAACCTTGAATCAAGGATTGCAGTATATGAAGCACCACCAAGGCCAGATTCCCCACCTGAGCTTCCAGCTGAGGAAGAAACTGTCACCATCCCGGTGGAGGAAACGTTTGAAGAGGCGTACGAGCCACAACCCATCCCAGGCGGACGCGTCACGGCCGAAGGCCAGATGACGTACAAACTCCCGACCCCCGCGTGGATGAAGACTATTGAGGAACTTGGGACAACACACTCAGCTAGAGTAGAGGCCCAATTACATGCCATGGTGATGATAGAAGAAAGAATTTTACAGTCTCCATTCTTTGCTCATTTGGCCCCGCGACGATACATATCTGGGCACGAGCTACAGTATAAACCGTATTTTATGTTAATGGCCGAATACCAGTTAGCCATTGAGAAAGAGACAGGTAAGAAACCATTGCATGCGACTCAATTCGAAAAGGACGATTTGCCACTAGATGCGCAGCAAGGAGAGATCTATCAACCAAAGTGGCGGAAAGATTTACTACAAAAGTATCAAGAAATGATGAGTACATGGGTAAAGGCACCTTTGCACTTAAAGTACAACCCATGTTGGGGACCAGTACCACGACGCCGCTCCTGGACTGCCTTTGCTATTAAGGTACAAAACAATAAGCAGTGCCAAGACTGGTTGAATTACCCCTATTTTAAGCCACCCATTGAGTTACCAACTGTAGGCTACATGATGGCTACAATTCGCCACTGGCTCCCTAGATTAAAGCATATGGACGATATAGCAGCGCACATGACTGTCAAAATCTTTGACATGATGCAAATGGTTTTAACAGTCTTTCGACGCGTCAAGGCACCTCATGTAAACACCTTGGGCTTTGAGCATGGCAATTTCGATCTGGTATATGATATGAGTACAACGCCATCGCTACGGGTGTGTTATGCCTGGCATTGCAGAATCAAATACTTACCGACATGCTACAAGCAAACGTTCGAAGAGATGTTCACAACCGGTTTTTGGGAATACCATTCAGAGGTATTCATAAGTAGGCCTACACATTTATTACACTTATTTGCCTGTGAACGAATGGTCTATTCCACACACTATCATCTCCCGCCACCAGAAGAACCGCAACCAATAGACTGGGAGAAACTTGAGGCCGATCTGGCCCGAGGCATTCGTATCTCCGAGCACACCCTCGCTCAAGACCTCCTATAGAACTATATCCGGCAGACCTCACAACAAGGTTCTGTCACGGACGACAGAAGCGAGAGGGAGGGGGGTGTTGGAAGCAGCCAGAGGCATAGAAGACACGAAAGCATGTAACGACGGAGCAGGGAGCCAGTCAGATCTTTTCTCAAAGAATTATGTTTTAAAAATACTTTTCAAAAACCTCCAACCGTGATTTTTATCACTATTGTAACATATGTAACATAGAAAAACCCTTTTCTTAATTTCTAGCTCCATTTTGTGCAAGCCGAGGAGTCCTCGAGCTTGAGGAGCTTAGGTAGAATAAGCGTATCAATTTTGATTATTTTTAGACACCGTTTACCCTTCCAAATAGCATCTAGGACCTATTTTTTAACTATGCCGGTCACTAGATGTGAAACCGGTCAAAACTAGTCTAGAAACTATAAAAAGAGCTAGAGAGCTCATTTTTGAGGTTAGCTTGTTTGAGTAGAGAAGAGATTAGAGCTATTTGGAGCTTGTAATAGTGTTCTTGAGTAATAGAGTTGATTTCTCACCTTCCATTGTGTCTTGCTTGTCTCTTCATAGTGTGTGTGTATGTGTGTGTGCATTTCTATGCTTCTCACCTTCACTCTCACTTCATCTCACATTCACGATCTTCATATCACTCCTATCTCTTCCGTGGATTGACATTAAGGAGGTGGAGCTTCTTAACGTGGTTCTCACCATTGTGCAAGAGCAACAAGTGAGCAAGCCATCGTAGGTGTCATCCATGCCATCTTACTTGGCCCATGAAGCGCATTACTTCTTTCGGTGTAGTGGGCATCAGAGCTTCTAACACAGCTGAAATTTTATCTGGATCCACCTGTATGCCTTGTGCAGATACAATGTGACCAAGTAGCTTGCCACATGAAACCGCAAACACAGATTTGCTTGGGTTCAAACAGAGTCTGTATTCTCTGCATTTCTGAAAGCAACACCGTAAATGGAACAGGTGTGCTAATATCTTACCAAAAATTGAAAAATCATCAAGATATACTTGCATAAAAGAGGTAAGGTAAGGAGAAAATATTTCCTGCATACACCTTTGGAATGTACTTGGGGCATTCCTTAATCCAAACCACATAACAATACAAGCAAATACACCCCAGTTGGTAATGAAGGTTGTCTTCGGTATATCCTATTCAGCCATTCTAACTTGATTATATCCACTGTACCCATCTAAAAATGAATACATTTAATGTCCTGCTACTCTGTCAAGCATTGTGTCAAGAAAAGGGAGCGGAAATGGATCAAGCACTGTTTCTGCATTCAGTTTCCGATAATCTACACATATTCGTAACTGCTTGTTCTTTTTGGGGACAATAACAATTGGTGAGATCCATTCAGCATGTTCTATTGGTACAATAAATCCGACTTTAAGTAGCCTATCAAGTTCTGCCTTTACCTGTGATGCATAGTTTGGATTCATCCGGTAGCTGGGTTGTTTGTTCGGTTTGGCTTCCGGCTTCAGCATGACTCTGTGCTGATAGATGCGCGGGTCCAATCCTTTCATATCTTTGTAATCCCATGCAAAGACGTTGGAGAATTCTCGGAGTAGCTGGATTAAGCCTGCTTGAAATGTTTCCGGTAAGTTTTGCTTTATCTTCACAGGACGTGGATGATCTTCATCGCCTAAATTATAAGTGATCAACTGATCTTCTAGGACATAAAATTGTCGAGGCTTCTCTGTATCGTCAGCTGGCTTAAAAAGTTTTTGCGGTTGAGCGTCATCTATAGCAGCAGTATCTTCCTTCTTATCTTCTTCTGTTACAGTCATTACCGTACAAACTACAGGGTTCCACTTATCTACAACACATTGTAGATCAACAGTTCCTAGGGAAATCAAGTCAATATTTTTTTTCAGAAACTCTTCTTCTTCATCATCTGACAATCCATCTAGCATATGGACTGGTTCTGCCAAATACGATCTAGCATGCAACTCGCAAGGTTGTATAGCATCTAATTTTACAACGTATTTACGATTTTTATCCTTACCAGTGAGCTCTTGTGCAGACCAATCCTGTATCACCTTAGCATGCTTCAGCCAAGGTCGGCCGAAAAGGAGGTTGTAATCAAGAGTGGATTCCGGTAAATCTAGTATGACAAAGGTCATTTTAAATGTTGTACCTTGTAAAGTGATTGGTACATTTCGTACAAGTCCTATGGGATGGACTCTTGATTGGTCGGCCATTCTGACAAAAAATTGAACTGGTTCGATTTCAGTCCACCCTAACCTTTTACATAGTGCAGCAGTAGCAATGTTGACTCCAGATCCTCCATCAATTAGTACCTGTGTGATTTTATGATTCTTATACCATACCGTAATCAAAGGAACTGAATGATCGATCGTAGAATCAAGTTCCGATTGCACCGTGGCTGTCGTAGGAATGCAAGGAGGCGCAGGACTGAACTGTTGTTGAATTTGCTGTCGAACTCCCGGTACTAGTGCAAGTAATTGGCCCAAAGGAAGAGTGATGGATGATTTAGATAAAATTTCCCAGGCCTTTTGTGATTGGATTGTTTCCACAGATTCTGAAGATGATGCACCCGCTGAAGATGATGTGTCTTCTGCTGATGATGTGCCTGCTGCTGATGATGTACCTGCTGCTGATGATGTGTCTGCTGCTGAATTGGAATCCTGTTGTTGTGTTCCTTCTCCGGTTAACGGAGTCTGGGTTACCGGAATAGGATCTGGGAAGACTGGAGGTTCTGCGGTGGTCCATTGACTAGCCTTGTTGTACATCCTTTGTTGTTCGCGTATACCTGGTTCAAATAATTCTGTTGCAGGCTGTAGTTGTTTACCGGAGCGGGTCTGAATTACTGCAGCTTGTGTTTCCACTGGTGTAATTTGTACTATATTAGCCATTGGGTTTTGTCGTTCCTTCTTCCTCTGATCATATTCAGCTGCATCCTTACAGAATCTTCTAATGTGACCAAATTCACCACAGAAATGACAGCGCGGTGGTGGCAGATTGGGATTTTCTGGTGCTGGTCCGGCCTGCCAGCGGTTTGCATTGTAGTTGTTGTTTCTCTGTCCTCTGTAATTTCGATATCCTTGTTGCTGATTGTTCCTCATTTGCGGAGGTACATAATGATTGGCTGGTTGTCATAGTTCCTGTATAATAGCATTGACAGTTGCGGTTCCTTGAACTTTGGCGTTGTATGCGCAGTTTTCGGTGGTGTGTCCGGCAGTGTTGCAGATAGCACAAAATAACTGATTAAGTGCACAAGTGGCACTAGTATGGCCTGAATTCTTGCATGTGATGCAGTATACTTGTCTGGTCATATCTTCGACGACATTTCTGTTTGTTTTTAACCATTCCAGATCCTTTGTAAATCCTCCAACCTTGTTTTCCAGCTGTAGAGCCATTGCGATTACTGCATCTAGCGTCATAGCTCCTACATAGCGTATGATCATAATCTGTTTAAGTTGTGGAGTCAAGCCATTGATAAACCACTGAGTAATAATGTCGTCCGATAGGTTGGCGTGTGCTGGTGGTAACTGCCTTAGATGCGTCCTGAATAGAGTAGCGTACTCCTGTACAGTTTGATTTATCTTCTGTCTATTGTTTTGCAAGTAATCAAAAATTTCGGCTGGATTCTTCTTTAGCCTAAATCTTTGTAGAAATGCATTCCTCACTACTTCATAGGTGCCGAAATGATTAATATCATATTCGGTAAGCCATCTAGCTGCTTCGTTGACCAATGTCGATTGGAAAACAATAGCCTTATATGCCGGATAAGGTGGATGGTTGAGAACTGCGTAGCTTATCTCGAATGTGCGTACGTGAGCATCCGGATCATCTCTTGGGAATCCACCAAATTTAGTGTACGTCACTCCTGTCGGAGTCGGCCTTGGTGGGCATACTTGTTGTTGCTGTTGTTGTTGTTGTTTGTTGCCCGTTCATGGCGAGTGTATTGTGACTATCTTCTGTGTCTCGAGGCTGAATATCTGAACTATCGGAATCTGTATCGTCGGACGGTGCACTTTCCGGTTCGATAATCTTGTTCAATATGCTTCGAATCTAGGTTTTGAACAGGCTACCTTCCTTTCTGATGTCAAATGTAGGGAAACTTACTCCAAAAAGCGGTGGTTGGGCTGAAGATTCACCAAAAAAGGGTAAACCGTCGCCGAAAAACTATGATTTTGTTACCAAAATATCACCGGAAGGTGCCGAATTTTCGCCAAAATGAGGTGTTTTTTCGCCTTCGCCAATTTCTTTGGCTAAAGTGTTTCTAGTCGAATACAAATTTGAATCTTTATCCAAGATTGTTAAACTAACTTCAGACTGCGGCTGCTTCCTTTTGCAATAACCATATTTCCCTTTGATATGTGAAAGGACTGAGCAAAGAAAACCACCTTATAACCAAGGTCATCAAGTTGACCAACTGACATCAAACTACGTGATAATTGAGGTACATGTCATACATTACGCATAGTAAATTTTGAACCATCAACGAACTGCACAACCACATCTCCAATCCCCACATCACCCTAGTAAGAGTCACCAAGTCTCATGGTACCAAGCGACTTTGCTACATAATTAGAGAACCATTCTCTATGTGGTGTCACATGGAAAGAAGCACCAAAATCTAGTAGCCATGGGTGGGAAAGAGAATCAATCACAAGAGCCTTAGTGGGCAGAGTACTCTCAAGTGTCAACACATCAACATCAAAAAAAAAAGCATTAATTTCTTCAATCTTCACAGTCAAAGAAGATGGTGTAGGTAGCTGTTTAACATGTCCATCAACCTTCCCTCCCTTACCTTTAGCATTCTCTAATGCATAGCAATCTTTCTTCATGTGTCCATAGTCAAAGAAGATGGTGTAGGTAGTTGTTCAACATGTCCAACATTTAGTCCTTTATCTTTAGCATTCTTTAATGCATAGAAGTCTTTCTTTCTTTCCATCGACTATTCTTTTCTTTGTTCTTGCTCTTGCCACATTGTTGATTCTTTCCTTGGTAAGAATCAGAATCACGACATGCATCTCCACTTTGAGTGCCAGCCATAGATTTTCTATGAATCTCCTTACTCTAGAGTGCTCTACATATGTCATCATAGAACAATTTATCACCAGGTGCTGCTAATAGCTGTGCAAAACATATCCCATGATGATGGCAAGGTGCATAACAACAAGATTGCTTTCATTTCATTATCCATATCCATATTTTGAGTTTGTAACTAAGAGAATATAGCATCAACATCATTTAGATGAGCAACAACACTATTTGTGTCCTTCATGCGAAGGTCATATAGCTTTCCCATTAGATACACTTTGTTTGATGCCGTTTCTTTTTCATATGTATTGCATAACTTCTTCCAAAGCTCCTCTACACTTTCACAATCTAATACTGTAAAGTAAAGATTATCTAACAGGTGCAATCGAATGGTAGACCTCGCCATTTCCTCCAACTCATCCCAATCATCATCTTTCACATCAACAGGCTTCTTTGAGATTCTATTTACAGGCTTCCATTGTCTCCTCTGAATCAGCACATCTTTAATATGATTCTTCCATAGAGCAAAATTTGTGCCATCAAATTTCCATATCTCAAAATGGTCTTTGCCTTGCAAGTTATAGCTCCTCTTGGGAGCACTGGCACTAGAGCCAAATCCACCATATGTGCCTCAGACTTCTGATGCCATGATGATAGAGAACTAACTAGAATGAAACTAGAGCTAGAATAGTCTAGGCACCACTAAGGCTCAAGAAAGGATGAACAAGTGTCAAATTTTGGGGAAAACACTCAAGTCTCTCTAAAAGAATGGATAATGAACAATGACAAACAAAAAGGATTATGTGAGAGTGAATATACTCACATCAATAAGTGTATCAAGGAGTAAATCAACTCCTTTATAGTTGGCAAAACCAATAAATCTAGAGAATTTTCGCACAAGTCTCCTTCACAAAATGAGCATATAACCAGTGTCAAAATCTCATAAAACTGCAAGTGCTGACATGGAAATGTGCATAGTGAATCACTGACTCTACTGCACATAACCAATTACCTGAAAAAAGCCAACTAGAATTATCAAGCACCTATGAACAACTAACATACATCTCCTATGGCAAGGCTAGGTAAGTCTTCCACATGCATCACCGAAGAGACCTGAACATATGGATGTCTCCCAGTTAAGAAAACCTCACCACGACCCTCTTTATCAAACATGAAATGCTTTCTGCATAGAATGTAACCGCTATATCGCCACATGGATGTACATAAGTGGTATCGACAAAAGTGTACAGTGTGTATGTGCTCAATATATACAGTAAAATGGCATTGAAAGGCTAAATTTGCATCCAAAACACTGGCCAAAAACACTTGCAAGTGTCTGTCAACTGTGTTCTTAAGGCTCAAAAACCTTCATAGACTTGCGAAGGCTGCTTCTACCACAACTAAAACATATTAATTCCTCAATATATTCATGATTCACAAGCCTTGGTAATATGCTAAATCAGATTCAAAACACCATCGACAATACTTGTAATTGGAGCACAGAGTGCTTCTCCTCTACATATCCAAACACATAGAAGATAAACGTCGAGAGGAATAATTCAACCATGGTTATGAGTGGAAACCCAATGGCTCAAAAGTTTATAGCTTACCTAACCCATGGCTAAGCTCACCAAGAGCATTTGTTACCATCAATGGTCACACATAGAACTCATTTAACTTGCAAGTTAAGGTTCCACAAATGTTCGGGCTCTCAAAGTGGCTTCTCCACATAATGGGGCCTTACAACTTAGAGCTCCATGGATCAGATGTTGTCAGTAGATTGTATTGAACTTCCTTTTTTTCCAAGAAGCATGAGAATGCCATTAAAATTTCTTACATTATTTTACGCACTATCACTCATTCTATGCATGCATTACCAAAGTCCAACATCCACTATTCTCTACTGCAGCAAGTGACACTAGAGCATCAGAAATATCCACGCCCTTCTACCAACCCAATGCCTCATATCAAACAGGTATTGCTAAATGTGGATACTCAAGTGTTCCACACAAGCAAGCACCCCGTTGTTACTTATAACTTCAACTAGCAATAGATGATTGAACAGCCCCTACAGATTCTCAATAGTCATATTCAACTCAAAACTCTAACTTCCAGTAACCATCCAACACCACGTTCTGCAGGGCCATTCCCATAATAACCAGTGTCCATACAAGCAAGCATCCCATTACTTAAGCGTTCCACACAAGCAAGCACCCCATTATTACTTATAACTTCAACTAGCAATAGATGATTGAACAGCCCCTACAGATTCTCAATAGTCATATTCAACTCAAAACTCTAACTTCCAGTAACCATCCAACACCACGTTCTGCAGGGCCATTCCCATAATAACCAGTGTCCATACAAGCAAGCATCCCATTACTTGCTTAACACATCAAAATATCTGCTCTTTTCATTAATTCTAGTGCTGTATCGCCTTTTCATTGTGAAAAGGAAATAAATTTCAGGCAGATGGTACCGAACCTCATATCTTCCAAAAGAGTAATGTTTTGTCAGATAATTCCTTCCACTATCAGAACAACACCCATTCCACTGATAGATTTGTTGTAGGTTTACTTTCCACGCATAATGTATTTCATCACATATGAGACATTATAGATGTGTCTCAACTGTCAATTTGTCATACTTGCAGAGACAGTTGCATATACCGACATGTACAAATGGAGAATACATAGTGCCAAACACTTACAGTAGAAGAGACTGTTCATCATACTTATTAAACCCTCGCTTCTTATTTTCTTCCGTTTCTAATTCAAAAGTCATCTACCATACATAAAACTGCATGATTGATCTCATACTCACATCTGATAAAAGAGTAAATAGAAATTTGCACCTAAAAAAGGACGCACACCATAAATAGCACAAGGCCGTAACATCTTCTTCCACATGGCACAATCTTCATTTATGAGATATGATTTCCTAGATAACAAACTCACCTTCCTACCAGACTGCTACAAATTTGTCTACACAAGGTCACACACCTGGTGTTCACAGCCACTGCTGAAGGTGTGGAATCATCTCAAGTTCTTTCTCACCCTACCACAAAATCTTGCATATGATCAGGCACAATTTCCCAGTAACATGTTCATACAACCCTTTTGAGAGATCCATTGTGAAGGCAGCAAGAACATGCACCATGATCTTACACATGGACATTCCTCTACAACTAGACGCCAAGCCATCAATGGCACAAGTTAAACACCAACAAAAATTACTAACCGCAAATCTTTTGGTCTGATCTTGCCCACTGTTCGCACCGTAACAACACCGATTGCCATGCATGGCAAACTGCCAATAAGTCTAGCCAAAATTACAGTGGAGATATTGATTCCATAAATACTTAATTGCAATAACTCCAGCTTCAGTTGGAGACCAACATAGAGTTACTGACAGTTAAAATAAGACTAACATTTCCAAAGAATAACTTAATTTTGCCCATGAACTGTTATAGCATAATCCATATGCAGAGTAACTGTATGAAAAAGAATCTCAAATAGCTATACTGTACATTCATTTCACATACTTCTTTGCACAAACTTTGTCATTCATTTGTGCTCTGGAAGAAGTTCAATTCTTGTACACATACAATGAGCTTCAGCTGGTTGGCATCTAAGAGGGACATTTATTTGTATGTTTTATCTGCAATTTATGGATCATTACAACACCTGCTATCCACAGTAATTTATCCTCACCTATGACTTTCCTTCCCCTTTCGGTTAAAACTTAATAATAACATGCCAGTGTGCCATTTACTCAGAAAAAGTCCCCTTTGGCCTTACATGCGAGAATCATTATTCACCTTCCCCTCTATACAGCAAAATTAGGGGTAAAGTCCTTCAATTTTCAAGGCATCATAATGCCCAAATCCATGGTATAAAACCCTGATTGGGTTGTCGCTCCCATATTCCTTACCATACTCAGCCACGGAGATGAGTTCCCCTGACATTTTTTCTAACAAATGCACTGTTATAGGCATCCTGGAAGCAAAGCAAATACCAAATCTATGAGATACTTGTAAATAAAAATTACTCTATATAATTACACCAAAAGTCGTATGATACTCACTTGAGAACATGCGAAGCCATCAGGAGTTCTGGTTCACCTCCCCATACATAAGGCTCTCTCATTCTCTTTACATAGACATCAAAATCTTCCTCAATGAACCTGCCATTTGTAAAACAATAGTTTAACCCCCACAGCTTACACAAAGGGATAGCAGATTCAGAACTCCTCGCACACATTATCAGATAAAACTACAAATGACTCACCACTCTGATTCACTTCTTCTGCTAATCAGCTCATCAACAACCTGAAAATTAAATTTTGGAATTAGGCATTTCACTATCTGAAACTCTAAAATATCATTGAGCTCTCATACACATCACAACAAGGTCATAAAACCAATGGGATCCCCATCATCATCTCAAACAGGTTTAACATGTGAGTGCACCAGCATTGGATGGACATTGAGTAGCATACAAGTATTGATCATTTCAGCCTATCTCCCTCTAGTGGATGTTTCTGGAAATCCTTGCTTAATAACTCCTTACAAGTCTCCTTCAACCAAAAAAAAGGGTTTCCGCTACCTTGTTGCGAAGATCATCAGCTACGGCCTCTTGTTGTGATTCTTGGATTTGTTTCGCGTCACCACTTCTTAAAGAAGCCCCATATGCAAGGGCTCTGAAGAGGCATCGACCATCACTGGGCATGCCTGACAATAAAGACAGAAAACAATATGAAGTTTAGTTCCAGTAATGAGTCAGACAAAACATTCCACAACAAAACTGCTTACCAATGATGGTATAATGAAAGTTTTTCCTTTGCAATAGTGGATTTGACAACAGAATGACTTCACCACCTGAGTCGGAATCCATACCTGTTTCACATTCACTGTTCACCTTCCCATCAGTAAGTGAGAACGACAAGGATGGGATACTAGGACTTGTTCGAACCCCTGATACCATAGGAAAGCAACTACATACACCAAACAAAAGCCATGCAGAGTTACGTCCATGAAGCCATCGAGCTGGTCTTGCATCCCAAGCAACATTCCAAGACCCATCTAATAAGCTTGACGCCATCACATCTCTTCTGATGATACCATCATGTGGAAGACACAAACCTCGAGCTAAAAACTGATTAGCCATCGACATAGTTCCAGAGTTTGAAACTGATTTCGATGATACAAGTTCATCTGGAACTTGCTTTGTACTGGAGCCATAAAAGAATCTCGAGGAAAAGGTTGCTCCAAAGTAAGTAGAACTGCCAGATTTGGATAGACTTTGTTTTGAAACTAGAGGGTCGTGTGATGGCAGCAAGCCATGCCATATTGTTGTAAATCCAGCCCTCTCCTTGCATAAGGATGTATGATTTAAAGTTCCCTTGCAAGAGTCAGCAGGTTGTGTACCATCACAATGCTCTGCATTGCCATAAGCCTGATAACTTCGAGACCGACTATGACAGACATTAGGAGATGCTATGTGGGGTTTGCCAATCACTTGAATGAAATACGGATGAGGACTGCTATAGTTAGACTTTGATAGGAATCCTGTTGTCAAACATTGACCACTACCACGAAAGCGTAACCGAAATCCTGCAGTTCCAACCATCTGCTCCAATTTGCATGCAAAGTCAATAGCCTGTATCTTCTGTGCCACAAGACTTTCATTTCTCAAGAAGTTCCAACAGCACTTTATCTGTTAAACTGAGCATCACATGGGATTTCTTGTATTAAAAAGATCCAGTTCTTTGCCTTGGTATCTACTGCTAACAATAAATGCTTCTGCAAGGCATTCAAAAACCAATAAATTAAAAAGTTCGTTCCGATTACCAGAACTGATTCATGAAAACATGGGGATAACGCAATTGAACACATAAACAAGCAGAGACCCACACAATAAAAACACACAAATATATGAATTTCCAGCCTTTTATACACACACTAGCATATACATGTGTATACACATATACGTATTACACCCACATTATATATTTCAAAGAGTCCAAGCTCAATTCTTCCTTTTTCTGTTGTCTTTACTTATCTTCGATATTCCAGCAAAAGAAGGACATCATGGTGTAAAGACTAAAGAAAAGTTTTATGAATGAGCTAGTACACATTTCATGTGCCTATCTCAGAAACAAAAGAATGCAGATCTAAAAATAACTAGTATAGAACATATTATCCAAACCCCAAAACAAAGCAGCAAAGAACAAGATATGTGCATTCCTCCATGACACTTTAAAATGTACAGCATATACCAGAATCATAGACTGGGTCTGCCGCTTACAACTGAAAAGGCAAATAAACTCTTCCAATGTGTAGCCTATCGCAAGTTCTATCTTTTTGGGCCAGGTCTGCATCTCACAAATGAAAATGTAAAGCATTGACGTCAAATGAGGGATCACCATCATCTAGAAGCAATGATACAATGGACTCCATACAAGCAGATGAAACCGAGCTCAAAATAAACAAACTTATAAAATTTTGGATGAAGAAAATGAAATTCATCAACACCAGCAACAAAACACAAAGGAAAGAAAAGGACATCAAAGTTCTTTTCATTCACAAATATCTCTTCAAACAATAGAACTCCTAAAGTGACCAACACAATGTGGCAAAGTAGAAGTAACCTATAGCCCAGACAAATCTGATCACTACAAAGAAGAGGCAAAATCGATATTAAAACTCTGAAAAATGCAAAACATATATATTGCTCAACAACATTGAAGGTAATCAATACCCACAAGGTTACCATTGTTTTTAGAAGTACTCATAAATCAGGATATGGAAGGCTTACCGAGAAAGATGGGCTAAAGTAAGGAGAAAAGAGAATCAATTTCAGAATGCCCAAGAATAAAGAATCGTCATCTTTGGACCCCCTAACAAGAATACTTTCGCAGTAACCAGTTACAGAGGAAATTGTTTTTCTACCATAGTGGGAAGCTATCTTCAATTCTACATGTTTCAGGTTAATTGTCGTAGTTCTTTGATTAGTTTCTATGAGCAACAAAGTTAGCGAATGCCCCCCATTAAGGGTAACTTGCTGCATTGTTGTTGCAAATTGCAATTCTGTCAACCTCTGCTTTAAAGCTCCACTGTTCCTATCTTCTTGTAATAAATGTGTTTTTGTCCACTTGATATATGCATTGAAATAGACCATTCCCAAAGATCATTCAAGTTTCGAATGGATTGTGAGAGGACATGTCATCTTATAATATTTTCAATGGTCAAATGTGTCAATCAAATAGAGTTGTACTGATCCCAAGAGAATATGCATTTCTCATCAAAAAAATGATGAAGAATTGTCTGCTTTCAAAACTTATTATTGTGTTATATTGGCAGCAGAAAGGTTCTAATCCTATGCATAACTCATCTTAAGGGAGAGTACAAACAAAGCATGCCTATTTTGTGCTACTATTCTCAATCATCCACTGGAACTTTGAAAACTATATTGACTTACTTCCACACAAGGAAGACATCTTTATCCAGACATCATATACTCGTAATCTGCACAATGAGTGACATTCAACTTCTTTCATATACCAACACAGTTTTCTGAAATGATAAGGCAAATACCATACCCTTTGCGTATATTGCATTTTGCAATGCAACAAAAATAACATCTAGGCAGAAAAATTGGATAAAAATGGCACAGTGGAGGCATGAAGATATAAGGGAAGGGTAAAACCATCCAGCAAAGAATGAAAAAATTATTAAACCACTAAAAAATCAAAAAAGAGAAAAAATACACAAAGGTTCTACTTAATAGTCTTAAACATTAGACACTGAGAACGAGAATCAATATCCACGGTTTCTGGTTTGTTTTATAAGAAAAAAATTTCAAATCGCTAAAGCATCCTCAAAATGAAGCATCAACGTCTTATATCAAAGAGCCAAAAATTTCATGAATAACTTATATAAAAACTAGCTCTAGCTAGTCAAAAGAGAATAACATTTCAAATTTCAGACTTTATAGCTGGAAATATATACCTTACTACGAAGGACCACTACATAATTTAAAGGAATATCAACATCTGCCTACTGGAAATAGAACTGTCATACAAACAGCTTCGGGAAGTGTGTGCACAACATAATGAGAACCTTGTGAACAGCTCATTGACAGCCTTCCTCAACTCTTTAACACTTCAAAAAGGGATACACACAATATAACATATGCACATGTGAATCGAATCTTGTAGCAACTCAATAAGAACCTTCTTTATCTCTCTGATGCTTCAAAGTTGAATATAATGTATAGATCATAGACACACATTAACGAACACTACAAAGTACAACATGTCCGCAATAGAAGAGAGAATCAACAACTGCAGTTTTCAAATAGAAACGCCATGCAAACAGCTCTAGGACCTGTGCACACGAATCAAATCTGACCTTGAAAGCAGCTCAAAGAAAACCTTCGACATCTCTTATTACAAAAAGAGACATGCACAATATCACATACACATTCACAAAGAAATCTTTCGTTACAAAGGGACATGCACGATACCACATACACATTCAAGAAGGGGCACACGTAATATAACATTTCCATGAATCTACGGAGGGTAAAAATCTGCTTCCAAATGGAAATGCCACGCGAACAGCTCTAAAAACTGTGTACATAACTCAAATCAAACCTTATACGCAACTCAATGGAAACCATCTCTGTGATGCTCTAACAAGCGAGATACATAGTAAGTCATACTTTTATCCGAATACATCCATAAACTTTACAAGTTTGATCCGCACATGTAAAAATGTCATTATCAATCCCATCTAAACATCAGTGTATGGAAACAGCTCTAGCAACTATGTACACAACTTGATGAGAGCCTTGCAACAAACTCAAGGATGAATTCATCTGCAGGACTCTAGAATCACCACACATCTTTTACGAGTATAAAAGATGTGTATACGCTTTATGTCCAAGAGTTGTAATGAAAAAGTTTATTCATAGCTGGGGGAGATAATGTGTTAGGTGTTCAAGTTCGAGCATACAAACCACTGAAGAGAGCTAGCCAATAGTATGCACTTCTCACACAGATGATAGGTACGGAGAGATTTGGGAAATATTTCTTTGCTGTAACCTGTAAAGAGTCCACTAAAAGCCATGAAAATGCATCTGTTGTAGAAGGTATGAACCATAGGCCCTAATCTACAGCATGTAACAATAGTCAAAATCAGTTAAATTGTAATGGCGTCAAATCTCTAAATAAGTTCCCAAACAAATCGTACTCATGAAAGGTAAAGGGAAATTGAGAAATGAATCAATTACTAATACAACTTCCAAATGCAAAGAGGGAAGGAAACCACTGGACAAACGACCGTCAAAGAAGAAAAAGATAGAGAGAGAGAACATGAAGTTCCAAATGCAAAGAGGGAAGGAAACCACTGGACAAACGACCGTCAAAGAAGAAAAAGAGAGAGAGAGAGAACATGAAGAAGTACATGGCCAACTTCTTATTCTTCCGGCATATGATGCAAACTAACAGCATACTAATCGTTTACCTCAGATCACAGAGAATGAGGAAGGTGATGGAAGGACAAAGGAGGAGGTGATCATAAGGATGAGCAAGAGGATACCTGTGAACTGAAGCATAGCAGGAGGCACGCGCCATGACGGCGGGTTCATATCAGCGCTGATATGTGCATACAGAAATAAGTACACTCCAAGTATTGCGACAGACGGGAGCGAAGCAGCCGCAGCGACATGATGCGTAGGTCGAGGGACCTATAACACTGTCGAGAAACACTGAAGACCTAAAGCTGACGAAATTGGAAGCGAATAGAGAGAGAGATGTTTGCAAATGATGCTACTATGAGGCAATTGCGCCCGCTTGCATTTGAGAAAGGCTCCGTCAGTGAGAGTACGTGTGGTGGAAATAGAGTGAGGAGGAGAAAATAAGAAGCATGCCCGCTGTACTAAATATTCTCTGGTATTGCGGATTCTTTCAAAGCATGACTCATGAGCTGATGTTGGTTAAGGTTGCGAGAGGACTCTTTGATCGCCCTCCCATGACCGCAAAAGCCTCGTTGCCTCGCGTGCCCATCGGACATATGAAAAAGTCAGTTGTTCTCTTTACCATCTCGGCAAAAGCCTCGTTGGCCGATATTACAAAAGGCAAAAAATTTACGTGTACTAAATTTCTTGGTTCCGGAAAATGCCGTTTGCGCACCCTTCTCTAACCATTTTCGAGGACCTCCTTTCCACACATGCACACGTGTGTCTGTGTGCTTTTTGAGCCCTACACGTTTCGCTCTCATCCACCACACTCATGTCATTCTCGCTCTTGTGCATGAAGCACTTGGTGGTGAGGGAAGGAAATCATATGAAAATATTAGGCGAAGACTACAAGGGCACGTGCACTTTTTTTTTTCTTTTATGAAAAAAATTAAACATTTTTTTTTCTTTTATGTATGTACTTTCTCCGTATTCACACTAGGAGATTGATGTAGGCCGGTCATTGGAGCTCGATGCAGAAAAGGTCGTTCAAAAAACTTCGATTCCTTTTGAGTACCAAATTGCCAATCACTATTTTGAAAACCATGCTTTGTACCACTACAAATTTTGGTGTGAATGCATAAATTTTGTGCCTAATGTTCAAGCCCCCGTAGTCTAGTGGTTGACATTTTGAATCTGTGGGAGGAAGTCTCAAGTTTAAATTTTGACTAGACATATCTATGAGTTCCCAAAGATGAGTGCTTCGATCTTACAAGGTCGAGTGTGTGTGTCTTTTCAATTCATTATACCTTAAAAAAAACTTTGTGACTAAGTGTACCAATTTTGTGCCACTACAAATAAAGTACAAATAAGAGAAAGGAAAGTGCTTCTCCGTAAATAGTTATGTCCATGATTATTTGGTGGTGGAATGGCTTGCAGTTAATTGTGCACACCTATAAAGGGGACGGGGCCGATGTAGTTGAGTGACCATGAAATAAAATGATGTGACGATTCATAATCCTTATCACATGATCAAGCTTTGAGGGTATCATGTCAATCTATGGTTAGTCAATTGTATCATTTGGTTAGAGGTTCCATGAGATGATTCAAAATCCTTTTCACATGGTCAAGCTTTTAGGGTAGCATGTCAATCTATGGTTATGGTTAGTCAATTGTATCACTTTTTTCAAGGTGCAAACGAGTGGACACTAGAAAGCAAACCGAGGTTGTTATTTTGAAAATTTTATAGCCTTTTTTTTTTATCTGTCGTGGATTAAAAATACAACCACAATTTGCACAAAATGCCCAAGATCAAGTGGAAGACATGAAATGTAGGTGTCCAAAAATAATCTTCAAAAGCTCAAAAGAAACCCATAAACCTTGAACATGATTCTTGAGGGGAGGAGGGGGAATGAATCTAACAAAAACATACTTTTTTAAGTGGCAATATAAGTTTGCATTGTGGAACATACAATGACCCTATCAAGGTGTCATCACCTCGTGTGAACATCCCTTAAATACATAACATGTGTAGATTCAGTGGACCATTTCAGCGTACATTTTCTGAACCCACACTCTTGAACATCGTCCCTTTGAATAATGTACGCTCCATGGAAATTCAAAGAAAGAAATTTGCGTGCAGAATGCATGAAAAAAGATGAAAGCACGAGTCGTGAGGGCTCTCCAGTTGCCCGGTTGGTTGCCATGCAACGTGCTCGCATTGCTTGCATGGATTGTGGAAACGGGGCCTTCTTGTCTCAATCACGGTTCCACTTGAATAAACCTAATTCATTCCACGTTGGCCATGCCATGAAGTTAGCTTTTTCTCGTGCCAAGAGAAGTTCAAAGCTTGTCCTACGATATAATGTACAACAAGCACTAAAACATAAAATTATTTTTTTATTAAATAATTTTCTTAATAAAATAATATTTTCCTTGGCCCTTACGTCACATTAAGAAAATAGTGATGTTTGTTTCATCCAATTATAATAAGAGGGTTTAACATTGTTGAATTGTCAATCAATAAGAATATAGTGAATGAGAAGGAGTGGGAGGCATGAGATAGATGTGGGGGAGGCTTGAAAAAATATTTATCATTAATCATCTCACTAATGACAATCAAATACTTAGTGATAAAAGGTGTTCATAACTTTGAGCTCATCACTCTAAACATACTCATCCTTGCTATCATTATGAAGTTCCCGAACAACAACTATAGAGTCCTTAAAGTTGTGATGTACTATGATCAAAACTGGTTTTAGTAACATTTCGGCAAACACAAACATAAAATACAAGCATACATGCATGAAGATACACTAACTAATCATGAAAACAACCACTTTAATGTTAAATAATGGGATTGCGATGTTATTGTTGCCAGTGAATGAAATTAACTCCTACGCAATTGGAAGTAGATGTGACCCTCACAAGCTATGCAGACAAACTTTTGCACATATAAACGTCAATTTTCTTATAATTGATGAATGAATCCGAGATTTAGATCAAATTGAGATAACTATATTATGAATCCAATACAAAAGAAATCAATAGAAAAGGATGCTTGAGCTAGCAGAACCACTAATGCTAACTGAGGGCTTCATAGGTTATCCATTGTCTAGCTTGCTATAGAGAAACTACAAGAGAACAGTGGTGCCCCATTAAAAAAAAAAGGGAACCATCACTTATGTGACCCTCTTTATATGGAGTGTCGCATAAACAATGCTCATAAAAAATGCACATACACACATACATACATACATAGCATACACACATGCATACACTCACACATACATACATACACATCACACACACATAGACAAGCATGCATACATGTATGCATACACACACATGCATATATCCCATGCAAATGTACATACATACATACATACACGTGCATACACACACGTGCATACACACACGTGCATACACACATGTGTACACATGCATACACACACATGCACATACATGCATGCATATCACACACATACATGCATACAGACACGTGCATATAGGCAAGCATACACACACATGCATATATCATACACACATTCACATACATATATACACATCACACACATGCATACATACACACTCACATGCATACATGCATGCACACACACATGTATACATACATACATGCATACACAGATACATGCATGCATACACACATATATATATCACACATATGCACATACATACACATCACACACACATGCATACATGCATACACACACATGCACACACACGTATCACACACACATGCATACACATATGCACAAATATACATATACACACATGCATACATGCACACATACATACACACATGCATGCATACACACACATGCATATATCCCATGCACATGCACATACATACATACACATCACACACACATGCATACACACACGTGCACATCACACACACATGCATACATATAGATGCATACATGCATGCATACACACATGCATATATCATGCATAGATTCACATACATACATACACATCACACAGACACATGCGTACACACATGCACACATACACATGCATAAATACTTGCATACATGATGCATACACACACATGCATATGTCACACACATGCATATACATGATACATACACATTTGTTGTATCACTATGGGTCCAAGTGGCAAAAGACATGGGTTTTGAGGGTCCAAAGTCACTTGAAAAACCCTTGGAATTTATTGAGAAACCCTTCGGAATGTGTCTCCAAGCCTACAATTTGAATCCTTGTGCTATTTGAATTTATTTACTCACAATTGAAGAGTTTTGACCCTTAGGATTGATATTCCCTAAGGGTATGGTATTTAACCCTTAGGGAGGCCTCTCAAGCCTTTGGACTTGTACGTACAATCTTGGGAGAAATCCTATTAGAATCCATGTGAGGGCCATGTGAGGACATGTGATTTTCAAGGTTAGAAGGCCTTGAATTAGAATTTGTGTGTAGGGGACACTTGGAAAGCTCTCCTCACATTTCCCCCCTTGGCCTAGAGGTATATATATATATGGGTAGAGTTGGTTTGGTGGATTCGTGCATCTCTCACCCCCTTGTAGGTTCTAGCTTCTACATTTCTAATTATTTGATGGATGAAGCATAATTTTCATATAAGTTTTATGCCAATTTCTTTTTTTTTATTTTGAAAAAACCATGGAATATGTGATTGCCACTCTAAATAATGATGAGTACCATGTCAAGAGGCTTCATCTCTTTTATTGTCAATCCGCGGAATTGTGAGGATGACATGACGGTTGTGAACAAGTGATGTAAGCAAAGGTCAAGGTGAGAAGCACACAAGATGCACACACACATGCACACACAAGGTAGAGAAGAAAAATAGACAATGGATGGAAATGATTTCTCTATTGTAATAGCTCTCAATGAATACACAAGCTTGGTTTCCTCAAAAATGAGATCTCTAGCTCTTTTATAGTTTTCTAGTGACTTTCGCTAGTTTCATACCTAGTGTCTGACCTAGTTAAAAAATAGGTTCCATATCAATTTTGAAGTATCTAAAAAGCTCCAAAACTTATGGGTAAACCCTAGCTAAGTCTTCAAGTTCAAGGACTCCTCGACTTGCACAAAATGGAGCATAAAGCTACAAAATCTATGATTTATGATATTGTGATAAAAATCCCTGTTTTAGATTGAAAAAATTAGATTGAATTACAACCTGACTTGGACTTCTTTTATGTGCTACCCCTCCTTTGATGTGTGTGCGGACCTTGTGCAACACTCCCCTCCCTCTCGTGTTTGTCACCCCTGACAGATGTTTGAGCCTTGGAATTATAGATGTAATGTGGCAACATGCTATTTGCCAAGGTGTGCTCATTGATACATACATTGCATGCCAAATCGGCTTCCAAACATTGCCATTCGATAGCCCTCAAAGTGTTTGGCTGGATATTGTGATAATGCTCCGAATAGATAAAGGTTTCACAAGAAAATCAATGCAAAAGGTTTGTGGGATGGGAGTTGAAAACTTCATAATGATATTTTTAGAAGTCTATGCAAACATATCTTTGAAGGTCTACTTGTAACATGCTGGCAAGTATTTGATGCAAACATGCCATGCATAGCAGACTTTTATGGAGGGTGTGGTGATCATATCATACACGAAGTCAAGATTGCCACATTTGAACCCTGACACATTGACGTGTGGGTACTTGAATTTTTTGAAGACTCTGAAGGTAGCCAACATCAAATCAAAGATTTGCATATACATCTTGGCTGTTATATCAAGTATTTTGGATAGTCGAGGGAGTCAACATCTAATTGTTTTCGTCATATACGGCACAATTCCTTGTGGTAGAGCAAAATATGGATACTTGACCCAGTCCAAGCAATTGTGATTATTTTTTACCTTAATCATGGATGCCTTCTAGTTACGTCATCTCATCATAGGTCCATAGCATGAATTATAAAGATTGTAGAGAGGGGCCTTAGTCCATGTTTATAACATCTCTAGAAACTTGGGTAATAATTGTGCATGCTAGTTGGGCTGAAAATTTATACCTCGCTTTGCAACAACAACAAGAAGGTTATGTGGCTCAAACTGGGTGGAAAAAGTCATCCTCTTTCCAACAACGCATTCTACATGTGCATTATATTCCTCAAGGAGCACGAAGGAAGGAAAGTATTGTAGATCATTAATTACAATATGACAATGAGGTGCCAGTCGCTAGACATATTCTGAGTGCAAAATTTGATCTTCTACTAATGTTAGGGTTGCTTGTTGTACTTCCTCCGAAACAAATAGTTCTTCCCTGTTTCCTCAATCTGATTCACCCTTGCAATGCACTTTATCTCAAAGATGTCTTAGCCTTCTTCTGTTATCCGTCAATTGATCGATGGTTGTGGTTGATATTCCTCTTCATACATAGGATCCACTGGGATATGGGCCATTTCTTCTTTGGTTGGAACTTCTGGTGATGATCATGGAGGGTGTTTGTCTCTGTCCATTTTGAGAGTGACTTCATAGTGTTGAAGTTGCTTGTTCATATCCATTACTTGGTCATCTTTGTTCTCTAATTACTTGGTCATCTTTGTCAAGATTCTATAAGTGATCGACTTGATTTGTGGTGGTGGTGGTGGCATGTGCATTGTGCTTCTTTCACGAGTGCTACTTCTTCCATGAGTTTCTCATGTTCTATCAAAAGATTTGTGTAATCATCCAAGATGTTCTTTATGGCATTCGAAGGGCCTGCTTGAAATCTAGATGGGCTCAATAGTGCTTGACATGTCATTTCCATCGTCACTCCAAAATTTTCTTGGTTCTGTTTCTGCAACCAGATGTTTTCTTCACAAGCAGTTGCAAGATGACTCTGAAGCAAGCCCAAATTTGTGCTTAATTTAGCGTTTTGCTCCATCTACATGTTTGAGTTTGAGATCTATGAAAGCACACATAGCACAAGGAAGAAGAAGAAGCTTGGAGCATAACACAATGCTGAATGAGTTGCCAACTGAATGTACAAGAATGAGTAACCCATTATGGTTATAGGCATGTATGGAAGCTAGGGGAAAGAAATCCTCCTAAAAAGGGAAAAAAGTGCCCCGACCATCCTAAATGTGCTCACACACATCACTACCATAAATCAACAAATCCCCCACGGGAGTGATGTGGTGAACAAGGATTTTTCGCTCATGTATAAGGAAGTGCCAAGCTATGTGGAAAGAGATCAATCCCCAAAAGGAAGTAAGCCCAAAGCTTTGCGGAAAGCTTCAAACTTCTCCCTAAGTAGAGCCTTTGTGAAAACATCTCCAAATGTTATCATGTGTGGGCACATATGCCAAACTGATCTCTCCATCAGAGAACCTCTTCTTGACATAATGATAGTGCAGCTCAATGTGCTTTGTGCAAGCATGGAACATAGGGTTTCTCGAAATTGCCAATGCACTGTAACTATCAGTGAAGATGGTGGTGATAGAAGACTAACCAACACCCAAATCAACCAGAAGGCATCTGAGCCGCACACACTCAACAATCACTATGAAAGCTACCCTATGCTCAACCTCGCAACTAGAAGTGGGCAAAGTAAGCTACTTCTTGCTCAACCAAGATATGCATGAGCTACCAAGCATGAAACAAAAACCACTAGTGGACACATGAGTGTCATAAAAACCAACCTAATCAGGGTCAAAAAAGCAAGTAAATATGGCGATAATGATCCCCCTTGGGATAAAACAATCCAAGTAGCCGAAACCAATGAGAGATGCACTTAACCACCTACCAATGCTTGACACTTGGGTAATACATAAACTTTTTCATTAGAGAGACAACAAACTGAATATCAAGACTAGTTATGCATAAGTAAATCAAGCATCGAACAACCTGCTGATAGAGAACAACATCAAATGCATCTCAAACATCATGAAGAATCAATCGTAAAACTACTTCCATAGGAATGGCAATAGGTTTGCAATCTTCAAGGCCAAAATGCTACAATAATTTGTCAATATATTTTGTTTGACACAAACCTATTCCTTCATCATCTTGCATATATTGAATGCCCAAATAATGATGCAAATGCCCCAAATATGACATCTCAAAAGACTCATGCAAATCAGCCTTAAATTAAGCAATATGCTTCTCATTAGGACCAATGAGTAGCATGTCAACAACATACACAACAATGATCAAAATTACATCTTTTGCATGCTTAAGATATAAGGTGCTCTCAGTTGGACTCTTCTCAAAGCCATCTGCAATCAAGTAGGTATGTATCCTTTCATAGCAAGCATGTGGTGCTTGCTTCAAACCATGTAATGCCTCTTTCAACTTGCACACTTTTTTTCCATGTCCTTTCTATACAAAACCACGGGGCTGAAATACGTACACTTTTCCACGTAAGTCAACATTTAGAAATGCAATTTTTATTTCAAACTAATGTACATTCCAATCATGATGAGCTACAAGTGCACAGATGCTACAAACAGTGGTCATTTGGTGAGTGGGTGCAAAGGTGTCATCAAAGTCAACAAGCCTAGCCTTATACCTATCAATTGTTCCATCAATCTTACCTTTCAACTTGTATACCCATTTAACAACATATTTTGATTGCATAGCAGCCATCCAATTTTTTGGTTTTTGTGCTTCATCAAAAGAAACATGCTCATTCTCATCACAAAGACTAGAGGCAGCCATTGCATAGCAATTTGATGCAAAAGAAGCACTATGAGAGCTTGATCATGTACAATATGATAGAGGTGCATTAGCCTCTTCTATGTCAGCCCTCTCATCAACAAGTGCATCATGTAAATCTGCATTAAAAATGGAATGATCTACATCATCATCATGGGGAACCTATAAAGGTTGAGAAATTGCCTCCTTTGGACTAGAACTTGACTGTCCACTTGTAAAAAGAGGTAGAAAAGTGTCATACACATATTTGGAGCTAGCTAATGTCTCTTTAGTACATGAAAGTAATGGTTGAATTGCATCTTCCACAAAAACAACATCCGGCTAACTAAAATGTGTTTAGTCTATGGATGATATAGACAATAGCCTTTGCTTTTAGAACTGTACCCAACAGAAATACATTTGACTGCTTTATCATCCAATTTCTTATGTTGTTGTTTAGGAATCAATGCATATGACAAACCGAAGACATGCACGTGATCAAAAGATGGCTTGTGAACATGCCAAGCCTCATGTGAAGTGATAGATTGTAGTGTTTTGGTGAGACACCTATTAAGCACATATGCTGCAAACATAACAGCCTCAAGCCAAAAGATGTGTGCTAAAGCCTGAGTTTTGACCATACATCTTGCCATCTCCATGAGGGACCTATTTTTTCTGTCAGCAACTCCATTTTGTTGAGGTGTATAAAACACTATACATTGATGGTTTATCCCACATTCAACCAAAAATGCATTAAAATCAAAAGACATGTATTCCCCCCTCGATCAGAATGGAGGGTACCCAATTTACATGCTGAAAGATTTTCAACCTAATGAGAAACTGTTTGAAGCACATAAACACTTCAGACAATGAGAAATTGTTTGAAGCACATAGACACTTTGGACTTTGCTTTCAATGGATACAAGCATGCACGCCTGGAATAATGATAAAATAAAGTCACGAATTAAGGAGTCTACATAGGAGCACAAACATCACTATGAACAAGTTATAGTTTATGAGCAACTCGAATTGAACCATCTTTAGGGAAGCAAGAATGTTACATTTTGCCCAAAATATAGCCTTCACACACATGTTTACAAGGTGCCTCAAGTTTGGGCAGAGAGCACACCATTTCATATTTCTACATGCATAGAAAAATAGCATAGTTTAGATGACCAAAGCGTGCATACCAAAGCTTTGTATCTAAGATAGCGTGAGAATCTTGTACTGCACATATTGAATCATTCATAGATTTTGCATAGTCTATGAGCTTATACAGCTCATGATACAAAATGTCAAAATCAATAATAACATTGCCATTTGACAAATCATGAACTGTACATTTGTCACAACAAATTTGACAACCAAGCTGATCTTGGCTAATATTGAAATTGACATCATATTTTTCTTGATCCATGACATAAACAAAGCATCTGAAAATGTGAAGGAAATACCATCAGCAACAATTAGAATTTTCTTACCAACTCCCATTAAAGGATAACAGGAGTTGTTAGTGCATGTGACAATATTCCTTATAGGGGCAAGCTCACGTGAATTGAAGAAATTGCATTACGAGGTTATATGTTTGGTTGCTCCACTATCAAAGTACCAAACATGTGATTCCACTGTAGATATACATTGCTCATGAGAATATGGGTCATGGCTACATACCATAGTGAATGCCCATTCTTCATTTTGAACAAGATTAGTAGACTCTATTTTAGGTGTAGAGGCCTCTGCAACAACCATTCCAACCTCTTTCTTCTTTGCCTCTTTTGTATCTAGTTTTGGACAACTCTTTATGATGTGATCATTTCCCTTATAGTATTTGCATTTTTTTTTGCTTTTATATTTTCTTCTTATCTTTGTCTTCCTTCTTCACCTGTGTAGCATTACCAGATTTCTGCTTACTAGTAGATGAGATCCATTTACCTTTGCCCTTTAAGTAGCTAAGAAAGCTTGATCTACAACATGCATAATAGACCTCTTCTACCTTAACTAATCTTCCTGCAACAAAACAAAGACTAAATCCTCAAATGTTAATGCATTTGGATTTCCTTTCATCATCAATGGAAGAGTAGAAGAAAAACTCTAATATGAATATTGAAGACGATTAAAAACAATCTGCACAAGTGAATTATCTATTAAAAATTCATTAGTAGAAATCAACTACTCCTTCAAATCTTTGATGTCTGTCAAAAAATTTTCCATGGAATCTTCTTCATTCATGTGCTCACTCTCCAACTATTTTCGAAGGTAAGGAACAAGAGCCTCATTTCTTGCCAAGCATCCTTTGTTGTCTTGCAAGGGTGAAGGTTGTAAGTGTATCCCAAGCATCCTTTGTTGTCTTGCAAGAGTGAATGTGAGGAATAATGGCATGTTTGATAGAGAACTATATCAATGCATGTGCCTGAGAATATGTGCCATCCCAATGAAGTTGCTCTTCAGTAGGTGCAGTAGGAACTGCAACACAAACAAGAATATGAAGATCATCATCTTCAAGACCATCTGCATCATCTTCAATAAGTATATTCATAGGTGTAGTAGGGTGTTTTTCAATACTCTACACAATATTCCATAGCCCTTTTGCTACCAATACATGGTGCATCATATATGCCCATAATGGGTAATTAGTACCATTTAACTTGTCCTCAACAACCAACATATAGAATAGATAATTGCTTTTAGCCATGGCCATTGACTAAATATCCTAATGCAGAAAAATGATTGTGTCTCAAAAATTTGAACCTACCCTATCGAGCTCTGCTAAACGTGTAGCAAACTTTGAGGTGCATGTAATAGCGAACTAAAGCATGTATATATGTTTTGCACAAAAGGATAAAATTGCCTACATAGGTGATGTAATAGTGCATTCGGAGGCTGAATTGAGCTCATAACAGAATTTCCACGCAAAAAGAAGCAATTTTGAAATCGTAATCATCCTAAGTATGCTCACCAATTTTCGTTCAATTTCGATACTGTGATCGAAGGGATGTTGATGATGCCCACGATGAAGCAGCAACCTTCTATGATACCGATTGTTGTACTTTGAGATATGCAAAAGCACATAAACAATACAAGGAAGAAGAAGAAGCTTGGAGCACAACACAACAGTGAATGAATTACTAAGGAAATGTACAAGAATGAGTAACCTATTAAGGTTATAGGCATATATTCAAGCCGTGGGAAAAAAAACTTCATAAAGAGGGAAAAGAGTGCCTCGATAGTCCTAAGTATGTTCATACACATCACTACTGAAATCTATCAATATTATATGCATAGGTTGTCTTCTAATTGTGCGAGAGCTTCTTTGTCTTATCTCTCTAGTTGTGTCATTAGTTTAATGTGATCCTCCTGTAGTGTGGTGTACCTAGCATTTGACGATGCATTTTCATTGAGTAAAGAGTTCACTTGTGCTTGTAGGGATGTTGCCTATGCATGTAAGTGGTCGTTGCATTGTCCTAGAGCTACATATTCCCCATGATTTGTGTCATACATGTGAACATTTATGTGAACGTGTTGTCCATGTTGGATGTTGAGAATACTAGATTTGCATGGATGAATGCTAGGGGAGGAGGTGGAAATGTAAGGGGGATGGGAATAAGGGGTGGGAAAGTGTGTATCTCAATGCGTGGTGGTGAAGGGGAATGAGGAATTGTGGTTGGGTTGAGGTAGGAAGAGGGGCTGGGATGGGGAAGGGATCATCAATGTGGACAATGATATGTCCACTGCATTTGTTACATCTTCTTGTGTTCTTGTTACATTAAAATGGGAACGGGAAGAGGGGTGACTAGGGAAGTAGTTGGGTTTGTAAGGAGGTATAGGCGGGATAGTAGATAATTAGTGAGGGGAGGGCAAAATCCGGGTAGGGATGTGAAGATTTAAGTCCACATGTCAAGGACGGAGGTAGGTATGGACGTTGTTAATTGGAAATCCGGAATGGGAGGTTGGGAAGGTGGTACAAAGGGAGGGAAAATTGGTGTTAGGAGTGGTGGAGTGGGAGTGTGAGGTGACGATGTTGTGATTATGGGCGAGATGTGCTAGGGTGGTATTTCAAAGTGGGTGGTATGTCTTTCAAACAATTGGTTGGTGATGAGAGGTGGGGAATTAATAGTGGAAAAATGTGGTTATTTCAATGGGAGGGATGAGAGGTAGGGTGTGACCTTGAAGAGTGGATCTACATGATAGATTGCGATGAAACGATACATTTATGCTCAAACCTAATGCCATTTGTTTCTCGTCATTGATCATAACATGTTAGAGTTCGGTTCATCACTAATCGAAGCCCGTCCACCATGCTTAGAATAGGTGCATCATTTTGAGAGTAGGTGCATCGTTTTGAGAGTAGGTGCATCATTTTGATAAATGCTGCATCAAAGCCGCTATTAGTAAGTTCTTGCTTGAGGAGGGCATGGCTTCTCAATTTAATCATCCAACTCCTTGCACGCAAAGCCTCCATTCTGGTGTACAATCTGGTGTACAATCTTTGGAGTGCCTCTGTGTAGGCTGGTTTGTCACTTGAATGTTCATCACCCTCTTGGTCATCATGTTGTTGCTCGTCTCTGTCTTCTTCTTGATCGGTCTGAGAAGTTGGGTACCTCGGCCTTTCGCATGCTTGCGATACGTAATGTGTGTCGAAAAACTAGAATTTGGTGTGTAATGGGCCCAAAATGTTAAAATTAATGGTAGTTGCAAAATTGTTAGTGACTGTATCTGATACTGGAAAACAAAATCTTCGATAGTTGTCACTTCAATTTGAATTGTGGCAGTGTTGCCCACTGGTTGTTCCCATGTGATTTTGCCTTGTCCATCAAGGGAGACTAGTCATGGGATTCTTATTCAAAGAGGGGGTATTATAGTTTATGGTCTTGTTGGTGAAGGTTGACGGGATAGTGAGGTCTTTGTGGGTTGGAGGTAGGGTATAGTACCTCACATTCTCTTTGTTTGATGTGCAGTGGACCCTCTTCCACTTTTGAATGTTTGTAGTTCGGCATGCATGAGTGCCCTTTCCATTGAGATGTCATACGTTAAACACATATATACAGTTCTTGTTATTATGCAACACCAGTTAAACACCTGCTTATGAATCCATCTATTGTTAGTAGCATATAATTGGTCGATGATCCAATAGGGCAAATTGATATGTAGGGACATGTTTTCGGACAAGTACAGATTGAACCATATTTTCTTATGGCTCGCATAAAACAAACTTGATTGAGAAAAGTGAAATGTTGCATGTACATTCAAAGAGTGGTAGACAGTGGCGAGACCTTGGTCCCTTTCCAATACTAACATGCTTCCCATGTAGCCCTGTGGATTGTAGGATGTAGGCAAGCTCCTAAAAACTCTCCCTAGGAAGATGTTAGAAAATAGAAAACATGAATGTTGTGTGTGCAACTCACCTCCCATCCTTTATGTTCTCTTACACATGAAATATCAATTATTTAGAATGATATAGTGTGGACATGTGGCCCATCATGCACACTCATTCCCATTACCTTTCAGATACCTTAAGATATCTCCCAAGCTAGGGACCTTGTCTATGCCTAGCACTTGTCCCACACACACATGTGATGGTCACTGTAGACCCATGTCTAACACTCTCTCCCCCTTCGAAAGATCATTGTCCTCAATGATCAATGAGGGAAAGTACTTGCAAACCAGAGCTTCTGATTCCCAAGTGTTGGAGTTCGAGGTCCGCGGAAGTGCACAAATAGCACAAGGAAGAAGAAGAAGCTTGGAACAAAACACACAATAATGAATGTATTATCAAGTGTATGCACAAATATAAGTAACTTGTTAGGGTTATAGGCGAATATACAAGCCAGGGGAAAAAAATGTCCTGAAGAGGGAACAAAGTGCCCCGACAGTCTTAAGTGTGTTCAAACACATCACTACCGAAATATATCAAGAAGTCCCCCTACATCCCTAGCATCATGAAGACTCAACCATAAACCTATTTCAATAAGAGTGGCAATAGGGTTGAAGTCTTCAAGCCCAAAACATTGCAATAATATGTCAATATATTTTGTTTGACATAAAGTTATTCCACCATCAACTTGCATAAACTGAATGCTTAAATAATGAGGCAAATGCCCCAGATCAGACATCTCAAATGAGGCATGCAAATCAGCCTCAAAATCAGCAATATGCTTCTCATAAGGACCAATGAGCAACATGTCATCAACATAGACAACAATGATCAGAAGCACATCATTTGTGCACTTAAAATATAAGGTGTACTTAGTTGGACTACTCTCAAAACCATGTGCAATCAAGTAGGCATGTATCTTTTCATACCAAGCACGTGGTGCTCGCTTCAAACCATATAATGCCTTTTTCAACCTACACACTTTGTTTTCATGCCCTTTCTGCACAAAACCATTGTAACAAACTATAGGAGATTTGAACTCACAACCTCTTAGTTAGGAATGTGATGGGCTCACCACTTTCCCCAAAAGCCATAGTTGAGGATTACTTCCTAATCCTCTCTCTTAGGGTGTAATTCAACCATCTCCTATCTTTCAAAGTGTGGTTCAACCATCTCCTACCTATCATTTTATTACATTCTTCCCCCCTTAGTCGATCATTGTCCTCAATGATCTATTCATGTATCCCTCTAGCCTTGGTGATCAATTCTTGAACTCCCTTGGTACCCTTGAATTGATGTCCTCAACTGTGCATAGTTTCTTGAACCTTGTCCGCAACCTTGGTGTCATGAACCTTGTTCTCAACCTTAGTATCTTGAACCTTGTTCTCACCCATGTTTGGTATCTTGAACACTCAATCAAGTGCCACCCAAGGTTTCCCAAAGACTTCACACTTCAGGCTTGCTCATTATATTTGGAAATTTTTTTTCAAGAGCTTTCCAATGGTATCTTATATGCCTCAATCAGACCCACGAATTGAAAATACATCCCAATCTCTCTTGGATAGAGTTCTCAAAGTGATGCCTTTGTGAAGAGATGGATATGTATGTGCTTGAAGATGAAGAGGTGTTGCAAAATCCTTGATCTACACCAGCCAAATGAACTCCAAGAGTATGTGGTGGGCCCTTTTAGCTTGCCAATGGTTGTATTAGACACCCTATGTACCTTGGAAGATCAATCTAAAAAAGATAGATCAAAACAGATAAATTGGAGTTAGCTCAGAGGTGAAGAACTCGCTATTTTGGTTCATACACCTGTCCAGTGTTTTGCATAATTCTCTGAGCACAGCAGCAATTAACCTAATTCCTCTTGGGTAAGTCTAGTTAACTTAAAGAGCTAACTTTAAAGAGTAATCTCATAAAAAATAATCAACCACACACTGAGAATGATGTTTAGCAAGTGATGACATCATCCCAATTTTCACGGGCTGCTACAATAATGAGACCAGTGAGCAGAAAAATGAACATAACTCAAAATTTAAGAATCCAATGATTATGAAAATTTGTATGCTTATACTAGGCAGTATGATGAATCCAAAAAGCTTTCAATCATTGAATTTGGGTAAGTACACACTGAGAAACAGCTCTTACAAGATGAGTAAAAAAGTCGAGTACCTGACAGAGAAGTGAAAATGAACAGACAGGGTTGACTTCAACTGAGCATAACTGAAGATTGCAACACCCAAATGAAATGAAAATTTCTGAGCATATAGTAGACTTATAGAGCTAACTTTACCAAGTGAAATCACTGAAAATTATGCACCAAGCTCAGAGAAACCATCTCTGCAATCGGACTGAGAAAACTGAGAGATATGGCAGTGAGTAGTACACTTCACAAGAACATGGAAATATGAACTCAAATGATCATGAAAATGAAAGTATATTGATTTTACAAGACAATGGACTTACTGATACATATGTGTGCCTTGTAATCACACCTTGATATGGAATAAAGCTCAGCTCTTGGAGGTCTTCACATAACCACGACTAAGACTACCATGTATTTATAGTTGATATTGAGAGGCTAACTTCCCTCAATCACTCTCCAATCAATTAGTGATTGATTTGATTCTCTATCTACCACAAATTACGAATTCGTGGCTCCTCTTTTCCTTTTTGATCAAGTGGACTCAACCACTTAAGATTCTTTCACTTTTACATTAAGTAAAGTCTTTAAAAGTTATAAGAGGTAGATCACAAGTGAACTTTACATTGTCTTCATTTTAAGGCTTCTTCTATGACTTTGTGGGACTCAAGCCAATACTTAGGCTTGTCATAGACTTGCTCGAACAGCTCCCCCTCAAGACAAGTATGCTTGAGGTCTTCAATCTTCCAAGATTACCTGTAAACCAATCATAGCCTTGAATTTGCAAAGCTTTGTACCATCCAATGCTTTGGTTAGAATATCTGCACATTGTTGATGAGTGGACACATATGATATTTGAATCTCTTTGCTTAGAACCTTCTCTGTTACATAGTGATAATGAACTTCAATATGTTTAGTCCTTGCATGAAAAATAGGATTAATAGCCAAATGAATAGAACTCATATTGTCACCATAAATAGTTGGAGTTCCAAACTCCAATCCAAGATGTTTGAATAATGTCTTCATCCACATAGCTTCTTGTGTAGCTATGGCAAGACCTCTGTATTTAGCTTCAGTAGAAGAGAGAGCAATTGTGGGTTGCTTCTTGGATGACCATGAAATAAGCTTTGAACCTGCAAAGGTAAGATAACCTGAAGTGCTCCTTCTATCTTCCTTGGAGCCAGCCCAATCTGCATCAGAAAATAGCTTCAAACCTAAATCAGATACATAAGGATAATAAAGTCCTTCATTTATGGTTCCTTTGAGATACTTGAGAATCCTTTTGGCAGCATCCATGTGTGGTTTCCTTGGTGTGTGCACAAATTGACTTAGCACACTCACACTATAACATATATCTACTCTTGTCAATGTGGCATAGTTGAGACTACCCACTAGACTTTTATATGATGTGATGTCCTCTATGAGTTCACCTTTATGTGAGCTCAACTTGTGATTGACCTCCATTGGAGTACCTGCAATCTTACAATCTTGCATCTTGAATTTTGCCAACATGTCCTTAATGTACTTTCTTTGAGTGAGAAACAAACCATGATCTTTGTAGACAACTTCCAAGCCTAGGAAGTAGGTAAGTGAACCCAAATCACTTATCTTGAACTCTTCTCTCATCTAATCTTTGATCTTCTTCATACCATCTGCATCATTTCCTGTCAATATAATATCATCTACATATACACATAGGTAGATGATCTCAGAATTACTCTTTTTAATAAAGAGTGAAGGATCTGCCTTGCTTGGTTGAAAGCCTTTGTCCTGCAAGAATGAAACAAGCCTGAAATTCCAAGCTCTTGGAGCTTGCTTGAGACCATACAATGCTTTGTTAAGTTTACACACATAATCAGGATAAACTTGATTCTCAAAACCAGGTGGTTGTGCCATATATACCTCTTCTGTTATCCAACCATTCAAGAATGCATTCTTTACATCTAGTTGAAGTATCTTCCAATTCTTGGAAGAGGCAATACTAAGCAAAACCCTAATAGTAGGCATCTTTGCCACATGAGAGAAGGTCTCCTCATAATCAATTCCCTGAGTTTGTACAAAGCCTTTTGCTACAAGCCTTGCCTTATACCTGTTAATGGAACCATCAGAATTCTTCTTGAGTTTATAGACCCATCTTGACCCTATTACCTTCATGGATGAAGTCTTGGGCACCAAATCCCAAGTGTTGTTTTCCTCAAGTGCTTCAATCTCTTCCTTCATTGCATGCTTCCATTCTGTTTTTGCTTTGGCCTCTTCAAATGATGATGGCTCCTCTTGGTTTATATCCTGTGCTATGTAGATAGAATGTTTAGTTACTAATGAGGTGTCAAACCCATACCTTTCTGGTTTTTTCTTTTCCCTCATAGATCTTCTTAGGCCATGATGTGATGATTCTGCCTCATGT
The DNA here is from genome assembly GCA_020310875.1 of Ceratopteris richardii. Classification (NCBI taxonomy): domain Eukaryota; kingdom Viridiplantae; phylum Streptophyta; class Polypodiopsida; order Polypodiales; family Pteridaceae; genus Ceratopteris; species Ceratopteris richardii. Next base: position 81,536,835 of record CM035436.1, read on the forward strand.
CCAAGTTCCTGCAATTTTGCTTTACCTTTAGACTTCCATGCTTTGATCTTTTCCATCTGAGATTCTTCATCATCCTCCGAGGTGTCTTTTTCTTCAATCTTTGGTTGAGAACAACCAAGTTTTGGAAAATCTTCTTCAAGATCATATGGTAAATTGACCTTCCTGCATGAATCTTCATACCATGAATTGTTTTCATCAAAAACTACATCTCTGCTTACCAAGAATCCTTTTGTTGGTAGGGTTGTATAACCTGTAACCCTTTTGATTGTTGTCATATCCAATAAATACACACCTTTCTGCCTTTGGATCCATCTTGCCTCTAACCTGTGAAGGAACATGAGCAAAGGCAATACATCCAAAAATTTTACAATGATCTAAGCTTGGTCTTCTTCCATTCCAAGCCTCATATGGAGTCATCCCATCAAGGGATTTTGAAGGCAACCTGTTAATCAAGTAAGTGGCTGTAGATACAACCTCAGCCCATAGATAATTAGGCACATGCTTTTCATTTAACATGGACCTTGCAGCTTCAACAATTGTCCTATTCCTCCTTTCTGCCACTCCATTTTGCTCAGGAGTGTACCTTGTAGTTACCTCTCTTTTGATTCCTCTTTCTTGAATAAAAGAATCAAACTCATGGGAGAAATATTCTCCCCCTCCATCTGACCTTAGCCTTTTTTGTGATTTACCTCTTTGATTCTCCACAAGAGCCAAATATCTTTTGAAACATGAAAAAAGTTCATCTTTGTGTTTCATAAAGAATAGGATAGTCCATCTGCTGCAATCGTCAATAAATGAGACATAATACCTTGATCCAGATATTGAAGCTTCCTTGCTAGGTCCCCATACATCTGTATGAACCAACTCCAAGAGATCTCCATGCATATAACCTTTCTTCATGAATGGTAACCTGTGAGACTTTCCAAATTGACATGCACTACACTTATAAATCATATGTTGTTTTGACAGTTAGGGAGTCCAAGTACACTTTGGTCCCTGCAAATTTGCTTTAATGACCTTTCACCAATATGTGCTAACCTTTTGTGCCATACTTCCAATTCTGTGAGTGTCTGACTACCATAATTAAAGAGAGCAATGTTTCTAGTGTCTTGTAATTCAAATGTGAACAATCTACCTGTCTTTTCACCTTTTGCAATTCTTCTCAATCCTTGACTTGGATCTTCAACAAATGCTCCTGCTTTTGTGAACCCGACTTGCAACCCTTTCTCTACTATCTGCCCAACACTTATCAAATTCTTTGTAATGGTAGGGACATAGAGTACCTTACTAAGTAGGTTGATGTTTCCATCAGGTGCTTTGACATTGCCTATTTTCTCCACAAGATGTCTTGTATCATCTCTTGTTTGTACCTCATGCTTTTTCCTTGGATCTTCTAAATATGATAGGAGTGCCACATTTCCTGCCACATGATTTGAACAACCTGAATCTATGTAGAAAACATGCTCATCAGATTTACCTTGTGGCTAGCCATGTTCATGATCAATAATGAATCCTCTTTGTTTGAGTCTTCTGTGTAGTTATTGTAGTCTCTCCTTCCTTTGTAGCCTCCTTGATAGTTTGAATGATTGCAGTTGTTGTAGTTGCCATGATAATTGTTGAGCCTTCCTCTTGAGTAGCCATAACTTCCTCTATTGTATCCTCTGCATCTTTGATTCCTAGAATTCCTAAAGCAATTTTCAGTTGTATGATTAGTTAATCCACAAATAGAACATGAGTTGGAGTCTTGGGATCTCCCCCTGCCTTGTCTACCTCCTCTTCCTCTACCTCTGCCATGTCTTCCTCTACCTGCATAGTTAGCTTTATATGTACCTGCTTCATCATCCACTTTCTGTCTTTCCTTTGTTATCTTTGGACTTGCTTTTATCAGTGTATAAATCTGAAGATTGATTACCTTTAGAGCTTTCTCCATTTTTGATAAGCTTTGCCTCTTGAGTAAGTAGTTGTCCAATGAGTGTATTGAAATCAGGTACATGCATGTCCATGTACAAATCCATAGCTGTGGTGAATGCTTCCCACTTGTCATCTGCCTTCAAGCCATTGATGACCTGCCTTATAATTTGCTCTTCATCTATTACCTCTCCAATGCTTCCCAACTGATCTGCTATGTCCTTGAGCTTTGTGACAAAATCAGTCACATTTTGTTTGGGAGCCTTCTTGAGAGATGTGAAATCCAGACATAGTTGATGCTTCCTAGCTTTAGTACTTGAAGAGAAGAAGGCTTCAAGTGCATCCCACACTTCCTGAGATGTCTTAAAACTTCTAATGTGAGGCAACAAAAAATCTGAGATAGAGTTGAGGAGATAAGACCTTGCAAGTGCATCCTTGGAGCACCATGTGCTCAATCTTTCTTGCTCTTCTTGTGTTGGTTGACTTTTGTTCCTCAAACTTGGCATAACTTCATCTCCAATCACATAACCATATAAACTTCTACCTTGGAGATAAGCGTCCATTCTTAATGACCAAGCTGAGTAATTACCTCTATCCAATTTGTCAATTGATGAAGGAAATCCATCTGCCATGTTGTCCAACCTTGCTATGATACCACTGTGAAGAGATGGATAGGTATGTGCTTGAAGATGAAGAGGTGTTGCAAAATCCTTTATCTACACCAGCCAAATGAACTCCAGGAGTATGTGGTGGGCCCTTTTAGCTTGCCAATGGTTGTATTAGACACCCTATGCACCTTGGAAGATCACTCTCAAAAAGATAGATCAAAACAGATAAGTTGGAGTTAGCTCAGAGGTGAAGAACTTGCTATTTTGGTTCATACACCTATCCAATGTTTTGCATAATTCTCCGAGCACAGCAGCAATTAGCTTAACCCTCTTGGGTAAGTCTAGTTAACTTAAAGAGCTAAATTTCAAGAGTAATCTCATAAAAAATAATGAGCTACACACTGAGAATGATGTTTAGCAAGTGATGACATCATCCCGATTTTCACTAGCTGCTATAGTAATGAGACCAGTGAGCAGTAAAATGAACATAACTCAAAATTTAAGAATCCAATGATTATGGAAATTTGTATGCTTATACTATACATTATCCTGAATCCAAAAAGCTTTCAATAATTGAATTTGGGTAAGTACACACTGAGAAACAACTCTTACAAGATGAGTAAAAAAGTCGAGTACCTGACAGAGAAGTGAAAATGAACAGATAGGGTTGACTTCAACTGAACATAACTGAAGATTGCAACACCCAAATGAAATGAAAATTGCTGAGCATATAGTAGACTTATAGAGCTAACTTTACCAAGTGAAATCACTAAAAATGATGCACCAAGCTCAGAGAAACCATCTCTAAAATCTGACTGAAAAAACTGAGAGATATGGCAGTGAGTAGTACACTTCACAAGAACATGGAAATATGAACTCAAATGATCATGAAAATGAAAGTATATTGATTGTACAATACAGTGGACTTACTGATACATATGTGTGCCTTGTAATCACACCTTGATATGGCATAAAGCTCAGCTCTTGGAGGTCTTCACATAACCACGACTAAGACTACCATGTATTTATAGTTGATCTTGGGAGGCTAACTTCCCTCAATCACTCTCCAATCAATTAGTGATTGATTTGATTCTCTATCTACCACACATCACAAATTCGTGGCTCCTCTTTCCCTTTTCGATCAAGTGGACTCAACCACTTAAGATTCTTTCACTTTTACATTAAGTAAAGTCTTCAAAAGTTACAAGAGGTAGTTCACAAGTGAACTTTACATTGTCTTCATTTTAAGGCTTCTTCTATGACTTTGTGGGACTCAAGCCAATACTTAGGCTTGTCATAGACTTGCTCCAACAGCCTTCCCAATTCCTACCCTTTCACATGATAGAGTGCCCAAGCGGCTTTTTAAGAGGCCATTGGGTCAATCCACCTTTACCAAGCCTACTTCCTAGGCTCTGATGCTAATGTAACAAACTATAGGAGATTTGAATTCACAACCTCTTGGTTAGGAATATGATGGGCTAACCACTTGCCCCAAAAGCCATGGTTGAGGATTACTTCCTAATCCTCTCTCTTAAGGTGTAGTTCAACCATCTCCTATCTTTCAAGGGTGTGGTTTTCAACCATCTCCTACCTATCATTTTATTACAATCATGGGGCTGAAAAACATACACTTCTTCATGTAAGTCACCATTCAGGAATGAAGTTTTAATGTCCAACAGATGTATATTCCAACCATGATAGGTTGCAAGTGCAAAGATTCTACAAATCGTAGTCATTCAACATGTGGATGCAAAGGTCTCATCAAAATCAATGCCTCTTTCTTGAGTGTAACCTTTTGCAACAAGACTAGCCTTATACATGTCAAATGTTCCATCAAGTTTACACTTCAACTTGTATAGCCATTTAGAGCCAATGGCCTTTTTGCTTGGGGGAAAATCACATAAAGACCAAGTACCATTTTTCATAATAGCATCACATTGTGATTGCATGGTAGCCATCCAATTTTTTGAGTTTTGTGCTTCATCACAACATAAATACCAAAAGCAATAATGACATTTCCATTTTACATATCATGAACTATACATATAACATTAACAAATTTCACAACCAAGTTGATCTGGATAATCTTGAAACTATTAACAATTTTTTCTTGATCCTTAGCACAAAAACAGTTGAAAATGTGAAAGAACTACCATCATTAGTAGTCAAAATGGTCTTACCAACTCTCATAATAGGATAAGTGGAGTTGTTGGTGCATGTGATAGTATTCGTTGTAGGGGCAGGCTCAAATGAACTGAAGACACTACTGAGAGGTAATATATTTGGTTGCCCCACTATCAAAGTACCCAACATCTGAGTCTACTACAAACATGCACTATTCATGAGAAGATGGGTCATAGCTGTAAATCGTAGTAAATGCCCATTCTTCATTCTACACAAGGTTAACGGACTCTGTTTTCGGTAAAGAGGCATCTACAACAACCATTCGAGCCTCTTTCTTCTTTGCCTCTTTTGCAGGTAGTTTTTGATAAATTTTTATGACATGATCATTCCATTTACAATATTTGTAGGACTATTTTTGCTTTTTTGTTTTCTTCTCATCTTTTCCTTCCCCTTTTTACTGTACAAAATTAGCAGATTTTCTGCTTACTAGTAGATGAGCTCCATTTACCTTTGCCCTTCTGAAGAGCTAAGAAAGCTTGATTTGCAACATGCATAATTGACATGTTCTGCCTTGATTGGTCTTCCTACAACAAAACAGAGACTAACTCCTCAAATGTTAAGGCATTTTGATTGCCTTTCATCATCAACCAAAGAGTAGAAGCAAAAGTATGATATGAATCTGGAAGATCATTCAGAACAATTTGCATAAGTGAACTGTCTAGCAAGACTTCATCAATAGAAATCAACTGCTCCTTCAAATCAAAGTCTTTGTAAAAAAACTATCTGTAGAATCTTCTTCATTCAAATGCATATGCTTGAGCATCTTTGCCATCGCAACAAATTTGTTGTACACTAGGTGCAACAAGAAATACAGCACGGACAAGAACTTGAAGACCATCATCTTCAATGCCATCTACATCACCTTCAATAACTATATTTGCAGGTGTAGTAGGTCGTTTTCAATACCCTACACAATATTCCATAGTCCTTTTGCAACCAATACATTATGCATCATGTATGCCCATAATGGGTAATTGGTACCATACAACTTGTCCTCAATAGCCAACATATGGAATACATCATTGCTTTCAACCATGGCCACTGACTAAAATACCATGATGCAAAAAATGACTAAAATACCCTGATGCAGAAAAATGACTTTATCTCAAAAAGTTGAATATAACTATGGTATTGATCTCTATTATACCTGTCGTAGACTTCAAGGCGCTTGTATTGGAGAACCGAAACCTATATATATGTTTGACACAAAAGGACAAAATTGCATGTACAGTGCTACGATAGTGCATTCGGAGACTGAAACGAGCTCATATCAAAATTTCAACACCACATAATGAAGCTATTTTGAAATCCTAATCACCTTGATTATGCTCACCAAATTATGTGAGATTTTGAGAATATGAATAGAGGGGTGTGGATAATGCCTAGATGAAATGATGAACTACTTTGATACCAATTATTGGAGTTTTGAGGTCTTCAGAAGCATGCGAATAGCACACGGAAGAAGAAGACGATTGACACACAACACACAATACTGAATGTATTACCAACTTTATGTACAAAGATAAGTAACTCGTTAGGCTTATGAGCAAATATCCAAGTCGAGGGTAAAAAACCTCTTAAAGAGGGAAAAAGTGCCTCAAAAGTCATGAGTGTGTTGACACACACCACAACCAAAATATATCAACATCAAGTAGATTCTATAAGTAGTAATCCTCTCCAAGCTACTAGATCCTCCTGGATGACATGGTTTCTCAGTCATTTTTGTCTTCGATATAGTATCCTATTTGGAGAATGATCTATGCTATCGCTTTCCTACAAAGAAACAATACCTTCAATTAGATTATCCTCGCTATAAATATTATAAGTTTACTAACATGAAACATTGGATGGACTCTGCAATCTAGAGGAAGCTCTAACTGGTAAGCAACATCACTAAGCTTCCTAACTATCTTCCAAGGTCCACAAAACCTTGGTGAAAGCTTAGTGCACTTCCCTATGGATAGTGAAGTAATCTAGCTAGAACTTGAAGAAAAAATATATCTCCTTCCTCAAAGACTCTAGGAGATCTCTACCTATCAGCATATTATTTATTTCTAAATTTTCTTGGAGATTTGTTAGGAAATCCAAAGCACTAGGGAATTTCTTTAGCATTCCTATGGTACTAGGAGTAGTGGGATTCATGACATAATTAATCTCAAAAGGAGACATTCCTATCACTTTATGAGGTCTATTATTATAAGCTAACTCTACTAATGGAAAATAACTATCCCAATCTGTCTGCCTCTCAAACACATATGCTCTTAACATGTCTTCTAGAATCTAATTCCATCTCCTACATGCGTATGAAGTGAGCCATCTTGCTCAATCTATCTACCACTACTAAGAAAGCATTCCTGCTTCCTTTGGGTCCATGGTAACTCCACTATGAAATCCATGGATACACTATCCCATTTGTGCTCTAGAATCTATAAAGGTTGTAAAAGACATGGTGCCTGAACCCTTTTTGCCATGTTTATGTGACATATAAAGCATTGTTGACCATATGTGTGAACATCTCTGGCTAATCCATGCCAACAAAATGTTAATATAATAAGATAGATGGTCTTGTCAACACCAAGACACCCTCCACAAGGAACATCATGGTTATCATGCATGACTTTTCTTCTCAAATCCCAAGAATCTTATATGAAAACCTTTCCTTTGCGTTTAACTATTCCATTTTCCATTGAGAAATTGGAATATGAACTTGAATTGTTTGTTTTACTAGAGGAAGAAATAACTAGAATTGCCTCATCTCCTATAATAGAGTCATCATTGATGTTTCTAATAATCTTTAACAAATGTGGATCTTCCACGTGTGCTTCCTTTATTTCTTGAAGCAATGAGCTTTCTAGAACTATAAAGCTCATTTGATACATTATCCATGATAATGCATCAACTACAACATTCTATTTGCCTCTTCTATATAGGATTTCCATTTGACTCCTACATGAGCTTAGCCCAACGAGCTTGTCTGCCTCGAAGATCTGGTTGACTATAGAAATACTTGAGTGTATGGTGATCTGTGTATGCCTTAAATTATTCACCATAAAGATAGTGTCTCTAGACTTTAAAAGTGTACACCACTGCATACAACTCCTATTCATGCACTATCCAATTGTGTTGTGCACTACTCAACTTCTTGCTTTCAAAAGCTACAGATCTGCCATATTGTCTCAAAATTGTCCCTATGGCTATGCCTCTAGTATCTATCTCCAACTCAAATGGTTTTTGTGGATCTACCACTTTGAGTATTGAAGCCTTTGAAACGTCTTGCTTTTCAGTATTAAAACTTTCTTTTTGCTCTTGCTTCCATGCAAAAGGTATTTTGCCTTGAGAAAATTCATCATAGGTGCCGCTATCAACAAATAAGATGAAATGAATTATTGGTAGAAATTAGAAAGTCCTAGAAATGATCCTAATTACCCCTCATCTTGAGGAGTTGGCCATGCTAAAATAATTGAGACCTTCTTGGGATCCATCTAAACCCCATTGACCTGTACCACGTGCTAAATACCCTATCTCTAGAAGAAACAATTGATTCTTATTTGGATTTACAAACAATTAATTTTCCTTTAGTTTATTTTGTTGATATATTTAGGTAGTGATGTGTGTGAAAACTCTAGGAACGTCGAGCACTTTTTTCCCTCTTTAGGAGGTTTTTTCCCTCGGCTTGTATATACGCCTATTGCCCTAATGGGCTACTTATCTTTGTACATTCTCTAGTAATACATTCACTATTGTGTGTTGTGCTCCAAGCTTCTTCTTCTTCCTTGTGCTGTTTGCGTGCTTCCGCAGACGTCTAACTCCAACAATTGGTATCAGAGCAGGTCGCTGATTCATCTAGGGCATCGTCTACACCTCTCCGACCAGTCTCAGATTTGCACGAAATTTGGTGAGCATACTCAAGGTGCTTCAAAGATAAAAACTGCTTCGCGATGTGGTGCCAAAATCACGATCTGAGCTCGTTTCGGCCTCCGAACGCACTATCATAGTGCTTATGTAGGCTATTTCATCTTTTTGTGCCAAAGGTATATAGCTGTTTCAGTTCGCTAGTATAAGCATCTCGAAGTCTGCTACATGTTTAGCAAAACTCGTTTGGGTAGTTCTGTTCAACTTTTTGAGATACAATCGATTTTTTGCATCAAGGTATTTTAGTCACCGGCCATGGTTGAAAGCAGTGATGTATTTTGTATGTTAGATGTTGAGGATAAGTTGGATGGTACCAACTACCCATTGTGGGCTTATATGATGTGGCATGTATTGGTTGCAATTGGAACATTGTGCAGGGTGTTGAAAAACGTCCTATCACACCTGCAACTGTTACATCTGCAGGTATTGAAGTTGATGCAGAAGGTATCGAAGATGATGATATTCTGCATATTCCTGTTCGTGCTACAGTTTTTGCTACACCTACTGCAGAGTAGATTTGTTGGGATGGCAGAGATGCTCAGGCACATGCATTGATAGATTTGTCTATCAAATATGCCATTATTCCTCACATTCGCTCTTGCGGAACATCTAAGGATGCTTGGGATACACTTACCACATTGTACCAAGCTAGGAATGAGGCTCGTGTTGCTTACCTCCAAAAACAGTTGGAGAGTGATCACATGAATGAAGGTGATTCTATAGACAATTTTCTAACAAAGATCAAAGACTTGAAGGAACAACTGATTTCTGCTGATGAGGTTATACCAGATAGCTCACTTGTATAGACCGTTCTGAATGGTCTTCCTGATTCATATCAGAGTTTTTCTTCTACTCTTCGGTTGATGATGAAAGGCAATCCAAATGCCTTGTCATTCGAGGAGTTAGTCTCTGTTCTATTGTAGGAAGATCAATCCAAGTAGAACAGGTCCATTATGCGTGTTGAAGATCAAGCTTTCCTGGCTAGTTAGAAGGGCAAAGGAAAATGGAGCTCTTCTACTAGTAAGCACAAATCTGCAAATGCTGCATATTCGAAGAACCAAGATAAAGATGATAAAAAATCAGAAAAGCAGAAATTGTTTTGCAAGTACTGTAAAGGGAATGATCATATCAATAAGAACTGTCCAAAACTAGCTGCTAAAGAGGCAAAGAAGAAAGTGGCTGGAATGGTTGTTGCAGAAGCCTCTAGACAAAAAACGGAGTCTACTAATCTTGTGCAGGAAGAAGAATGGGCTTTTACTACTGCTTGCAATTTTGACCCATCTTCTCATGAGCAGTGCATGTCTGCAGTAGACTCAGATGTTTGGTACTTTGACAGTGGGGCGACCAAACATATTACCTCGTAGTGTAGTTTCTTCTCTTCACTCAAGCCTGCCCCACAGGGAATATTGTTACATGTGCCAATAACTCCTCTTATCCTGTTATGGGAGTTGGTAAGATCATTTTGACTACTACTGATGGTAGTTCTTTCACTTTGTCAGATGCTTTATTTGTGCTAGGGATCAAGAAGAACGTGTTATCATTTTTTGCATTAGCCAAGATTGGCTTGGTTGTGAAATTTGTTGATGACAGGTGTATAGTTCATGATATGTCAAATGACGATGTGATTATTGCCTCTGGCATTTTATGTCGTGGGTTGTATAAGCTCATAGACTATGAAAGATCTCTGAATGATTCGACATGTGCAATACATGATTCTCAGGCTATGTCAGATGCAAAGCTTTGGCATGCACGCTTTGGTCATCTGAATTTTGCTAGTTTGCTATGCCTGCATACATCTGAAATGGTGTCCTCTTTGCCCAAACTTGAGGCACCTGGAAAACATGTTTGTGAAGGTTTTATTTTGGGCAAAATGAAGCATTCCTCATTTCCAAAAGATGGTTCAGTTCGGGCTACTCAGAAATTGCAGCTTGTACATAGTGATGTATGTGGTCCTATGCAGACACCTTCTTTTGGAAATTATCTTTACTTCGTGACTTTCATTGATGATTTTTCTAGGCATGCATGGGTATATCCATTGAAGGCAAAGTCCGAAGTGTTCATGTGCTTCAAACAATTTTTGGTTTTGGCTGAAATTCTGTCAGCATGTAAAATGGGCACCCTCCGTTCTGATTGAGGGGGGGAATATATGTCTTCTGATTTTAATGCATTTCTGGCTGAACGTGGGATAAAATACCAGTGTACAGTGCCATATACACCTCAACAGAATGGTGTTGCTGAACAAAAGAATAGGTCACTCATGGACATGGCGAGGTGTATGGTCAAGAGTCAAGCTTTACCACATAGTTTTTGGCTCGAGGTTGTCATGTGTGCAGCATATGTACGTAACAGGTGTCCCACTAAAGCGCTACAATCTCTCACTCCATATGAGGGTTGGCATGATCACAAGCCATCTGTTGCACATCTGCGTGTTTTTGGTTGTTTGGCATATGCATTAGTGCCTGAACAACATCGCCAAAAATTGGATGATAAAGCAGTAAAATGTATTTTTGTTGGGTACAGTTCTGAAAGTAAAGGCTATCGTCTATATCATCCATAGACTAAACGCATTTTGGTTAGCTGTGATGTTGTTTTTGTGGACGATGCTATTCAGCCATTGCTTTCATGTACTAAGGAGACATCTGTTAGCTGCAAAGACATGTATGATACTTTGCTGCCTCTTTTTACAGGTGGACAGTCTAGTGCTAGTCCTAATGAGGCAACTTCTCAGCCTTTGCAGGTTTCATGTGATGATGTAGATCATCCCATTTTTTATGCAGATTTACATGATGCACTTGTTGATGAGAGAGCTAACATTGATGAGGCAAAAACTATGCCAAAATGGTTGGTGCAAACTTTGCATGACAACAAATTAGATGCACCTCTGTCATATCGTACTCGATCAGGCTCTCATAGTGCCTCTTTTGCATCAGATTGCTATGCTATGGCTGCATCTAGTCTCTGTGATGAGAATGAGCCCGTTTCATTTGATGAAGCACAAAATTCAAAAAATTGGATGGCTGCTATGCAATCTAAATATGATGCTATAATGAAGAATGGTACTTGGTCTTTATGTGACTTGCCTCTTGGCAAGAAGGCCATTGACACTAAGTGGGTTTACAAGCTGAAGCGTAAGCTTGATGGAACAGTTGACATGTATAAGGCTAGGCTTGTTGCAAAGGTTTATGCGCAAGAAAGAGGCATTGATTTTGATGAGACCTTTGCACATACATGTCGTATGACTACTGTTCAGAGCATCTGTGCACTTGCAGCCCATCATGGTTGGAATGTACATCAATTGGACATTAAAACTGCATTTTTGAATGGTGACTTGCATGAAGAAGTGTATGTTTTTCAGCCCCGTGGCTTTGTGCAAAAAGGATGAAAACCAGGTGTGCAGGTTAAAGAAGGCATTATATGGTTTAAAGCAAGCACCACGTGCTTGGTATGAGAAGGTACATGCCTATCTGATTGCACTTGTTTTTGAGAACAGTCCAACTGAAAGCACCTTATATGTTAAGCATGCTAATGATGTGCTTCTGATCATTGTTGTCTATGTTGATGACATGCTGCTCACTGGTCCTATTGAGAAGCATATTGCTGATTTTAATGATTTGAGATGTCTAATTTGGGGCATTTGCATCACTATTTGGGCATTCAATTTATGCAAGTTGATGGTGGAATGGCTTTGTGTCAAACGAAATATATTGACACATTATTGTAGGTTTTTGGCCTTGAAGACTGTAAGCCTATTGCCAATCCTATGGAGACATGTTTATGATTGAGTCTTCATGAGGCTGGAGGTGCATTTGATGCTATCCTCTATTAGCAGGTTGTTGGATGCTTGATTTACTTATGCATTACTTGGCCAGATATTCAATTTGCTATCTCACAGATGAGCAGGTTTATGCATTGCCCAGGTGTCAAGCATTGGCAGGCAGTTAAGCGCATCTTTCGCTACTTGAGTGGTACTCGGCTACTTGGGTTGTTTTATCCCAAGCGGGGATCACTATCGCCAGATTTGCATGCTTTTTCTGACTCAGACTGGGCTAGTTACTATGACACTCGTGTGTCCACTAGTGTTTTTGCTTCATGCTTGGTAGCTCATGTATATCTTGGTTGAGAAAGAAGCAACCTAGTGTGGCCACTTCCAGTTGTGAGGCTGAGTATAGGGAAGCTTTCACAGCTACTGTTGAGTGTGTGTGGCTCAGATGCCTTATGGCTGATTTGGGTGTTGGTCAATCTTCTGCCACCACCATCTTCGCTGACAGTCAGAGTGCATTGGTAGTTGTGAGGAACCCTGTGTTCCATGCTCGCACTAAGCACATTGAGGTGCATTATCATTATGTCAGGGAGAGGTTCTCTGCTGGGGAGATCAGCTTGGCATATGTGTCCACGCAGGAGAACATTGCAGACCTTTTCACAAAGGCTCTACCTAGGGAGAAGTTTGAAGCTTTCTGCAAAGCTTTGGGCTTACTTCCTTTTGTGGAGTGATTTCCACATAGCTAGGCACTTCCTTATACATGAGTGCCAGCTACTTGTTCACCACATCACTCCTAGGGGGATTTGTTGATATATTTAGGTAGTGATGTGTGTGAACACTCTAGGAGCGCTGGGGTACTTTTTCCCTCTTTAGGAGGTTTTTTTCCCCCGGCTTGTATATATTCCTATTGCCCTAATGGGCTACTTATCTTTGTACATTCTCTAGTAATACATTCAGTATTGTGTGTTGTGCTCCAAGCTTCTTCTTCTTCTTCCTTGTGTTGTTCGCGTGCTTCCATATACGTCTAACTCCAACATATTTAACACCAATCTTAGGTGAATTTCATCCTCATGTACAAACCTACCATACACCAACAAGTTATCTACAAAATCCACAAGAAGTTTTCCAATGAAAAAATGTGAAATATCATTCATTAACATCATAAAAGTAGTAGGGGTATTATCCAAACCAAATGGCATAACTAAGTACTCACAATGCCCAAAAAGGATCCTCAAAGTTGTCTTATATACATCCTATTCTTTAACTCTAATATGATGGTAGCCACTTTTTATATCCATTTTACTATATTCATTTGCTCCACCTAGAGCATCGAGGAGATCATATATCCTAGGCATGGGATACCTATGCTTGATGGTAATCTTATTGAGTTCTCTATAGTCGACACACATCTTATAAGATCCATCTTTTGTCTTCACTGGAAGAACTAGTGTTGCAAAGGGCAAAGAACTGGGTTTGATAAGCCCTTTCTTCATATACTCGTCCATGACCTTGCGGACTTCATTCTCATCCTACAAGCTCACACAAAATGGTAGTTGAGCGATTGAACTCACTTGTGTACCAATTTGATCCTATGCTCAATATTTTTGCAAGGAGGTAAACCCAAAGGTAATCCTTTTGAAAACAACTCTTGGAATTTTGCTCTTACTTTATTAAAAAGTACTTGAGCATCCCAACTGGAGTTTCCTTGATTGTAAGAATCCATCACTACACAAGATGAATACACAAAATATAGAAAATAAATATACTTACAATCAATCTTAAACATCTTGGTTGCAGTTGCCAATCATGTCTCTTGGAGATCTGGCTCTCCACATATCAGTAATTGCCTTCCCTCATGCTCAAATCGGTAAACATGTGAAGCAAAGTCTATGACAGGTCATTTCCTAGCATATCACTTCTTACTTAGGACTACATCAAAATAGGCCAATCATGCTATCTCAAAATCCAATCTATCCTCATAGGACTGGATCTAGATGGGTAGACCAACTACTCATCGGTCCCACATCTCAAGACCCTTCCTTCCGGCTAACTCCATCATATAGGCATACCATGACTGCATAGTGTCTATGTGTAACCATCTAACAACTTGGCAGCTGATGACATTATGAGTGGACCTCGCGTGAAAGAAGACTTTGATAGCCTGTCTTGCCATGACTCCCCTCTTAACAATGAGTTTTGTATTTGGAAACTGTTAAGATTTCTATGCCACTAGTGAAAGCACAACATTTGTCACAGAAGGTACCATCTTTGTGACCATCACCGCCACTATAGGAGATGATATATGAGATGAGGAATCTCCAAAATCCTCATTTGCATCACTCCTTATCTGTGTGGGGTTTATTAGTATGGTTGTTGCTATCTTTTTCTTCTTAGGACACTCTTTAAATCGATGTTGTCCTAAGCACCCATAGCATAAACCTTCGTTCATTGTCCTCTCGTTTTGATCAGGGGTAAGGGTAGACTTGTTATAAGTCCTCTCAACTGGGGGAGAAACTTTTCTTTTAGTTCCTGTAACTATCTTGATCATATGCACCTACTTAGCCTCTTTCTGAGGTTGTGCATTGGTCAAGATAGATTAGTAGAGGAAAAGGACGGATCATCTTAGTCCATGAGGATCTTTGGTCCTAGGAGCCTATTCCCCTATGACCATCCTCATAGAATAGAGCCATATCTATGGCCGAAGCAAAAGAGTGATACCTCTCCTCTCTCACTAATGGTCAGATTGTTTCTCTAAGTCCCAGGAAAAATTTTTGAACTTGGAGAAACTTTGGAATAGAGTCATGCACTTTAAGAAGTACCCCCCTATACTTATCCACATAATCTTGAACTATTTGGTTTTTTTCTCTTTGATGAAAAACCAAGTATCTTGTGTCCTAGACCTCTCGTTTGGTGGCACAAAATTATTATGAAAGAGGATGTTAAATTATTCCCAAGTATTGGGATCTTTCTTGTCATGTTCAATTTTATGCCACCACCTATCGGCAATGTCCATGAGATTATAGGTAGCCTACTGAATCTAATGCCTATCATCCATGATATGGCATAAGTGGAAGCAATTCTCCAACTTACTGAGCCATGGCTTAGCAACATCAATAGTTCGTGCACTAGTGGAGCCATGACATTGTAGTGGCTTAAGATCATTAAGTTACCATTTGGATTCTCTCACTAGGATACTCTCACTAGGAACTTTTGGAGTTTGATGCTCACCTAGAGTATCTAACTCCATCCTTAGAAGCTCATTCTCAGGTATTGCTTCATCTTTCTTGGAGCTACATATGTGCTCCAAGATGCTCTAAATCATACTCTCTAACTAAGAAATCCTAGTGCTCATGTGTAGCCCAAACGTGAGCACCACCTCCTTTACTTGTCAATCCGTGGAGACACGAGGAGGATATGAAGATCGTGAGTGATTGTGGTGAGAAAATGTGAGTGAGAAGCACATACATGCACACAAACACACACACACACGCACACAAGGTAAGATAGCAAAGATAGGAACAATGGAAGCTTCTCTTAAGTTTACAATGCTCTAGAATAAGTTCACTCTCCAACTAGGTAACTTCAAAAATGAGCTCTCTAGCCCTTTTTATAGTTTTTTGACTAGTTTTGGCCCTATCTAGACCTAATGTTTGACCTAATTAAAAATTAGCTTCTCGGGCTTATTTGAGGGCTCAAACGGAGTCAGAAATTATGAAAATTGATATGTAGGTACTTCTAATACCCCTCAAGCTCGAGGACTCCTTGGCTTGAACAAAATGGAGTTGCAAAAATGTAAAATGATATTTATGATGGTTTTTAGTGATCAAAATCACTGTTGTTATAGGGATTTCTTATGAAAATTTGACATGTACTTCTTGGAGCTCCCTACATGCTCTCTCTTCTTGTGTGTCCACTTCTTTGACATGCTCCCGTGCCTTGTGCTTGACCTTGAGTTTCAACATCCCCCCCTCGAGTCTATCGCCCCTGACAGACCCTTGTTGGAGTGGATGTTCCATGTAGTACTTTGAGGGGTAGTGTCCATCATGTATCAACAATAACGATTTGTCTTCCAATTGTGGCACGGTTGGTTGTTCTATTCTTCATTTTGTCACTACTAGTCTTTGCAAGTTTTAGTCCATTTTTGTTGGAGCAGGACAATCAACAATTGGTGATTATATGAAGCCTAGAAATAAAGATATGAAGAAAAGATTGAAGTCCAACTTCATGAAGTGAAGTGAAGGTTCAAGAAGAAAAGTTATTTAAAACATATGTACATTAGTTTTGTAAATGCTTCAAAATACTTGAAGTAATGACGAATCAATACTCATATGTATGTATATATATATATATATATATATATATATATATATATATATATATATATATATATATGGTCGTATTAGGTGAGAGAGATGAAGTATAGATGAGAAAGAGATGAATAGATGATGAGTATTGAGTGTATCATCCATCAGATGTATGAAGAGTTGAATAGAAAGAATGTTCAGAGAATTGCACATCGATCTTTTCTCTAGTTCTCCTTCTGTGTTTGATTTTATCAGAAATCCTTTTGTACACATCTAATTCCATAGTTAATCTATCTATGGTTAAAGTTTAAGAGTGTAATTGCAAACAGGCTGAGAGAATTTTGTGTAGGAACATCTATATGTGAGAAAGTATTGAGTGTCTTTTGAAACGGGCGCAATTCTGATGGTCAAAGAAATAGTCAGTTCTCAGTGCATAGTGTAAAGTTTTACACAAATGAGGAGTCAAAATCTAAGTTGGAAGGTAAGCATCTGTGGCTAAAAGCATTCATTTAAAGGGGTTCTAGTTTGGGAGAACTATGTGTTAGAAGTTGCAGGTGTCAAAGTTGACTCAACAAGAAGACAATTTCAGAAATAGGTAGATTGTTTGGATCATTTCTCATAATCTACTTAAGCTTTTGAAGTGTTCTAAATTGGAGGAGGTGCGCAAACTCTAGATGAACATTCTACAAAGTTTCATTAGAAAATTTACACAAATGATTAATCAATGAGTGAGTAATGTGCAGCACACTTTTTTGTGAAATGACTTTCTTCACAGTTAGCTAAAATCTTGACAGTTTGGTACTTGTCTTCCAAAATTGGTTGGAGTTTAAAGTTATTCTTGATATAGATGGGTTATAGGTTGTGGAGTCCATCCACAAAGCAATTCCTTGTGTCTAAGTATGTTACATTTGATGAGCAAGGTACTTGGTATGCAGGAACACTTAATGTTCATGCAGATGTTGAAGAAGTTGTGAATCAAAAGAAAGGTAAATTGAAGGTTCAAACATTTGATGAAGAGGAGAACAATGAAGTACAGGTTGAAGTTGAAGAAGTGCCAAGGTTTGATCTAGAATGTGATGAACCAGAAACTTCAAGAAATGGAGAACTCAGAAGGTCATCTAGGCACAAATGGCAACCTACAAGGTATAGCTATGATACTTCATTCTTGACTACTAAAGATTATGCTTACATGTTAAAAGCAGATGAAGATCCATCCACATATGATGAAGCCAAAGGGAAGAAGAATTGGGAAAAAGCTATGCAGGAAGAATATGATGCATTGATGGAAAATGAGACTTGGGATTTGGTTCCTAAACCAAATAATCAGAAGATCATTGGATGTAAATGGGTCTACAAAACAAAAAGGTTTGCAGATGGAAGTGTATCTAGGTACAAAGCCAGGCTTGTTGTAAAGGGATATGCACAGACATATGGTGTGGACTATGATAAAACTTATAGTCCTGTTGCAAAGATGACAACCATAAGGACTCTCATAGCAATTGCTGCTTGCAAAGGTTGGAAATTATCTCAATTAGATGTGAAGAATGCATTTTTGAATGGTTATATTTTAGATGAAGTCTATATGGAACAACCAGATGGTTTCAAAGATCAAGTGTATCCAAATTATGTGTGTAAGCTCAAGAGAGCTTTGTATGGGTTGAAGCAGGCCTCAAGGGCATGGAATTATAGGCTTGTAAAGTTCTTAAAGGAACTTGGATTTCAAGCATCAAATGCAGATAGTAGCTTGCTAGTCAAAGCAAGTGAGGACGGATTTATTTATGTTTGTATTTATGTTGATGACATAATACTTACAGGAACATATGACAAAGGTATACACATGATTAAGAAGCAGATGGGGAAAAAAATTAAAATCAGTGATTTGGGAAATTTGTCATTTTTTTTTGGGAATGGAGATTTCATATACTCAACATGGAGTATATGTAACTCAAGAAAGGTATATGACAAAATTTGCTAACCAAATTTAAAATGGAAGATTGCAGGATAGCACCAACTCCAATGGAAGTGAATCATAGATTGAGTAGATATGGAGGAGAAGAATTCAAAGATATGAAGCTTTATCCAAGTTTGGTGGGTAGCCTGATTTATGCTACATTAACAAGACCTGACTTATCATATGCAATTGGAGTTCTATCTCAATTCATGCATTGTCCCAGAAAGGAACATTGGATTGCAAGACAAAGAGTACTTAGGTACATCAAGGGCACACTTAAAGAAGGTTTGTATTATGGATTTACTTCAGATACAAGAGTCAAAATATACAATGATGCAGATTGGGCAGGTAATTCTGATGATAGAAGATCAACACATCGATATTTGTGTTATGTGGGAGATAAGCTAATTTCATGGTGCTCTAAGAAGCAACATACAATTGCTTTATCATCTACAGAAGCAGAATACAAAGGCATGGTAGAAGCTGCAAAGGAAGTAATATGGTTAAAGACTCTTATGAAGGTTTTTGATATTATTCAGAGTACTCCTATCATTTGTGGAGACAATATGAGTTCTTTATATTTGGCAGCAAATCCTGTATTCCATGCTAGAACTAAACATATTGAGATTCAGTATCATTTTTTGAGAGAGAAGGTTGTTGATAAAGAAATAGAAGTTATGCATACTCCTACAAAATATCAACTTGTAGATATGATGACAAAGAGCTTGGATGGACCAAAGTTGTAGAGGTTTAAAGATATGGCAGGAATAAAAAGGATGCAGGTAATCACAATTGATGATTGAGGGGGACCTGTTAGAGCAGGACAATAAAAAATTGGTGATTATATGAAGCCTAGAAATAAAGATATGAAGAAAAGATTGAAGTCCAACTTCATGAAGTGAAGTGAAGGTTCAGGAAGAAAAGTTCTTTAAAACATATGTACATTAGTTTTGTAAATGCTTCAAAATACTTGAAGTAATGACGAATCAATACTCATATGTATATATATATACGTGTATATGGTAGTATTAGGTGAGAGAGATGAAGTATAGATGAGAAAGAGATGAATAGATGATGAGTATTGAGTGTATCATCCATCAGATGTATGAAGAGTTGAATAGAAAGAATGTTCAGAGAATTGCGCATCGATCTTTTCTCTATTTCTCCTTTTGTGTTTGAGTTTATCAGAAATCCTTTTGTACACATCTAATTCCATAGTTAATCTATCTATGGTTAAAGTTTAAGAGTCTAATTGCAAACATGCTGAGAGAATTTTGTGTAGGAACATCTATATGTGAGAAAGTATTGAGTGTCTTTTGAAACAGGCACAATTCTGATGGTCAAAGAAATAGTTAGTTCTCAGTGCATAGTGTAAAGTTTTATACAAATGAGGAGTCAAAATCTAAGTTGGAAGGTAAGCCATCTGTGGCTAAAAGCATTCGTTTAAACGGGTTCTACTTTGGGAGAACTATGTGTTAGAAGTTGCAGGTGTCAAAGTTGACTCTACAAGAAGGCAATTTCAGACATAGGTAGATTGTTTGGATCATTTCTCATAATCTAATTAAGCTTTTGAAGTGTTCTAACTTGGAAGAGGTGCGCAAACTCTAGACAACACATTCTACAAAGTTTCATGAGAAACTTTACACAAGTGATTAATCAATGAGTGAGTAATGTGCAGTAGACTTTTCTGTGAAATGACTTTCTTCACAATTAGCTAAAATCTTGATAGTTTGGTACTTGTCTTCCAAAATTGGTTGGAGTTTAAAGTTATTCTTGATATAGAGGTGGTCCAACATCAAGGATAGCTTGTTCTTTTGGAGATTAACACTCTCCATCAATTTTATGTACTTCTTTCTTGGATTCCAACATGATGGTATATTTGTGAGATTCCAAACATTTCTAAGTGGTCAAAAGAGGTTTCCATTATTGATTTTGAGCGGCTTTGGTTGTGAATTGCTGCATAGATACTGATGTTGTAACCTTGATGTTCCCTAGATCTTTCAAACATGGGTTTCATAGCTATCATGCCAAGTACTCGTGACCCATAATGAATGATGGGTAAGTGTGTTAGTGCATGGGTTGAAGATGATATGTGCCTTGTGCATGGCCTTGTAATGTGGCCCTATGCATGCTTACTTGGGGAATGCATTGTAAGAAGTATGGTGCAAAAAATTGGATCTTGAGCTAAGTGCTCAAGGGCATACTGACGAAGAGGCTTCCTAATCTATCATTGCTAAGTTTCCAAAGTAGGGGATTCTTACCAATGTGAAAGGTTGATCGATGTTCATCTCTTGGTGTTGTACTCCCATAATAGTGATTGACCATTGTCTTGTCTTTTGTTGTTGATGGATATCCTTATTGATGATTCATTGATGAGATTCTTCGAGTGCATGGTCTTGCTCCTCTTTTTTTTCTTCTTTTTAGGAAGAATTTCACAAAACAAGAAGAAAGATGTTAGTAGCAATAAAATATTTTACATATGTCAAGTGTGTCTCAATGTGCTTGGGTTTCTCAATTGTGTCTATGCATGGCCTTGTAATGTGGCCCTATATTAATGCATATTGTGGGAATGCATGACTTGAATGGTGCAAAGGATGGGGTTATGCCAAGGGCACATGGTGCCAACACATGGAGGTTTCTGATGTTACTTGTGGACATTGATGCAATATTTGTTTGGAGGTATCCAGTGGATCTTGAAATGATGCAAGCAATCGATGGTTAACTGATCATTCCTCCTTATAGGGATCCATTTTAGAACCGTGTTCGACCACGTAGAGATCACTTTTGGCCTCTTCATATTTGGATGGTTTCTTAAATTTTGTATCTCTTGTGGTTGGATCTTTGGTTCTATTAGAGCTACCAGTGCTTTTGGCTTTAGAACCCATACCCTTGTTGATTGTCTTCTTACTATTGTCGAAGAGATGAGTTGATCTTCTGTTGATCTCTGTGCTTGGTTATGACCCTTGCCTCTCCTTGGCTTCTTTGCTGAGACCTTTCTTGTGAAGGAGAGTATAGGGTTTTGTGTATGTAAAAGTTTCTTGGGTACCCACATGTGTAATCACCCTTGTTGAGTTGCAACGTCCAATTCCTTAGGCATCCAAATTTGTATGTTATTGTGGTTGGCTTTCATCGATTGCTTTGGTACCCAAATTTGGAAAACTCTTTGAGATAGAGATCTTCGTTGTTCTGCTAGTTGTTGCCTTGGATTTCTCTGCTGCTTCTTTGATAATGAGTTTGACTGTAATGGTGTGATTGGCTGCTCTCCCTTTCATATCCAGCCCTGCTTCATGCCTGAAACTATTTTCTTCTTGAATGTTGTTTGTCTATTTGATATAGCAGTTGTCTTGTATTGTTTCGCTTGCCTCTGTGGTTGAACTATTGTGACTGCATTAATCTTTGAAAAAGGAGAGAGATCCATTCACCTTTGGGCCTGTTCTTCCATGATTGAGTCCTTCTGCATCATAGAGCTTTTGACACATACAACATCTTCTTCCCTAAAATTAGTCTTAGAAGAACTAAGAGAATGTGTGATATGTGGATTTGTGATCATGCGATTCTCTAAATCTAATGTAATGCATTATTCATGTACCCAAACTTGAAGAAGTTGACTTCTTAGGTTTAAGTTGACTACATGGTCATATATTCAATCTTGGCCCAAGACAAGTGGTTCCATAAGGTCCTCATCTTGACACACTAGCATTTTAACTGTCATTGGGACATCTTGAATGTATATGAGGAGCTCCACCTCACCCAAACAAGGGGTTTCCACACCTCCCAATCCTATGAGATAGGATTCTATGGAATTGATGTTCACTTGCAGGACTTGGCAGTATGAGAGTCTAACTGCACTAGTTGTTGCACCTGAGTCAATCAAGGCTCTCAAAGTCCTTACAGTCTTTCCTTGTCCTACCTCTATGGTCACAAAGGTATGTCGGTGGATTATTCGAGGAGAAATTACAACCGATGTTTGGAACATGGCCATGTTACATGGGGCATTGGGATTGACATCTAGACCTTGTCACCTTAACTTATTTTACCTAATGTGCTCTCTAGCCTCTGCCTCTCTACCCCTTAACTCTTATTTTTCTCGCTTCTTAGCAGTGTTGAATCTCATTAGCATATCCTCTATAAGAGGTTCTTGATATAGCTTGACTCAGCATCCACTAATACAACTTGGCAAGATGTCACCTTCTAGAGTGGCCATTTGAATTGTAGCACTAGTGCAAATTCTATTAATGACCATGGGTCCACATCCTCATTTTTCCAATTTATGGGCATGCTCCTTTAGTTTATAAACCAACACTAGGTCTATCCTTGATGTGTGCATCAAATTATGCCTTTTGCCTTTTCTTTGCAGCATAGATGCCTGCTGTAGCTTGTAGCATAGTTTCACCTAAGCATTCTAGATCAAATATTTTGGAGGACAACTCGTTTCTAGTCCACTCATGCTCTTGTGCTACTTTTAAAGTTGGGACGAAGAAGTCTAATGATAACACAACATTTTGTTTGAAGATCAGCTAAAATGGGTACATGATGAAGTTGTTTATCCCAATCCGAGTGTTTGTTATTTACCAATTTGGTCAATACATTAGATAGGATCTTATTTGTGCTCCCTACTTGTCTATTAGCTTGTGGATGATAGGGGCAGCCTTCTTATGTATCACCAAGAATTCTTGGAGAAGGTTTTCAATGACTTTGTTTAAGAAGTGTGTACCTCTATCACTTATTAGTTGTATTGGTAACTCGTATCTGGTGAACATGTTCCTGAACAAGAACTTATCCATCATTTGAGCATCATTCTTTGTCGTGGCTTTTACTTTGACTCACTTTGTACAGTAATCTGTGGCTACAATAATGTACTCTGCATGGGGATTTCTAGCTGGGGGGTTAATAGGACCTACAAAGTCTATACCCCACTTCGAGAAGGCACATCCTCTCATCATTGGCCTCAAAGGCATCTCATCTTTTATGATTGGATATTGTGCATGTTGGAATGTGTCACATCTCTTCACATAGGTATGTGCATCCATATGAAGAGTGGGCCACCAAAGTCCTGAGAATAGAGTGGTCTTAATTACTTGGTCATGCCTGAAGTGTTCGCCTGCAACACTCCTATACAAGATTTTCAGCTAGTCTGATTCCTGAATGCATATTCTTAATTAACCATCTTTGCCTCTTCAATATAGGTTGTATCCTACCAAGGCATATTCCTGAGCCTCTTGCTCCATGCTTCGTTTTCACTAGAGTAGCCTCGCTGGGTAGTGTTCCCGATCTCATAAATTCTACCAATGGAGCACTCCATTCTAGAATTATCAACACATGATAAAAGGTAGCATACTCCAGTGGGGGTCTCTTCTGGCACACTAGACAATTCTTAATCCACTCATGTATTTCTTTATCCATACTAGGCCAATACACTCCTGAACATTTCAGATTTTGCAATGTTCATTGTTTAGAATAGTGATTTCCTAGCAATCCTTCATGGGCTTGTTTCAACCAACTTTTGTGTTCATCCTCCTCAACACAACAAGTTAATACACCCTTTGTATCTTGTTTGTACATACTACCTAACAATATTTGATATTTTTGTGATTTTACAATTTCACCTTTTTTCATTTTCACATTCTTATTTGCAGGTCTGAAGGTTAGGACATATACCAACTTGTTTGTCCATTTAGGATCATCGAGCAATTCATCAGACACTCCTTGCGGTGACTCTCCTGAAGTGATGTGAGGAAGGTGATCCAACATGAGTGGGTCCTACCTTTCCTAACAACCAGTTCAAAATTGTATTCCATTAGTAAGAGGAACCATCTTACTAAGCATCTTGTATTGCAAGGTTTATTGACCAAATCTTGATGATTAGTGGAAAACTTGAACTTGGCCAGTAGACAATGTCTAGAATTCTTCACAGCATATACCATGCCTACGCCTTCTCTTTCGGTTGTTGTATAGCTTCATTCCGCTGTGTTTAGTTGTCTACTAGCATATGCTATAGGCAAATCTAGATTTCTTTCAATTGTGGGTTGTGCTAGCACACATCCTATTGCATAATTTGATGCATCTACATGGACATAGAATGATTAATTCCAATTAAGTGGTCAATATTGGTGCTATAATGCATAAATGTCTCTTAAGCTCATTGAGGAAATTTTGCATTCGTCGTTCCACTCAAAATTTATCAATAGAGAGTAAAGAGGTTTAGCTATGATCCCATACATGTGGATAAACCTACAATAATATCCACAATGTCCCATAAAGGCTTGTACCTCTTTATGTTCCTTGGCCTTGGAAACTCTACTGTGGCTCTTACTTTGTCCTCAATTGTTGATATTCCATTCTTTGAAACAATATGACCTAACATTTTACCTTGACGTACCATAAACACACACTTTTCTGGGTTTAGACACACTCGATATTCTCTACACTTGTTGAAGATCTGTCTTAGCTCTGGGATGTGGAGCCTTCTCTCTTGGGAATGAGCACATAAATCATCATCATATACTTCTAAGCTCTTTCACAAGAACTCTTTGAAGACATGGAACATGAGCCTTTGGAATGTTGCAGCTGCATTGCTGAGCCCAAATGGCATCACACGAAATGCAAAGATTCCCCACTCTATGGAAAAGGCCGTTTTGTGTTGATCTCTGGGGAAATGGCTACTAGGTTGTAACCAAAAAATCCATCAAGGAAGCTATAAACTTCCTTGCCTACAACACGCTCTAATAAATGTTTGATGATTGGAAGTGGATAGCTATCTCTTATCGTAGGGCCATTAACTTTTTTAAGGTTAACACACACTTGCAACTTTTTGTTCTTCTTAGGCACCATTACAATGGGGGATACCCATTAAGTATGCTCAATCTTATAGATAAATCGAGCTTCAATTAATCTATCAATTTCTTCTTTTATTTTGACTACATAAGTGTCATTATATGTGTAGGGCTTTTGTTTGGTGGGCTTGGCATCAGTCATCATGGGGATCGTATGAGAGCATATTACTGGATCTACCCCCTTCAAGTCTCTATAGGTCCATGCAAACCATCCATATATTCCCTTAATAAAGTTACAAGCTCTATGTCTTCTTCTGCACTTAGGTCTTCCCCTATGTATGTACATCAATCTTCGTTCTCTTCAATTGTTGCTACATTTTTTTTGGTTTTTTCTTTATTATCATATGCTTCTCTTGTGATGGCCTCTCTCTTAGGCATTTGAACCAAAATTTTGCGGTCTTCAACTTCATATTTCTTGAAATTCTTTGGTACTTCAAACAATGATTCCTCCTCTTCTTGTTTCACTACTTTTCTTTTTCTTTTGACTACCTTCACTTTCCTCCCATGAATTCACAGTTCTAATGCTTGTGAGAGGTTCTTCTTCCTTTTGGGTAAATACTCCTACATTTTCTAGATAGTGTTCCTTTGATTCAAAGCAACTATCCATCACAATGGACTCTATATCGTCGTTGTCCTCTTCTTCTTCTATGACCTCATTAGAGTCACACTCTTCTAGCAAGGGCTCACACATGAACAATAAGATATCATAACCCTCCTCATCACAACGAGGTGTCCATTGTTCTTCATTGGCAACAATGACCATGGTGGCTAACATTTTTTCCCAACCATGAGGCTTGAATTCCTCATTTGGAAAGATCATCGGTGTGTAGGCTGGGTCTCTCACTGGTCTGGATCCTTGAGAAGTTCCTTCTTCTCTCGCTTTTAGACATCTTTCCTCTTCCTCTGCGATCTTGCACATCCACAAGTGAGTATCTTCATGCATCTAGGATGGACTGAAAGAACTTATAGAATGCACAGAAATTGAATCTTCTTGCACCTTGTGGTTCCCCAATCTTGTACTATTTGCAGTTGCCATAGGAAGGGTCTTCCTAGGATCATTTCATAGACATTATTTTTGCCAAAGTCACATATAGAAAAAGTGTGTTCAAACTCTACACCACAAGTGGTTAGAGTTATCCCTTCTATGTCATGAGGAAGGAGATAAGGAAGAGAGCTCACACACGCTCTCACAATCAAAGAGAGGCACACACACACATTAAGGCAGGGAAGAATGATCTTTTTCTTCTTCTATTACATAAAAGGGATGCACAAGAATGACCTAAAAACAAGAACACAACAAGTGCAATATATAAAAAACCTAATGTCCGTGCATGAGTGAGCTGGCAAGAAACAAATGTGCCATCACTCTCGATAGATAAATCTAGTATTGCTCAATGAAGTATCTCTAACAAATATCATCGTGACTAGTATACATGTCAGAGAAATAAAAAAAGTGATACGTGTCATCCTAGATCATCACATGTTGAGCTTGATATCTCAACACTCCCGCTCAAGCTCAACGCCATGTCCGCTAATCCAAGCATCTTCTGAAACTTCTTCAGCTTCTCTGATCCAAGTGCTTTAGTGAAAATATTAGCAACCTATTCATCTGTTCTCACATAAACAAGATCAACATCACCTGCTAATACCTTCTCTCCGATGAAGTGATAATGTACCTCGATATGCTTTGTTCTAGCATGAAAAACAAGGTTTCGTGCTAATTGTATGCTGCTAAGGTTATCACAATAGATGGTGATAGGCTTTTGCACTTCCACACCTAAATATGCAAGTAGCATCTCCAGCCATGATGCCTCACATGCTGCCATTGCAACGCGTCTATACTCAGCCTCTATACTCGACAAAGCAATAGTGGGTTGGTTCTTGATACTCCATGTAATAGCTACACTCCAAAGTGAGAATAGAAAGCCACTAGAAGATCTTCTATCTGGAATGCTACCAGCCCAATCTGCATCAGTGTATCCATGAATCTACAAATCTACACAAGCTTCACAAAACAATGCATAATCCAAAGTAGCACTCACATAACGTAGAGTGCACCTCAAGGCATCCAAATGTGGCTTCTTGGGAACCTACATAAATTGACTTTCAAGTCCAATAGTGTAGCTTAGATTAGGCCTTGTAATTGTGAGATATATCAAGCTTCCCATAATTTTCCTGTACATAGTTGCATTTTCCAATGCTTCACCTGATGTAGTATCCAACTTCAAATTCTGATCTAATGGCATAGAAATTGGCTTGCAATAAACCATACCATAATTTTGAATCATATTCAAGGCATATTGCCTTTGTGACATCCATATAACTATTTATGTATGTATAAACTCAATGCCCAAGATATAACGCAACACACCAAGATCTTTCATGTCAAATTCTTGCATAAGAAGTTGCTTTACCTCTTTAATGCTTTCTTCATTATCGCCAGCTACAATCAAGTCATCAACATAAATAGCCACAATTGTGATGCCATCATCACCCTTCCTTGCATATAGTGAATGATCTGCATCACACATAGAAAACCAAATGGTGGTTAAGTAACCAGCAATCCTTGCATGCCATGCATGAGGACCTTGCTTCAACCCATACAAAGCCTTTTGCAACCTGCAAACATATTCTGAATGTTTTGAATCTTCATATCTTTGTGGCTGGTCCATGTATACTTCTTCTTGTAACTCACCATGTACGAAAGCATTCTTCACATCCATCTGATGCAAAGTCCATTCTTTTGCTGTAGCTAATGCAACAAGTGTTCTAATAGTAAACATTTTAGCTACAAGGCTAAATGTTTCCTTATAATCAATTCTTACAATGTTTGAAGCAAAATACAAGCCAATACTTCTGTGCACAATCACACAGAGTGCTCAATTACAAAATAGCCAATATCCCAAAGTCTTCTTGCCACCGGCCTCCTCTGCACCAGACCTCCACCTGCTTCAAGCTTATCCTTGTGCACACCTTGCACCAAACTTCCACAAAGGGGGAGGAGTGAATACCTTCTGTCGGCACGTGCACACTGCAATGAGACCTTGAGATCCTTGGGGGAGTATAGCTTAGCACTCTCTGCACAAATCCTTAGTCACTCTCCATGCACCTTGCACTTCCACTTCTTTGCGTCGCACTCTGGTGACTCTTGCAGTTCTCTCTATTGCTTCCCTTAGACTATGCTTCTCTTGCTTACTCTAAGATTGGTCCAAGAATGGTCCTTGCCTTGATTTGAGTGTGTCGATCACGTATGCTCCTAACTGCAATGGTATCTTGGTGCTCACTTTGATGTCCCAAGATTGTCTTCACAAGTGGCAGCCAACGACTCACTGTTTTGTCCTGTAGTGACTTTAGACTAAAACCAAAAATTTTAATGGGGGGCCATACTTTCACCTGTGCGTACGTTGCCGCTTCACATACCTTCACATTTTCCTTTTAAGTCTTCACTTTTGCACATAAGAGGGGGTTCACCTGAACCTTTCAAAACACTTTAAAACACACTTTGAACCTTAGGGAAATTAGAGAAAATACCTCTGCAACCTGCAACCCACTTTCTCCAATTTACCCTTTGTGGACAGTTAATTGTGCACTACCTGTGCACTTTGACACCTGTACTTTAGCACTTTGACTTTGCACCTGTTGACTTTGACCTTGACCTTGTTGACTTTGATCAATTGACTTTGACCTTGGCTTTGACTACAGTTGACTTTGACCTTTTGACTTTGACTATAGTTGACTTTGACCAACATGACTTTTATGGGCTCAACAGACCCAGATACACCTGGAAAGGTTGTATACTTGGACAAATCTTCAGAAAGAGTATTTGTGGTACCAAACCATGCGAGAAATACCTATACATGGAGAGGTGATTTAGTATTCCCTTCATCACGAGCAAATGTAAACACGAGCCATCAAGGTGCTGGAACATCCTCAGCCCATGGTAATCAAAGAGAGAATAACAAAGAGAGACCAGAAGTGAGTTTCACTCATCCCATAGGGAGAGGTAGACCAACCATGGACACCGATAGAATGGAAAAACAAAGGGAACCTAGAATACCAGGTGGTAGAGATGATTTTCCTCTACCTAGACCATGTGAATACCCTAGGGTACTGAGACCCACTCAATTAATAAAGTCCATGAAAAACTATTTTGATGGGCAGGAGATCCCTATGACCATGTTGCTGAATTTAAGTGCTACGAGCAGAGCAGGTAGAAGACATGTTCACGCAATACAATGCATTTGGACTAACATCAAAGAACACCACTTTAACTTGGTTCCAACCATTGCAACAAAGGCAATTTAGAGACATCCATCATTTGTTAGAGTCATTCATCATGGAATTCTCTAAAAGTGGAATCAGACATGATATGTCTTCATTGATTCATAGCTTCAAACAAACCCCTCAGGAAACAGTTAGATTGGCAGGACATAGGTTTAGACAATATGTGAAGAGATGCCCAATGCAAGAGTTACCCTCATAGGCCAAGCAAGTGTCATTGTTTTTAGATGTCCTCTTGAGCTCTAAACTACGCTCCTATGTGTACTTAAAGGAACCTAGAACGCTAGAGCAATGTGTAAGAATTTGTATAGACATTGAAGACAACTTAGGAGACGAGTTGGAACTCTCAGAGGTCTACAAGGACTCAGATTGTTCATCTCTAGCATCCTCAAAATTGTCTAGCTCGATAGAAGACCTAGCAAAAAAAGTGGCCCAGAAACGAGGAGTTTCTAGTAAACAGATGCCTAGGTTAACAACAAAAGAGTGTTGTTACACCTATGGTGGTGATCATATGGCGAATGTGTGTCCCAATGCGACACAACCTCAAGCCAACCCTAGTGGCCAATACTGTACGATTGAGAGACAATACACGAATCATACGGCTCAAGACTGCCCATACAACAAACAAGTAGTAAGACAGAACTACCCGCAAGCATATGCACAACCAGGTAGATATCAAGGTCAATACAATGCTTAGCCTCATTACTATAGGCCTCCTCAAAACTATCCTTATCAGGCTCAACAGAGACCACAACCTGTTTTAGCTCAACAGCCACCCCCACCAGCTAATGTCATCTCAGTCAAATATGCTGCCATAGAAGAAAACCTCAATAGGGCTTTAGTGCCTTCATCACCCCTGATCATAGAAAGTGACCCTAATTCAAACAATTTTGACTCTACTCATGTAGATAGTCCACCCGCGTATTACACAGAGTCACCAGAACATGGGGAAACATATCAATACGATAGTCCACCATTGGAACCTAGTTGGGAGCCCGACTATGCTAATGTGATGTATACCAACCCGAATCCACGGCCCCAGTTAAGACAGCAAAGACCACAGGGCCCGAGAGGACCATGCTTTAGGTACCAAGGAGATCATTTCATAAAGGATTGTTTGCATCCTCCTATAGAAGGATAGTCACAATACTATAACATACAAG
Source organism: Ceratopteris richardii (assembly GCA_020310875.1). NCBI lineage: Eukaryota > Viridiplantae > Streptophyta > Polypodiopsida > Polypodiales > Pteridaceae > Ceratopteris > Ceratopteris richardii. The sequence goes on from CM035436.1 coordinate 81,567,739, forward strand.
GTTTTTGCGTCGAGTGTGGTAAAGAGCATATCATCAAAGATTGTCCCAAGAACCCTACTAATGCTTCAAAAGTGACACCGATCAACGTGATAGGTATTGTACATAATGCAGATGGATCCAACCCTACATACGTGCCTATCCAAGCGATAACAAGAGCCCAGGCGCTCTTACAGAATCAACAATTCAATCCTAAGAAAATAGTCGGAACTAGTGAAGTTGGAGAATCTAGTAGTAAAAAGACAAAATCATGGAAAGATTCCAGAGAAAGGATTAAGAGAAAGTGGAGTAAAAAGACAACTGAGTTGGAAGGAAGGTTAAAGGAATCTAGAGCCAAAATCCTAGAATTGACTTCTCAAGAATTGAATCAAGAGAACCCAACTAAAAAATCAGGATCAGTTTCAACGGAACCCATACCTGAAAACTTAGACATGATGTTTCGTGCATACATGCTAGATTAAAAGAAGGACCCTAGATAGCTGAAATGAGTAAGAACTACCCCAGAGCAGATCTAGAAATTGAGAGAACTAAACTTTGCATGAAGATGGTAGAATTAGCACAAACTATGTTTGAAGCCTCTCGTTATCTCAATTGGAATAACATGGCAAAACCTGAACTACACTTTCAAGGACTACTAGAGAGGTTAGAATACTTGATCGATAGCAAGGAGAAAAAGAATCTACATAGGAACCCGGATGACTTTGAGAACCAAGAAAAAAATGCACCATCCCTGTCTCAAGTACCAGATACAGAGGGTGAAGACAACCTATCTTCCATACATAGGTACTCACATGAATTTCTGAGAGAAATACAAGAAGAGAAGTGAAGAAAAGAACAAGTGTGAATTGGTTGCAATTAGCACATGTCGGTGCACTAAAGCAACATCATTCAAAACATCGTACGTTGCAAACTTTGCATAGACTAGGAGTATATTGGCCTTCTATGGAAGCAGATGTCTACAAGCTATGTAAAGAATGCCCTTTTTGTTGTGAAAGACCACCAGTAGAACATGCAATGTTATATCATGTGTCTCTCACACCAGAATGGAGCGAACCCTTAGTGACGTACTTGAGGATGAGAACATTCCCTCAAGGAATGACCTTATCACGACAATGAAGTCTAGAGCAAGAAGCTCAAGACTATTCACTTATTGGCGACAATCTATACAAACGAGGACGAGACGGATACCTAAGACAATGTGTTCATGAAAGCGATTATTTGAGCGTACTAGAGACTGCACACCAAGGTGTTGCAGGAGGTCATTTTGGCCTCGATAGGATCATCAAAGCCATCCTCTTTGTAGGATTATGGTGGCCCACTCTTCACATGGATGCACATACCTATGTTAAGAGATGTGATGTGTGCCAGAGAACTCGATTTCCTACCCGTAGAGATGAAATGCCATTGAAACCCATGATGGGAGGACATGCATTTTCTAAGTGGGGTATAGACTTTGTAGGACCCATTAACCCCCCTAAAAAAGGTACACATGTCAAATACATTATTGTTGCCATGGATTATCTTACCAAATGGGTAGAGGCCAAGGCCACAAAAAAGAATGATGCACACATGACTACAAAATTCTTATTTGAAAATGTCTTTACAAGATATGGACTGCCTATAGAATTAGTGAGTGATCGAGGAACTCACTTTCTAAACCAAGTCATTGAATATTTGTTACAAGATTTTATGGAGATTCACAAGAAATCTGCACCATATCATCCTCAGGCCAATGGTCAAGCAGAAAGCACTAACAAGATCCTTTGTAACGTACTGACAAAACTCATGAACAACAAACGTTCAGATTGGGACAAACAGTTACATCACGCTGTTTGGGCATATCGAGTGGCCTACAAGACCGTACTCAATGTAACTCCCTTTCAGATGGTTTTTGGCCAAAATGATGTGCTTCCTTTGGACTTCTTGATACCGGCCCTTAAGGTTGCACAAGAACATCAGTGGACCAGCCATGAATTATCATCAAGGATAATGGACTTGGAACGATTAGGAGAAACCAGGCCAAAAGTAGCAGCAATCATCTATGCAACAAAGAAACGACAAAAATTATATTTTGATGCACATGTGAAAGATAAAGGCTTAAAAGAAGGAGATTTAGTCCTAGTGTATACACTAAAACAACATGCACATAAATTAGAAAAGCGAGGTTATGGACCTATGATCATTAACAGACTCTCGACAAGTGGAGTGGTACAATTAACCACTCTAGAAGGAGACATAATGCCTAATTACATTAATAGTGGATGTAGATTCAAGTTATATCAGGAACCGCTTACTGAGGACATGCTTAGACGACTCACGTTGGCGAAGAAGCGTAAGGAGGAAGAAAAAAGAATACGTGCTGAAGCTCAGGCAGAAGCTATAGAACACATTAAGCGCATGAAGTTAAGAAGACAAGGACTAGGGAAAGAACATTATAACCATCTGGAAAGAACACCCAAATACCCCATGGCCATGTGTAAAGTAAAGTCAACAACTCATCCTAGCATAGTGGATAGGAGACCATTCATTGTAGTCAGGCTAGAGCATGGAAACCCTTGCCAAGAGCTCAGGGCTTTAATTGACTCAGGTGCTGCGACTAGTGCAATTAGATGGTCCCACTATAAGGACTCAAGAATAGAAATGCGGCCAATTCAGGCATACATCATAGGGTTAGGAGGCACGGAAACCCCTTGCATGGGTGAGGTGGACCTTCCTATCCTCATACACGATGAGACCATGACTACAAAGCTACTAGTGTGCCATGATGATGACCTGATAGAACCCCTAATTCTTGGCCAAGATTGGCTATACGATCACTCAATGGACCTAAATCTTAGACAAGGCTCCTTGCAGATTGGAACCTTAGACCAACGGCGAGTGATTCCGCTTGACATCCCTAACAACACTCCGCCTGAGGTATGTAACCCTAGACCATATGAACTGCATGCGATGGAGGATAGGAAGATCTTTGGCCAGATCTCTCGACTAAGCACACTCATTCCAAAGTCAACCCATGAGAGCTTGGGGATGGATAGTTTCAAGACAAAAAGATGTCAACAGATTTTCCCCTGGTCTTCCAGCAGCGGTAAATGTGGGTTGCGTCAGCGATCAAGTGGACTGCATCAGCAACCACATGGGCAAAACACCCTGCAGTGCCCACCCTTCCACACTTACTGTGGACTGGCCTAGATTTTTGATAAAAAACCAAGCACTTCCTAATGGGCAGGTTTCGCAAGTGTTGGACCTCCCTTCTTTTCCAAAGCAGAGTGTCCATCTGACCTCTCAACCTCAACCACAAAGGAGTCAACCACAACGGAGGAACCCAGACTGATGACAATATCAGATGACACAAGGAGGAAAGCAGTATCAACATCATAAAGCCAGAGGCACGAGACAAATATGGGTGCCAAAAGGACAGAAAGCTCCGATAGATGTCAATAATGCAGACAATGACAAGAAGAAGTTAAGGCAGAAGTAGAGTCAGTATCCAACATCTCCTTGATCTTCTTCTACTCGTACGAACAACAGACAAATTTGGATCGCCAAGAAGTACCTAATCAATTGACCCACACCCACGCAACTTTGGGTATTATAGCTCAACCCTCAAGCCATGTAATATATACCCCTCAAAAATCTCTTCACCCCTCAATACCACCACATCCAATATCACCTTTTGTCCCTCAACAGAAACATACCACCCGCTCAGAAACTCTTAGGAAGTGGATATTGAAACGTATCCAGATGTCTCCTCAGAACCCGTTGTCTAACACTACTCCCACCCCGACTAAACACTACCCTTGTAATAACTCATTCACAATTGAACTTTGTACAAATCCACACACCACAACCCAACATCACTTATAATAACAATCTCATCAAGCAATGTATGCACTATCTGAAGCATGTACGTGTCTAGAGACCTGCACTAGTTTTGCAAACATCATTCCATAAACCACATCACAACACTTGGCTACACGGGTTACACATCAGTTATGGAAAGGGATTGCGGTCTCACTTTAATGGGATCATGATTAATTTCCATACTAATGTGCTAATCTTTTGTAGAAGATCTTCTCCACACTCGCATCACTCATCATGCAGACAGAAGGACCACCTAAAGCCAGCTCCAGTGTACTTGTGGTCAATTTTGCCGACTTACTAGCTGAACCATATCCTACGGAACAACCACCAGAATTTCAAGGATTCCAAGGACCTATGCCGATCGATGACCCTCCTAGGGGATATACTAAAAAAGTTCATCATAATTCACATTGGTTTCAAGGTTTAGCAGGACCTTTAGCAGATGCGGATTTTATTTTTGATGCCAATTTGACTTTTGATAGCAGTAAGTGGGGCAAGTATCAGTTCTTCTCTAGAGAATTTGAAGCGCTCCAAAATACAGAAGATTTAAAGCATGTTTGGGCGAGAGCAGGTTTTACCGAATACTTCAATGATCCATTGCCTAAACTAGATTTCTACAGATGCTATTATTTGCTAACCACATTGACAGCTTCTGAGAATAAGGATTTGTCGGACACTTTTATTTTGCCGTCCTAGTAAATGACCCACCGTTGAAGAAGTTTTATCTTTCAAAGGATTTGATTCAAGCTGCGATAAAGATCCATGGAACTCACATGCCGACAGAGCGAGAAAGGCTAATTCCAGAGCCTATGAAGCGTGGTGATGTTACTAAATGGGAAGACATCTCGGCAATCACACCTGAGCTATCTAAGCCACTAAGAATCTGTATGCAACATTTTGCATTCCTAGCTCAGGATCAATTCACCATGCCCCACAAACGCATTTGGTTTGGACTGTATTTAGCTTGTATTGGACCCTGTTGACCTAAGTACTAACTTAGGGACTTGCGGAGAAAGAGACTATACCTCAATCCCCTCTCAAGTGCATATAGTGGGGATTCACGCTTTTAAATATCAATCCCATGAGTATACAAACCTAGCCGAGTGTATGAGGACATGCAATCATGTGATGATCAATGCAAATGAACTACTCAAAGAGTGCAATCAAGGTAAAGGCTAATCCAAACAAGCTTCAACTGTTGGTCATGGTGTCACGATACTTGGTGCAGCAGCCGTCAGTATTTTGGACTTTTCTCTCAGCTCCAAACTCCAAATATAGGGAATAGCATATGCGTTTCGAAGCTCTTGAGAAGACGCATCCAATGGCAGTGGTTTCACTCAATTCTGACACTCCTACTTCAAGTTATGAGCAAAATATTGAGTCGCGGGAAATACCTTCCTACACTTCAGCACTTCCTACACTTCGCACACACATTAACTACAGCAAATAAACACTTTCATGGATAGACAACACTCCCTCACACTCTTTCCAAGCAACACACATGCATACAAGCTCACAGAGAAGAAGATACAGAGTGAAGAAGACACAAATTCGAATTTTTGTGCTCTCTATTCTCACAATGGCAAAAAGTTTTTTACAAAGAGTCACATTTGACTTATATACTTGTGCCCTAAAAATGGTCCTTTCACACAAGAGACCGGCACTTTATTCACTAAAGACTAATTTCCTACTATTTTACATGGGTAAATCTCTAATCTTCTGTGGGGATGCATCTAGAGGACTCCTCTAGTGCATTTACAATGGAAAATATATTACAAGAATGGTTATGATACAAAGATATGATGTCCAAATCGGAAAAATTTTGGGGCCCGTCTTTTTCTCTGCTTTGTGCTTTCTTTAGCTCTGCAACACTCTCCCCCTCTTCGTCTCTGTCGTCCCTTGACAAGCTTTGCTTCTTGTCCTCAGTTTGTTGTCTGCACGCATCCAGTGGTCGAAGAAGCAATAAGGACTGTTAGACAATTGGGTATCTTATCCGAGGTTTGTCCTTTGCTTCTGTTTTTGGCTTACTTTAAGAGTTTTGAATACACGCACCCAGTGGTCGAAGAAGCAATAAGGACCGTTAGAGAATTTGTTATTTTGTCCGATCTATGTCCTTTGCTTCTGTTTTGCCCCTTGGTATTCCGTATATCACATATCTGGGTTGCTGTATTCAGTTGGGTTGCCACGCACGCCACCAGTGACCTATGTCTTGCTTGTGGTACTCTGATTTGTCCTGGTTGCAAACATGTGACCCCGTTGTATTGCTTTGAGCCTGTTTACTTTCTTCCACCGTGCAGGACCTGGATGATTCGCGTTGTTGCCTGATGCGTGCCCCTGCGGTGCTCTGTGCAGAGATGGGTGTTGCGCCCCTGCGGGGCTTCTTGCAGAGATATATCTTCAGATATTTCTTTTTAGTGAAGCTGCTTCTTTCGTTGTCTTCTTCTTTTCTTTCTTTTACTTGATTCTCCCTCAACACTGCCCCCCTCCTGGACTCTGTCGTCCTCGACATGCTTTGATAAGCGACGGGCATATGTTTTATATACTTTTTGCTCTGTATCATTTAGCAGATTGGCTTCACGTATCATTAGTTGTTTCCATTGTTCTGCCTTCACGCCATCATTGGGTGGCTGTCTGTGATCGGCGAAGAAGCTAAGTTCATATGCCACTAATCTGGCATTTAAATTTGACGACATCTTCAAAAAGATTTCTGAATCAATCTCAAAAAATCCTGTAAAGAAAGCTTCTTCAAAAGTTTGCATATATACACTTGGCAAAAACATTAATCTAGAATAATACGCCATTATTGTGGGGCGGCTAGGCATAACTGATAGATCAAAAATGAGGATTTCTGTGCCCTGGTTAATGTCGATGAAATTCAAAAAAGTGTAGGCCGCATGCTTGAATACCTTCAAAACTATAAGTATCATACTAAGTATTTTATTGGTCATTTTGACAGTTAAGTCGGGTACTGTCGCATAATTTTGCAGCGAAAATTCGATGGTTTTGATCATATACTCTTCCGTTGGCAAGTAGTTATGTGGCGGGCTTGGAAGCATCGGATAATTCAGCCACTGTTTATTTATAGCTCCGCTTTTTTGTAAGTCCAAAAATTCTCTGGTATCCCTTCTGCGTGGTATAGGACAAAATGAAGGGTTTACTTGTAATAAATATGGTGCTGCTTGCCAATGCACCTGTAGTGTGGGATGTTTCTCCAAAAATTTTCTTCTCCAAATTGGTTGTGCAGCTTCGAACTCTTCTTGGCTGTATGTGAATGTGTCTTGTTTAAAATTGAGCTGCTCATCTAGACTCTTCTTTGTAATCTTCTTTATATATCGTCTCGTTTTCTCTTTCAATAGTCCGTACGGAATATTGAAAGGCTTCATTATCTTGTCCAGGTCTTTACCTTTGATCTTGGCCTCTTTCATTACCTTGATGACTTCATTTTCAAAATTCTCTGTCAATCGGGACACCACTAGTGCCCGTTCCTTCTGACTTATTTCTGCAGTGTATGGCATCGGATGATCATCATGTATATCCGCCATCTGCTCATGTATTGGAGAATTATAGATCGGGTGAGATAGAGGACTTACCTCTACCTCGTCAGTAGGATTTTCCTTAGCTGGCACTACTGGTGTCCCGATCGCCTCGTTCTGATTGATTTGAATTTCTAATTTTTCTATGCGTTCAGTCTTCTCTTTATTTTCTTGAGTGGCTGCTCTAAGTGCTTCTTTTGCTGCAAGTAACTCATTTCCGATTTCATCCACATTGTCCATGTTTTCACTGTAGCTTGTTGCAAGTTTTCCATGTGCTGTATTTAACTGCTTTTTTAATTCATTGATTTCTTGACTGTGCGTCCGTTCTGATTCTTCTCTCACTGCGCGCTCTTGTCTCAGCAAATCTGCATATTGTGCGATCTGATCTCTTAATTCTTTTTCTTTGGTTTCTGAGGATTCCTGTTGCTCGATCGGTTGATCATATAATAATGATTTCATTAATTCCTTATTTCTGCTTCGCAAGGTGTCATTTTCTTCCATATACAACTTGAGCTGTGTCTCCAGTAGAGTGCTTCTAGCTCTCATTCTTTCTTTGTCAGCTTCGCTTGCATCATATAATCTCTGTACATTTGCGAGCTGTTCTTGGAGTTGGTGATGTTGAGTGATTAATGATTCATATTGCTTTTTTGTTTCGAGCAACTCAGTGCTTTTGGCGGTTATCTCCTTTTGTGCCTGGAGGAGTTGTGATGACAGTTGTTCGCTCATTATCTGGAATTGACTTTTTTCTCTCATGGCCTTATCATAATCTGCATCTATGTCCATCATTTGCTGTTGTGTGTCCATGGCTGTCTGAATCATTTGTTTTACTACAGGCTTCAGCTGAGTAACATCCACATTGAGCCATGTTTTTGGTATACTCGGTTCTTCGCCGGTATTGACATCTTTTCCATGTGCCACATGTAATGTAGTGTCATGGTACTGCCTAATCTGAAGCTGGATCCTTGGCTCAGCCACCATGTTTTCTTTGTTTCCTTGAGGTGTGTCATCTGGTACCTCAATCACAATTTGTTCTTTATTTTGTAGTAGCTCCGCCTCCTTGTTCACTGGAGTTTGGATTTCCTCTTTGATAGGTGGTTTTACATATGTAGCATTGGTTGGAGCTTCCTTGATGCTTATCTTTGTAGTATCATTCAATTGAATGATATGCTCAGGGTTATTAGAATCTTCCACGCTCTTTTTCTTTTGTTCGTGGTTGTCCGGCGTCACTTCCACTTGATTAATTTCATCCCATTCTGCTTCTTGAGTATCTGTCCTTATATCAGTATCCAGAGTGTCTTTTTCAGGACTGGATTCTGTGTTGGAACTAGAATCATCTATGCCCAGCTCTTTGTATCTTCCAGCTTGTTTTGGTGTCTTCTCTGTACTCCGTTGTTGTTTCTCTTGACTTGCCTGTCTATAATGATGACCTTGGACATTTAAGTTTACCTGCCCTTGCATGTACTGGTGTGTCTCTTCGAGGGCAGCGGAAAGATCTCTCTTTGTAATAGGCATTTGAGCCGTCGTGATCTTCGGTAATAGATGTGTTTTCTTTGATTGCGGTGTAGCTTGAGCTTCCTCATCCCGTAGACGCCTCGTACCCCTCATGGGTTTTTGTGAGCTGGTTCCTGCTTCTTCAACCATAACAACTGCTTTCTTTTTCTTAGGGACCGTAGCGGATTTTGCGTATTTGGCTAGCCCTTGTGATGTTGGCATCTCACGTAAGCAATTTTTCATGTCGAGAGCCTCATATATGAGTAACGTTAAAGCTGAACTCCCATTCAAGAACTTCTTCTGTCCCCACTTCTTCTGGGCTTCAAATAGTCTTTCTTGGACATAACCTGTTAGATTCACTTTGTTCCCAATTTGTCTCATGGCATGAGATAATAGTTGTACTACAATCTTTTGTGGTGCCGTATATCTGTGCATACTAGGGAAACAAAAATGTTGATGTACCAGACGGACAGCATCTTCGATGTCTATTCTATTAATATCCACAAAGGATCTTTTCTTAGGGTCATGACATTCCTCCTTAATATTAGTAATTCCTTCTTGATTCCATCCAAAAGCTTTGTTGATCAATTCATGAGTGAATTGAATGGTCTTCCAAGTTCCTACCTTATCCAATACTCGTGCTTCTAGAACTGATATCTTATTAGATGCAGGCTGAAGCGTGTTCATCACTTGAGTGCATCTCTGAAAATCAGGTAGATAAATTGGTATTCTAAGGAACGCGTCTATCCCTGCTTGTGTCCGTACATCCTCTATATGCGGTAATCCTTGGATTATGGTCTTGAAGTCTTGTGACATAATAGGGAAGTAGTGATCCCTATCCATAATCTTGATAGTTGCCATGAAAATGAGTTCCGAGACTGGTTGGTCATCACGAAACCAATGGCCTCTGACTTTTGTTATCGATTCCAATGGAAGAAGCTGGACCTCTTCTTCTTGTGTAGCTTCGGAATTAGTAGATGCCATCTGCACTCAATATAGAGTATGAATTAGTGGCCATATATTATCAAAAATCCTCCTTTATTTGTTTGTCATAAGTCTGATATTGCTCTGAGTGAGTAGTGTCGTCCCTATCCCGTGGGTGTGAGAAAGGTAATACCTAGATTTTTCTCAATTTTAGATATTTTTATGTTTTCATCTGAAAAGGAAAACAGAAAAGTGAGGTCATAGCCGAAGCGGTTATTACTTTTAGAGTAATTTTCCTAGTGTATGTACAAGTGCTCTCCTATTTCCCAAGGGGAAAATGTGCGTGACTATCCTGAAATAGAAGAAAGATGTGCCGAATGCTTGGCCTTGTAATGTGGCCCTACTATGCATACTTTAGGTCCTGATAACTCCATATGTGTGCAATCGGAAGTAGTTGTTTGATGTATGGAGTCTGTCTTGTCTTTCGGCACCCAAATCTGCTTCATTCTGGTGGAATGTAGTGTATTCTCCACCTTCTTGGTAAATGTGGTTCTTCTCCTGTAGTAAGTCTGCTTTATCTGTTTTGGGGATCTCAAATTGGCTTGTATTGCGTCTGCAGACTCCTTCTTTTTCCAAAAGCTATTCTTTTGTGGCTGTTTTGCTCGTAAACCCTGTTGGTTCTTCTTATGCTGAGGTTCCTTGTTTTGGTTTAGCTTCTTTGGAGCACATGATTTAGGAATCCATATTTGCGATCGGTTTGGTTGAGCGGCTACTACTTTCTTTGGAATCCATATTGTAGCACTTTGTTGTTGTCTTTGCTGCTCAAAATTATCTGCTTTGTTACTTGCTTGGTTGCTCCGATGTCGATAGTGCTTCTGTCGTCGAAGATATTCCTTCACTTGATCTTTCCTTATCCAAGTTTGTTGAGTGTACGGAATAGGGTATATTTTAATAGGTATAGATTTTGAATCACTCAGAGTACTGGTCTCTCTTATGCATGGTGCTTCACTCAGGTTGGTTTCAGATAGATTGACACTCTTGTGACTTGCTAGAATCGAAGATGGTATGCAAGCAGAATTCAATGTGTCTGCATATATAGTACTTGACGAAGAGGTTTCTATAGTGCTAGTGAACATACACTCATTACTTTGTTCATTGGAATGAACTTTTGGCTCTATACTAGCGGCTTTGATTGGTCGTTCGTCTAGCAAACTAAATACCTCACGATGTCCTATCCTGGCTGAGATGTATCCTAAAGCCAATTGAATGGTCACCTCATATTCGTAAATCCAATCTTGACCTAACACAACATCTTCAAGCAAATCCTGATCATGACACACTACTAGCTTTTGTTCCATAGTGTTGTTGCCAAGATGCAGAGTTTTTAAGGTGATCTCACCTATACATTGAGTAATCGTTCCTCCTATTCCTATCAGCTGTGCCATCGATGGGCGTACTTCCTCCTTGAGTTTCTGGGTCAAAGAAAGTTTGATACAGCTTATGGCAGCTCCTGTGTCAATGAGAGCATCCACCAAGTGGTATTCCGTTTTACCTGCTCCCAAATTTAAATATGGTTGCGTTCTCTGTGAACCTAGGTTTTGAGTGGCTCTAAAATTAGCCGTTGGGGTGAGTTCTTCTCCTCGTCGATATCTCTCATCTCGCTCTCTCATCCACTCTTTCCGTTTTTTAATTCGTTCTAGTGCTTCTTGTCTCGCTTCTTCTCGTATTCTTTTCTCTTCAATACGTCTATTCTTGCCCTTGATTAATCTAGACATTGTTTCTTCGGTCAACGGTTCTAGATATTTTTTTACTCGACATCCACTGATATAGCTTGGTAATACATCTCCATCTATGGTTGCTAAGTTGATGGCTCCACTTGTTGATATGCGATTGATGATTAATGGGCCATATCCTCTCTTCTGCAACTTCTTTGCATGTTGTTTCAAGGTATATACCAAAACTAAATCTCCTTCCTTCAAATTTTTGTCCTTAATGTGAGCATCAAAGTAGGCTTTCTGTCGCCGTTTAGCAGCATAAATGCCTGCTACAGCTTGTAACCTAGTTTCGTGAAGCTTCTCTATTTGATCCAATTGAGCTGATAGTTCATGTCCTGTCCACTCGTAAGTTGTTGCTACTCTGAGAGTGGGAATTAAAAAATCAATTGGCAAAATGGCATTTTGTCCATATACTAAGTTAAAAGGAGTAGTGCTTATGGCGGTTTTATAGGCTACTCGAAATGCCCATAAAGCATGATGTAATTGCTTATCCCAATCCGATCTACCATCATTAACAATTTTGGTGAGAACTGTACACAAGATTTTATTCAAACTTTCGGCTTGTCCATTGGCTTGTGGGTGATAAGGAGCTGATTTCTTATGAATTACCAAGAATTCATTCAGTAGAGCTTCTATAACTTCATTCACAAAGTGCGTACCTCTATCACTCACAATTTCTATTGGTAGTCCAAATCTAGTGAAAATGTTCTCAAAGAGAAACTTGGCCGTGGTTCTTGCGTCATTTTTCTTGGTTGCTTTGGCTTCAACCCATTTGATCAGATAGTCTGTGGCTACAATTATATATTTGGCATGGGATCCTTTCGCTGGTGGGCTAATAGGTCCTATGAAGTCTATTCCCCATTTGGTGAAAGCTCTGGCACTCATCATGGGTCTCAGTGGCATCTCATCTCTTCTAATTGGATATTTGGTTCGTTGACAAGTATCACAACGTTGCACATATGTTACAGCATCTTGATGTAGAGTTGGCCACCACATTCCGGCAAAGAGGATCATCTTTGCAGTTTTATCTGTAGAGAAGTGCCCACCTGCAGCTCCTGTATGTGCCATCTCTAAAACAGAAAGATATTCGTCTTCGTGAATGCACATTCGTAATTGATTATCTTTCCCTCGTTTGAAAAGTTGTTTTCCTAAAATGGCATAATCCTTAATCTGTTCTAAAAGTGCACGTTTCCTTGCTAAAGTAGCTCCTTCTGGGTATTCTTGTGTCTTCAAGAACTTTACCAGAGGCATGCTCCATCTTGGTGCTACTGTGGAATAGCATAGAGTTGAGTTCTCTTTTGGGTTTTGTTCTTGACAAATTTGGCAAGCTGATACATAGTTATGTGCGTCTCTCTGCATGGTTGGCCAATATATGCCTAACCTCTTCAGGGTTTGCCATGTTCCACTTGCATCCAAATGAGTTTTCCATTGGTTTACATGTGCTTTCTGAAGCCACATTTCTTGTTCCTCTTCTTCTACGCATCTCATGAGTAATCCATTCGAATCCTGGTGATACAAACTTCCTGCAATGATATGAAGGTTTTTAGTCTTCCAAAGGTCTTGGGTTCGGATTGGTGTGATCCCATCTTTAGGTCCATGTGTAAGTATAGGGATCAACTTTTCCACCCATTGGGGACATACTTCCAGGTTAAAAAGATACGTATCTGGCAAATCATCGGGTACTCCTATGGGTGGTTCTCCATGGGTCATTCTTGATAAGTGATCTGCTCTTATGTGGGTATTTCCTTTCTTGACTACTACCTCAAAATCAAACTCCATTAGCAATAAAAACCATCATACTAGTCTTCCTGTATTGCAAGGTTTATTGACCAGGTACAGTAGGGCTTGATGATCAATGAAGAATTTGAATTTGTTTGCCAACAGGTAATGTCTGAACTTTTTTACTGTGTACACCATCCCTAGGCCTTCTCTCTCCGTGGTAGTATAATTGCGTTCTGCTTGATTTAATTGTCTACTAGCATAGTCTATAGGGTGGTCTAGTTTTTCTGTATCTGCAGGTTGAGCTAAGATGCAACCAATGGCATACTTGGAAGCATCCACATGAATGTGAAATGGCTTATTCCAGTTAGGTACTCGAAGGATTGGTGCTGAACTTAATCGATTCTTTAACTCATTGAAGGCTCTCTCACATTCCTCGGTCCAATTAAATTGAGTCAATAATGCATAAAGAGGTCTGGCAACTATGGCGTACATATGTATAAATCTTCGATAGTATCCACAGTGTCCCATAAATGCTTGAACTTCCTTAGCAGTCTTTGGTCTTGGTAAATCCAGAATTACTTTGATTTTGTCTTCATCAGTTGAGATTCCATTTTTAGAGACAATATGTCCTAAAATTTTTCCTTGTCGAACCATGAAGACACATTTTTCTGGGTTGAGGCATACTCGATATTGTCGACACTTGGCAAAGATCTTCTCTAGTTCAGGAATATGCTCTGATCGTATAGCTGAATAAGTACAAAGATCGTCCACGTATACCTCCATACTTTTTCTTAGGAATTCTTTGAATACATGGCACATCAATCTTTGGAAGGTAGCTGGGGCGTTAGTTAGACCAAAAGGCATGACTCTAAAGGCGTATACTCCCCACTCCATTGCGAAGGCGGTTTTGTGTTGGTCCTCAGGAGCAATGGCTACCTGATTATATCCTGAAAAGCCATCCAAGAAGCTATAAACTTCCTTCCCTGCCACTCTTTCCAACGAATGATCCGTAATTGGTAATGGGTAACTATCTCTTATGGTCGCATCATTTACTTTCTTCAAATTGATGCATACTCTTAACTTTCCATTCTTCTTCGGTACAACCACCAAAGGTGACACCCATTCCGTGTGTTCAATCTCGTATATGAATCCCGCATCTAACAACTTGTCTATCTCTTCCTTTATCTTTGCTGAATACACATCATTGTATGTATATGGTCTTTGTTTAGAAGGTTTGGCTTCGGATGTCATGGGAATTCTGTGGGCACATATAGATGGATCTACTCCTTTCAAGTCCTTATAGGTCCAGGCAAAGACATCCCGATATTCCCTCATGAGGCGTATTAACTCTTGTTCTTCCTCCATCGAGACATCCTGTCCTATGAAAGTACATCGTTCTTCTCCTTCTTCTAACGTTACTACTATCTTCTTGGTTTGTTCTTTATAGTCATATGCTATTCCCGGCTGTGCCTCTCTTTTAGGCATTTGAATAGCAATTTTTCTCTCTTCTACTTCATATTTCTTGAAGTGAGCGGGCACTTCAAACTAATCTTGTGGCTTGTTTTCTTCACCTTCTAGCTCTTTATCTAACTCCAGCTCTTCTTTCTGTGTAGGCTCCTGGTTGTTTTCATTAGCTGTGATGCTTATTTTTTTATCTTCATCCTCAGGTTCCATTGGTTTTGGCTCCATTTCAATGCTCTCATAGTCCTCCTTCCATTCTTTCTCTATCACTTCTCCTTCTTCAGCCTCCTGAAGAACTACTACATAGAGACTAACGTCGTATCCTTCCTCATCAATGCATTCATTCATAGTTATTACTTCTTCATTCACGCATACATCGAGGGTCGCTAAAATCTCCATCCAACCATGAGGTTCAAACTCTTCATCTAAAAAGACTTGAGGCATGTATGCTGGATCTTGTACAGACCTAGCTACTCCTTGCCCTTACTGCCATCCCTTTCTCCTATCCTCTTCCTTTTTGGCAGTTTGGCATATCCATAGATGAGTGTCCTCGTTCATCCAAGATTGGTCACTAAAACCTATGCTGTGAATTGACTGATCGTCTTCCTCCTTGTGAATTTGATTCCATTGTAAGGGAGGAACATCTTGATATGTATAAGTGTGAAGATTTATTCTCGTGGTTGTTCCTTCATGTTGTAGGTATACTGCATCTTTTCCCCAATCTTGCACAACCTTTAACTGTCTCATGAAAGGTCTTCCAAGTATCATTTCATAGTTGCTCGCCCTTTCAAATTGACAAATTGCTAAGGTGTGTTCAAATTCAACTCCGCATGTGGTGAAAACTACTCGTTCCAATAATCCCAAGGGTCTTTCTGTGTGTCCATCAACCATTTGTATTTTCATACGTGTTGGTCTTAAAGCTGGTTTTCCCCATTTCTCCCAGATTTCTCTGGTAGCAATGCCTACACCAGCTCCTGAATCTAAGATGGCTTTGGTAGTATAACCCCTATAAGTAATTGGAAGGCAAGTGTTTCCTTCATCTCCCTCACTAAAATCTCCTACCTTATCCACCGGGATCTTTATTGTGTTTACTTCGTCAGATATCTCTTTGTCCTCTGTCTTGATCTCCAGTTGACTAGCTAATTTCTCCTTCAAATGTGGTTTAACCTTCAACAGTTCTTCCGATGTTAGTGTACTAGGGATTTTTACCTTTTTAAGGTGTATGATGTCCGATGTTTGGACTGATGGGTTCGGTTCTTTTTTCCTTATTGAGGGAATACAATATAATTCTGAATTATGTTCATACTCTCCTGTGTAATTGGGCAAATCCTTTATTCCATCATCTCCTTTGTCACTAGGATCCATTGGTAAAATTTCTTCTGAATTTAATTCAGGTATTGAATCCTCTATTTCCTCTTCCGCTTCTATCTCTTCAAAGGGTGGTTCAATTCCTTCTACTTTCTTCCATCTGTCCTCTTGGACTCTAGCCCACAAATCTTTAGGCCATTCTGCTTCTACTTCGGGAACACTGGATCCTTCCCTTTTCTCCTCACAATAATTGCCATTCTGTGTATTACTTACTTCAGGTTTTTCGTGGTCATTGGTGATGATGCATTCCTGGAATTCTCTTTCAGGAATTCGGCTCTTGCGCAATGGCGATACAGGTTTTTCTAAGGTTTGTTGAGCAACTTCTATCAATTTTTTGCAGATCTCCAACCTCTCTTTCTCTAGGTCACCTCTAGGGTATTCTCTTTCATGTTGTTCGATGGTCGGTCCGGCTCTTATTCGTGCCTTGTATGCCTGAATCCATATAGCTAATTCTTCAGGCATGGGATCTGCTAAGACTGATCCAACCTCTTCTCTTTTATGTTTTTCATTTCTATTTTCTTCTTCGTTTTTCTGTTCCTCTTTTGGGTTTTGTTTGCTCTTCTCATTTTCCTTTTTCTGCAGTAACTTCTTTTCTTTCATCCTATCTCTACGGTTCTTCCATCTTTGGGTTCTTTTACTTACAACACTTTTTTCAGGCTCTTCCGAGTCTTCCACTCTCTGTGGTGTGGGTGTATTCATTTCTGGGCTACTTTGATCGTGTTTTTTAGGTTTTTCTGGGGTCTCTCAAACTTTGGCTCTTGTTATCGCCTTCAATGGTACAATATATTCCTTATCGCTCCCTGATGACTCGATTACTTCTATCACATTGATTTGCACGTTGGATGTAACCTTGTTGGGATTCTTGGGGCAATCTCTGAAAAGGTGTTCCTTACCACAATCACTACAGTAGCCTTCCCAAACTCGTTGTGGTGGTGGTGGGTTTGGAAATGTGCATTCTCCGATGTAGTGATCACCTCCACATCTGTAACATGTTCCTCTGGGTACAGGCGGTCTGTTCATGGGTCGGGGTGGTATGGTTGCTCTAGGAGCTGTGTACATTAGTGACACATAGTCCTGCTCGTATCTGTATGAACTATCTGATACTTCCATGCCATAGGCATATGGTTCGTATAGTTGTCCATATTCTATCACAGAGCTTTCATAATTGGGATATGCTCCTTGACTATGGTCGTAAGATGAGTCATATGGTTCATTACTAGCCAAAGGTGTGGCTGGGACTATAGCTCTCTCTGGGTTTTCTTCAGGGTGAGCTATCTTGACTGGGACAACGTTCTGAGGATGGGGCGGTTGTTGTCCTAGTACTGGTTGTGGTTGGGTGTATCCTTGATACGCATATGGTCGTGGCACTGGTGCTTGTGGTTGATAAGTGGGATATCTAAAGGCTTCACCTCCTTGATCTCTCTGAGGGTATCCATACGGTCTCATGTATGGCTGTGTTGGTCTAGCTTGCCTATTGTAAGGGCAGTTTTCTGTGTTGTGATTTGTATATTCCCGCATGGATGAAGACTGTCGAAGAACTTGGCCGAACCCACTCAGCACGTGTGGAAGCTCAGTTACACGCAATGGCCATGATAGAGGAATAAATATTACAATCACCTTACTTTGCTCACTTGGCCCCTCGCAGGTATATATCTGGGCATGAGCTACAATACAAACCATATTTTATGTTAATGGAAGAATATCAATTGGCCATTGAAAAGGAAACAGGCAAGAAACCCTCCCACACAACTCAGTTTGAGCCTGATGATTTGCCACCAGACGCACAGAGAGAAGAAATATATCAACCACCTTGGCGCCAAGATTTATTACAGGAATATCCAGAAATGATGAGCACATGGGTCAAGGCACCACTCCATTTAAAGTATAATCCATGTTGGGGACCCATGCCATGACGTCGCTCCTGGAAGACCTTTGCAGTCAAACTACAGAACAACAAGCAGTGCTAGGACTGGCTCAATTACCCATATTTCAGGCCACCCATCGGACCACCCACAGTAGGATATATGATGGCAATGATTCACCACTGGCTCCCTTGCTTATGACGCATGGACGATGTAGCAGCGCATATGACTGTCAAAATATTTGACATGATGCAGATGGTATTCAAAGTCTTTCGTCGCGTCAAGGCACCACATGTGAACACCCCGGGATTCAAGCATGGCAATCAAGATTTAGCTTATGATATGAGTATGACACCATCGCTCCGGGTGTGTTATGCCTGGCACTGTCACATCAAATATTTATCGGCGTGCTATAAAATGACCTTCGAAGAAATGTTCACTACTGGTTTCTGGGAATATCGGTTTCTGGGAATATCACTCAGAGGTGTTCATCAGTAGGCCCACACACTTACTTCATTTATTTGCCTGTGAACAGATGGTGTATTCCATGCATTACAAACTGCCGCCACCAGAGGAACCTCAACCCATCGATTGGGAAAAACTCGAAGCAGATCTTGCAAGAGGTATCTGCATTTCAGAACACACCCTCGCTCATGACCTACTACAGAATTATATCCGACAGACCCTGCAATAAGCATCTGTCAAGGACGACAAAAGCGAGAGAGAGAGGGGGATGTTGACAGTAGCCAGAGGCATAGACGACACGGAATCATGTGAGGATAAATCACAAAGAAGTAGTGGGGAGCCAGACGAATGATTTTTCAAAGAAATATGTTTTATAAATACCTTTCAAAAACTCACAACAGTGATTTTCATCACTTTTGTACCATATGTAACATAGAAAAACCTTTTTTTGTAATTTCTAGCTCCATTTTTGCAAGCCGAGGAGTCCTCAAGCTTGAGGAGTTTAGGTAGAACGAGCCTACCAATTTTGGTTATTTTTGGACCTCGTTTACCCTTTCAAATAGCACCTAGAACCTATGCCGGTCACTAGATGTGAAACCGATCAAAACTAGTATAGAATCTATAAAAAGAGCTAGAGAGCTCATTTTTGAGGTTAGCTTGTATGAGTAGAGAAGAGCTTAGAGCTATTTTGAGCTTGTAATTGAGATCTTGCGTAATAGAGTCTATTTTGCTACCTTCCATTGTGTCTTGCTTGTCTCTTCATTGTGTGTGTGTATGTGTGTGCATCCCTATGCTTCTCGTCTTCACTCTCACTTCATCTCACATTCATGATATTCATATCACTCCTATCTCTTCCACGGATTGACATTAAGGAGGTGGAGCTTCTTAACGTGGCTCTCACCATTGTGCTAGAGCAACAGAGGGAAAACTAATTCACCCTTCCAAGTGTATGCATGCCTGCCATGCTTTGTTACCAAGAAAATTCTCTTTGATGTGTTATCTAGATAGACAACTTTGTCTGGTATCTCAGGATCTTTGAACTCATAGATGGGGACTCCGCATATTTTGTTAAGTTGATCTGGCTCGAATCTCCAAAAATCTTCCTCTATTTCTCTATTCAAGAACAGTTCTATGCTTTTGTTGTCTTGGGGAATCCACTCTAGCATTATCACTCTAGTTAAGACAGATTTGCCTTGAGGAGTCTTGGGTTCTTGTCCTAGGTCTCCATGCTCTTGGTCTCCTATCTCATTCTTGAGAATGACATTTCCAAACTCATTTGTCCTATCTGGTAAGTTGGTAACCACATACATGGTTCTTTGCTTATCAATATATGAAGCCTCTTTGAATTTAACCATTGGATGTTCAAGTCTGAAGGGTTGATCCGGATGTTTGAGTTGGACAACTGATTGTCTCAGACCATCCTCATAGATGCATGCACCTAATCGATTGTTCATGATATATTCTAGTTGTGTTTTATAGGGACCTTTTGGTGTCTATAAATAAGCAATGCTTAAGCTACCTGTGGGTCTCTCCATGCTAAAAGACATTTTTAAATCGCTTATTTCTGAACTTAGCATGTAGGGATAATCACTAAGTTGTTGTGCCCACAACCTAGCTGTATGGTTGACAATTACCTCAGAAGATATAGTGCTTTATCTATCCTGGCCTAGGTGTCTACCTGATCTAAGGTTCATAAGCCTTGGTCAAGAGTCCAAAATTTCCTGAGTACAACCTTGTTGCTAAGAATTGATTGAGGGGGTTAAGAATGCTTACAACCTCAAGTTGCTTCTCCCTTGATCACACTTGAATGATGAGGGCGCATGTGCCCAAGCTTGCAAATACACTTGCTAACTTGCTTTGACACCCGTGAATGGCTCTTAATGGACCTATAAAAGTCCAAAGTTTAGATCAAGCTTTTGAGTCTAATTTATTCGACAAACAGCTTGGTTCAAGCATTTTTAAAGACCCATTTTCCCTTTGTATTGCTCAAAATCCTTTCAAGCCCACTTGGCTTTCTAGTCCCACTTGAAGGTCAACTTCAAATTAGTTTATTTAAAAATTAGTGCATTATTTTTAAAAAGAATAGTTGAAGCCATGTGGGATTCGAAACAAGCTTTTTGATGCACTCTAGAGCTCAAAAAATAGATTTTGGATGAAAATGTTATGTCAAATCAAGCTTCTAGCAGTCAAAATAAACAAATAGGATGCTATGAGAAAATCACGATTTTGAGTGAGACACCTTGAAAATCACGATCTTGATTGAGAATCGTGTTTTTGAGCAACCTAAAAAATCATGATTTTGAGTGAGAATAGTGTTTTTGAAAATTGCTATTTTGATCGAGAATCAAGTTTTTGAACAACCTAATAATCACAATTAAATGAGAATTGCATTTTTTAAAATTGCGATTTTGACTAAGAATCATGTTTTTGAAACACCCTGAAAATCGTGATTTTGAGCACAACCGGAGAATCATGTTTTGCCTAAAAATCATGATTTTGACTGAGAATCGTGTTGTGAGAATCGCCAAAAAATCATGATTTTGAGAATGAGCAAAAAATTGCATTTTGCTTGAAGATCACGTTTTTTGAGAATGACCTGAAAATCATGTTTTGCCTGAAAATTGCGATTTTGACTGAGAATCGCGTTTTTGAGAATTGTCAGAAAATCATGATTTTGAGAATGACCAAAAAGCACATTTTGCTTGAAGATCATGTTTTTTGAGAATGACCAAAAAATTGCATTTTGTGAGACTGATTGAAAATTGTGATTTGGATAATGACAAAAAAATCACGTTTTCCTGAAGATCGCATTTTTTTTAAATGGCCTGAAAATCGTGATTTTGAGAATGACATGAAATTCACAGAGAATCATGATTTTGAGCACAAATTGAGAATCGATTTTTTGAAAATGACTTGAAAATCGTGATTTTGATTGAGGATCACATTTTTGAGAATCGCCAAAAATTTTTTTTTTGAGAATGAACAAAAAATTCCGTTTTTGAGAAAACTAGAGAATTGCGATTTTGAGCACAACCTGAGAATAGTTTTTTTTGAGAATGACTTGAAAATCATGAGTTTGACGAGGGATTGTGTTTTTGAAAATCACCAAAAATTCATGATTTTGAGAATGACAAAAAAATTGCGTTTTTTAGAAAACTCGAGAATCACGATTTTGAGATTGATTTTAGGCGGGAAATTCCAATACTAAGAAAATCGTGATTTTTCAAAATATTTCAATTTCTCACAGAATCATGATTTTCACCATAGAATCATGTTTTTTTTGAGATTTTTGGTGGGAACCCCGAATTTCAACACTGAGGTCAGGTGTCATGTGATCACAGAAACTTGCGCACACCAACACTTTCTCTCCCCCCCCCTCTCTCTCGCACACCCACTAATGAAAAATGAGGTGAAAATGTGGAATACGTAGTGAAAAACAAAAAATTTTTGTGAAGATGAAGATGGAAGAAGATGGTGATGATGAAGATGGAGAAAAAAAATCAGAAAATAAACAGAAAATGATTATTTTTTACCTTCCAACATCGCAAATCTATGACCTTACTATCACAACACTCGTCCTCGAGCAATGCTCCCCTGGAATGGTGCCAAAATTTGGTGTAGCCCAAGCATGAGCACCACCTTCTTTACTTGTCAATCCACGGAGAGGTGAGGAGGATATGAAGATCATGAGCGATTATGGTGAGTGAATGTGAGTGACAAGCACATACATGCACACAAACAAGCACGCATACAAGGTAAGATAGCAAAGATAGGAACAATGGAAGCTTCTCTTAGGAAGCTCAAAGAAAGTTTACAATGCTCAATAATTCACTCTCCAACTAGATAACCTAAAAAATGAGCTCTCTAGCTCTTTTTATAGTTTTTTGACTAGTTTTGGGACTTTCCAAACCTAATGTCCAACCTAGTTAAAAATGAGGTTCCAGGGCTTATTTGAGGGCTCAAACGGAGTCAAGCAATTATGAAAATTGATATGTAGGTACTTCTAATACTCCTCAAACTTTAGGACTCCTTGGGTTGAACAAAGTGGAGTTGCAAAAATGTGAAATGATATTTACAATGGTTGTTAGTGATCAAAATCATAGTTTTTATAGAGACTTCTTCTGAAAATTTGACATGTACTTCTTGAAGCTCCTACATGCTCCCTCTTCTTGTGTGTCCACTTCTTTGATGTGCTCTTGTGCCTTGTGCTTGACCTTCAATGTCAACATCATGGTTTCTATGCTATTTGGTGAATGCTCAACCATGTGTGTGTGCCTTCCCTATGAGGTGAAGATGGTTCTGAGTTTGTTTATTTTGTTTGTTTTCTTTCTCTCTGTCCCTCTCTCTCTCTCTTACTTTTAATGGTTTTTATCTATGTGTTGTTATGTACACCTAGAGTAAAGAGTGCCAACAGAAACTAACAAATTGCAAGCCTTTGTATAAAAGAAGAACAAAACCAACAACATTATTAGTATGCTCTCTATTTTTTATGCACCAATCAAATATGCATGGATTTTTTTTAAAATTTTGGCAACATTTCAACAGGAAATTGGGAATCATAAAATTTAACCAAGTGCTTGACACACACTTCAAAGCAAGTATGCTTGCGGGCACACAATATACAACCAAAATAACCAAAGGGCACTACATGCCCTAAATAATGATCAACATGCATGCAACACAAATAAATTTATAAGAATGCATGATGTTCTTACTTTCTCCTCATCGTACCTGCAAGAAAGCATGCTACCACCCTACTTTTATAAAAAATTTAGAGCTTAACAATCATATGGGCAAACATATATGCATGTATAATGTGCCTGTGTTGTTGAAGGACTTCATGAGGAAGAGCTTAGAGGTCTATGTAGATGACTTGTGTGCTCATTCCAACATTAGACAAACACATCTCTTAGAGCTTAGGAAAATCTTTGACAAATGTATGGAATACCAAGTTTTCTTGAACCCATAAAGGTGTGTTTTCATGGTCAGATAAGGCAAAATTCTAGGACATACACTGTAGCTCAAGCGTAAGCATCACCTCCTTTACTTGTCAATCCGCGGAGACGTGAGGACTGGCATGAAGACCACGAGCGAGTGAAGGCACAAGTGTGTGAGTGAAAGCACACAAGCATGCACACACATACACACACGCACACAAGACACGATCAAAGAAAGGAACAATGGAAAGCTTTGATTACAAAGGAACTCTCTTACAAAAGCTCTATTCTCTAACAAGATAACTCTCTAAACAAGCTAACCTCAAAAATGAGCTCTCTAGCTCTTTTACAGTTTTTTGATTAGTTTTGGCTCTGTCCAGACCTAGTGTCTGGCCTAGTTAAAAATTAGGTTCCAGGGCTTATTTGAGGACTCAAATGAAGTCTAAAAATTATGAAAATTGTTAGGATGATACTTCTAATACTCCTCAAGCTCGAGGACTCCTCAGCTTGAACAAAATGGAGCTACAAAAACAGAAAATGGTATTTACAATGGTTTTTAGTGATGAAAATCACTGTTTTATAGGGATTTCTTCTGAAAATTTGATATACACTTCTTGGAGCTCCCTATGTGCTCCTTCTTCCTGTGTGTCCACTTCTCAGAAGCACTTCTTATGCTTGTCCTTGACCTTGAGCTTCAACACTCCCCCCCCCCTCTTGAGTCTCTCGTCCCTGACAGACCCTTGTTGTAGCGGTTGTTCCATGTAGTGCATAGAGAGGTAGTGTCCATCCTAAGAGCCGTCTATCTTCCGATTGTAGCAGGTTCTATTGTCTGGTTCCTCATTTGTCATTGCGATTGATATCCTCCAGATCTTCCAAAGATGATATTCATATGTAGCTCATGCCCAGTACTCGTAACCCATAATGAATGATGGGTAAGTGTGTCCGTGCATGGGTTGAGGAAAATATGTGCCTTGTGCATGGCCATGTAATGTAGCCCTATGCATGCTTACTTGGGGAATGCATTGGAAGAAGTATGGTGCAAAAACTGGGGGTCTTGAGCTAAGTGCTCAAGGGTATGCCGACAAAGAGGTTTCCTAATCTATCATGGTTATGGTGTTGCCAAATTAGAGATACTTACCATGGTGAAGGGTCAATTGACGTTTATATCTTCGTGTTGTAAACCTGGCATTCGTGATGGACCATTGTCGATGAATGTCCGTGTTGATGGTCCACTGATGAAATTTTTTGAGTGCTTGGATCCGTATCATCTCTTCAAAGCAACATTTGCCAAATACTGAGAATTGAATTTCTTTATATTCCTTGACAAACAACATTCGATAACTACACCAAGCTTAGTTTCACATATTCTCTTTAGCTCACCATAAGCAGGAGTCTTCTCACCCAGTATACAGACAAGGATTTTCAGGGTACCAAACTACCCCTTGTAGGTATCTCCTTGGATGCTCTCGTACATACAGTAGTAAGCATCGCTCAAGTTGCGGACCTTCAAGCTCTTCCCTCCTACCATGGTAAGGGGAAACAATAGTTGTGGATCCCATGATTATGCCAAGTGCTTGACATCTACCAGATAAGGAAGCAATAATATCATCTGCTAGCCGAGACACACTTCTATTCGTGAACACGTTCTCAAATAAGAACTTTCCCATTGTCTGAGCATCATTCTTTGTTGTGGCTTTTACCTCTACCCACTTAGTAAGGTAATCGGTGGCTACAATGATATATTCTACATGGGAGTTCCTAGCTGGAGGGTTAATAGGACCTACAAAGTCTATGCCCCACTTTGAGAATGCACGTCCTCCCATCATTGGCCTCAAAGGAATCTCATCTTTTCGTATCGGATATTGTGCACGTTGGCATGTATCACATTTCTTCACATAGGTATGTGCATCCATATGAAGAGTGGGCCACCAAAGTCCTGAGAATAGAATGGTCTTTTACTCGATCAGGACCAAAGTGTCCACTGGCAACACCATTGTGTGCAGTTTCTAGGACTTTCAAATAGTCTGATTCATGAACGCATAGTCTTAAGTAACCATCTTTGCCTCTTTGGTATAGGTTGTCTCCTACTAAGGCATAGTCTTGAGCCTCTTGCTCCATGCTTCGTCTTCTTGCTAGACTAGCCTCTTTGGGTAATGTTCCCAATTGCATAAATTCTACCAATGGAGCAATCCAATATGGAGTTAGCGACACTTGATAAAGGGTGGCATGCTCCATTGGGGGCCTCTCTTGGCACACTGGACAATTCTTAATCCACTCATGTATTTCTTTGTCCATGCTAGGCCAATACACTCCTAAACGTTTTAGATTCTGCAATGTTCATTGTTTAGAATAGTGAATTCCTAGCAATCCTTCATGAGCTTGTTGCAACCAACTGATATGTTCATCGTCCTCGACACAACAAGCTAGTACACCATCCGTATCTTGTTTATACATGCTTCTTGCCATTATGTGATATTTTTGTGATTTTACAACTTCTTCCTTATTTGTTTTCACATTCTTATTTGAGGTTCCAAAGGTTAGTACAGGTACCAACTTAGTTGCCCATTTAGAAACAACTTCTAAATTGAACAGATAAGCATCCAGTAGGTCATCAGACACTCCTTGCGGTGACTCTCCTGAAGTGATGCGAGAAAGGTGATCTGCCCTGAGGTGGGTCCTACCCTTCCTAACAACAACTTCAAAGTCATATTCCATTAGTAAGAGGAACCATCTTACTAAACGTCCTTTATTGCAAGGTATATTGACCAAATATAATAAAGCTTGATGATCAGTGAAAAACTTGAACTTATTGGCCAATAGATAGTGCATAAACTTCTTCACGGCATATACCATGCCTAAACCTTCTCTCTTTGTTGTTGTATAATTTCGCTCAGCTGTAGTGAGCTGTCTGCTGGCATATGCTATAGGCAAATCTAGATTTCCTTCACCTGTGGGTTGTGCTAGCACACATCCTATGGCATGATTGGAGGCATCCACATGGACGTGGAATGGCTTATTCCAATCAGGAGTGGTCAATATTGGTGCTATGCACAAATGTTTCTTTCACATACATCATTCCACTCAAAGTTTGTCAACAAACCATAAAGAGGTTTAGCTATGATCACATACATGTGGATAAACCTACGGTAATATCCACAATGGCCCATAAAGGCTTGTACCTCTTTAACATTCCTTGGCCTCGGTAACTCGGCTATGGCTCTTACTTTATCCTCATGTGTTGATATTCCATTCTTAGAAACAATGTGACCTAAGATTTTACCTTGTCGTACCATGAATACACACTTCTCTAGGTTCAGACACACTCGATATTCTCTACACTTGTTGAAGATTTGTCTGAGCTCAGGGATGTGGTATTTTCTTACTTGGGAATGAGCACATAAATCATCCACATATACTTCTAAGATCTTTCGCAAGAACTCTTTGAAGACATGACACATGAGTCTTTGGAATGTTGCAGGTGCATTGGTGAGGCCAAATGGCATCACACGAAATGCAAAAATTCCCCACTCTCTGGGAAAAGCTGTTTTGTGTTGATCTTCTGGGGTAATGGCTACTTGATTGTAACCTAAAAATCCATCAAGGAAGCTATAAGCTTCCTTGCCTGCAACACGCTCCAATAGGTGTTCTGTGATTGGAAGCGGATAACTATCTTTGATTGTAGCGGCATTAACTTTTTTAAGGTTAATACACACCCGCAACTTCCCATTCTTCTTGGGCACCACTATAATAGGGGACACCCATTCAGTATGCTCAATCTCATAGATAAATCTAGCTTCAATCAACCTATCAATTTCTTCTTTTATCTTTGTAGCATAAGTGTCATTATATGTGTAGGGATTTTTTTTGGTGGGCTTGGCATCAGCGGTCATGGGAATCGTATGAGAGCATATTCTTGGATCTACCCCCTTCAAGTCTCTATAATGCCATGCAAACACGTCCCTATATTCCCTTAATAGAGCTACAAGCTCTACTTCTTCTTTTGCACTTAGGTCATCTCCTACGTACGTACATCTCTCTTCATTTCCTTCAACAATTACTACAATTTTTTTGGTCTTTTCTTTGTTATCATATGCTTCTCCTATGATGTCCTCTCTCTTAGGCATTCGTATCAAAATTTTTCGATTTTCCACTTCATATTTCTTGAAGTTTTCTGGTACTTCTAACAATGATTCCTCCTCTTCTTGTTTCACAGCTTTTCTTTTCTTTTTCTTTTGATTGCTCTCACTTCCATCCTTTGAATTTACCATTTGAATACTTGTGAGAGGTTCTTCTTCTTTCTGGATAAACACTCCTATATCTTCTAGATAGTGCGTCTCTGAGTTAAAGCAACTATCCATCACAATGGACTTTAGATCATCGTCATTTTCTTCTTCTTCTATGACATCACTAGGGTCACATTCTTCTAGCAAGGGTTGACACATGAACACTGAAATATCATAGCCCTCCTCATCACAATGAGGTGTCCATTGTTCTTCATTGACTGCAATGTCCATGGTCGCTAAGATTTCTGCCCAACCATGAGGCTCAAATTCTTCATCTGGAAAGATCATCAGTGTATAGACTGGGTCTTTAATTGGTCTTTCTCCCTTTTAGGCGTCTCTCCTCTTCCTCTGCAACCTTGCACATCCACAAGTGAGTATCTTCATGTAGCCATGATGGATCAGGTGAACTTCCAGAATGCACAAAGATAGAATCTTCTTTTGCTTTGTGGATAGGATTCCATTGTAGGGGTGGTACATCTCTGAAGGTGTAATCCTTCAAATTGACCTTGGTGGTGACCCCTAAGTGCTATAAGTATAAGGAGTTGGTTCCCCAATCCTGTACTATTTGCAATTGTCATAGGAAGGGCCTTCCTAGGATAATCTCATAGACACTATTTTTCTCAAAGTCACATATAGCAAATGTATGTTCAAACTCTACACCACATGTGGTTAGAGTTATCCCTTCAAGCAATCCTAGAGGTCTTTCAAAATGACCGTCTGCCATTTGAAACTTCATTCTTGTTGGTCTTAATGTGGGTTTGCCCCATCGCTTCCACAAGGAGGTGGTCGCAATAGCAACACCAGCACCTGAATCTATGATTGCTTTGGTTGTGTAACCTTGGTAGGTGATTGGAAGATAAGTATTACCTTCTTCACCCTCACACATGTCTCCTATTTTATCAAGAGGTATCTCTGGTACTTTCTGCTTAGAGCCCCCTTTTGGCATATTGGATTCAAGTTCTGGGACCTGATCCTTCACATGATTCCATAACTCAGGTTTTGCTTTGAGCAGCTCCTCTACAGTGAGATGACATTGAACCTTAGTGTTCTTCACGACATCAGTGTTCCTTGGGACCACTGAGTCTTCATGTCTTACCAGTATTGTGGGAGCTCTGATATGAAGAGACTCAGATTCCCATGGGCCTGTAAATTGAGGTAATTCTTCTAAGGTATTAGATTCGAAATCTAACCTTTCGTATTCTTGTTGCTCTACTTGATCTCCGTAAATAGATGGAATGTCTTGGGGAAATTGATCATGAAGATCATCAATTTCAAGAATAGGAGGAGGATTACCCTTCTCCTTGGCCCATTTCTCTTCTTGTATTTCTTGCAAGAACTCTTGAGAGTGCTCTTGAATTAAAAGAGGTGTTCCAACATTCGTGGAATTAGGAACATAAGCTTTCATTGGTGGAGAGCTTTCTCTTTCAACAACTGGTTGAGCCTGTGGAGGTAAAGAAACCTATGGCTTGTTTACCAACTGCTCTAATTTATCTAGTAAGCCTTGGAAATGCAAATCCGGTTTGATAGAGTTTGTCTGATTGAACTTTTGACTAGTCTCGATCATAGCTTGAGCTAGTTCTACCATTTTCATGCACATTTTTGTCTGTTCAATCTCTAAATATGCTCTAGGGTAACTCTTGTCTAGGTTCGCAGCTATAGGCGCTTCTTGAAGTCGAGCCTGGTAGGCTTTGAACATCATGTCCAAGCCTTCTGGGGTTGGATTTGCGAGAACAGATCCTGGTTGCGGTTTATTTACAACGGGTGGTGGGGTGGGATGAGGTGGCATGGACGTAGTTTTGTCATGCGAGGGACTTTGAGATGCAATGTCTTCTATCTTTGTTTTCACTTCTTTTAGGCTTTCTTCTAGTTCTGATAACTTTTTATTCCACTTGCGATTGGCCTTCACTCTGGTATCTTTCCATGTTCTTGTTTTTCTCTTACTAGGCTCTCCTGATTCACTCGACTCCGATTGTTCTGCTGGTTTATCTTGTTTTAATGCTTGGGCCCTAGTAACTGCCTGTACAGGAGCCACATTACTACTACTTGTACTTGAATCCGCCACTAAGCCCTACCACATTAATGGGTGTAACCTTGGGCACACTAGAGGGGTTTCTTGGAAAATCTCTGGGGAGATGGTCTTTGCCACACTCAGGGCAAAAAGCTTGTATTGTGATAGCCTATCCTTGAATCGGAGATGGTGGGTGGGGATAATCACGAATGAAATGGTCACCCTAACATCTGAAACAAGGTCCTCTAGGGGCTTGAGGTCTCATTTGTCTCAATTGGGGCCTAGGGTTAGGATTGGTGTACAAGACATTGGAGTATTCTAGCTCCCAATCTTGTTCCATAGGTGGTGCCTCATATTGATACGAGTAAATCTCACTATGCTCAGGTGACTCTGTGTAATAGGCATGTGGACTACCTTCATGGGAGTAGTCTGAACTATGAGCATGAGAGTCATTCTCTGAGATCAGTGGGATCACTGGCACCAATGCTCTATTAAGGTTCTCTTCTGCCACTGCATACTTAACTGGAATTACATTGGCAGGTGTAGGTGGTTGGTTTCCTAGGATTGATTGTGGCCTATATGGTGCTTGATATTGTTGTTGTGGTGTTGAAGCTCAAGATCAAGGACAAAGAATGGAAGTGCATCAAGGAAGTGGACACACAAGAAGAAGGAGCAATTAGGGAGCTCCAAGAAGCACCTGTCAAATTTTCAGAAGAAATCCCTACAAAAATAGTGATTTTTATCACTAAAAACCATTGTAAATACCATTTTCCATTTTTGTAACTCCATTTTGTTCAAGCCGAGGAATCCTCGAGCTTGAGGAGTATTAGAACTACCATCCTACCAATTTTCATAATTTTTAGACTCCGTTTGAGCCCCCAAATAAGCCCTGGAACCTATTTTTTAACTAGGCCGGACACTAGGTCTGGACAGGGCCAAAACCACTCAAAAACTATAAAAAGGGCTGGAGAGCTCATTTTTGGGGTTAGCTTGTTGTAGATTTCAGCCTTGTAAGAGAGCTCTTGGATAATCGAAGATCTTCCATTGTTCCACTCCTTGCTCTTACTTTGTGCGCGCGTGTGTGTATGTGTGTGCATGCTTGTGTGCTTTCACTCACGCACTTGTGCCATCACTTGCTCACAGTCTTCATACCGGTCCTCACGTCTCCACGGATTGACATTTATGAGGTGTATCTCCTCACGTTGGTACTCACCATTGTGCTAGAGTGACACCAAATTTGGCGCCGTTGCCGGGGAGAGAGCTTGGAGGACGAGCGTGTGACAGTAAGACGTAGAGTAGCGACGTTGGAAGGTAAAAAAAATCATCATTTTAGTTCAGTTTTTGAATTTTCCTTCTTCTTCATCTTCATCATCATCACCATCTCCACCCGCCTTCATCTTCTCAGTTTTTTCCATTTTTTAGAGTACATTCACCTTGTTTTTACTGTGGTTGTGAGCAAGAAGCTTAGAGAGGGTGCAGAATAGGGGCGCTGAAGAAGTAGCACCAAAATAGCTAAAAATCTGAGTGAACAGCCCCGGACAAGACGAAACCTGCGCCAAGTATCGTGAGAGCTTCGCCAGAGATCGTGAGTGAGCAATCGGGCAACCTGGGGTTACACAGAGCAAGGGGAAGTGACAAAGAAGTTAGAGAGGCTCTCAAGGTGAGCAAACACTCATTTAATCTCTAATTTCTCAGTAAATTAAGTTTGGAAAGGGAAACGATCTGCGTCAGGTATTGTTTGGTACTGACAGAGGTGAAAAGGAGTGATTTGGGGTGATACAGAGAGTGAGGAGAGGAGAGAGGAAAGAGTAGAGCATGTGTACAACCAAAACTTAGAAAAAATCTTTCCCAAAATTTGTCTAAGGGTCAAGTATCGTTTTGCTCCCGCGGTCGAGTATCGCGATACTTAGCAAGTATCGTTTTACTCCTGTGGTCGAGTATCGCGATATTTCCCTCCTTTCGGTATCGTTTAGTCTAGAGATCATTTTGATCAAAGATCGCGATATTCACCAGCGATCGCGTATCGTTTGGCTCATAGATTGTGTATTGTGTTGGCCAAAGATCGTAGATCGTGTATCGTCTGGATCAAAGATCGTGTATCGTTTGGCTTAAGTATCGTGTATCGCTTCTCAGAGATCGCGATACTTACCAAAGATCGCGTATCGTTTTGTTCAGGTATCGTCGATCGTTTTGAGCCAAGTATCGAGTATCGTTGGTGCCAAAGATCGTTTCAATCAAAGATCGCGATATTCACCAGCGATCGTGTATCGTTTGGTTCATAGGTCGTGTATCGTTTGCATGAGAGATCGGTATCGTTTCGGTCGAAGATCGGTATCGTTTATCAGAGATCGCGATATTTATCAGAGATCGGGTATCGCCTAAGTCAGAGATCGTGTATCGTTTTCTTCCAAATATCGAGTATCGTCTTGAGTTAAGTATCGTTTTGCCCGAGTATCGTGATAGTCAAGTATCGTGTATCGTTATACAGCGATCGCGATACCTATCAAAGATCGTGTATCATGGAGTTTGCTCACGATACTTGTTGAAGATCGTGTATCGCTACTTCAAGTATCGCGATACATACCAAGTATCGTGTATTGAGTTCCTGAAGTATCAAGTATCGTGTCCTACAAATATCGTGTATCGCCTACTTTGGAGCATTTCCTGAGAGACTCTGTTTCCTTGTTTTAAACCCTAGAACCCTGAACTGGCATAACTTTCTCATACGAAATCCGTTTGCTGTGATTTTGGTTTTGTTGGAAAGCTCATGGGGAGTACAACCAAAACATCGACTGGTTACGGTAAAAATAATACCAAGATTATTAGATAGGGTATTTTGAAGTTGACCCTCAGGAAAACTGGAAAACCAAGGTGTTCCAAAGGATTTTGAGCAATAGAAGAGAACTTGGGGACTAGAAGCCAAGGCTTATGAACCTGCGATCTGGCAGACACTTAGGCAAGGATAGACAAAGCATTAGATCATCTGAGGCTAGTGTCAACCATACAACCAAGTCTTGGGCTCAACAGCTTAGTGGTTATCCTTACACACGAAGTTCAGAAACCAGTGACTCGAAAATGTCTTTTAGCATGGAAAGACCCACACGTAGCTCAGGCACTGCCTATTCACAGACACCAGAAGGTCCCTATAAGACCCAATTGGAGTATATCAGGACCAACCAATTAGGTGCTCGCATCTATGAGGATGGTCTAAGACGATCAGTGGTTCAACTCAAGAATCCTGACCAACCCTTTGGACTTGAACACCCAGTAGTCAAGTTTGAAGAGGGTGCTTACATTGATAAGGAAGGAACAATGTATGTGGTTACCAACTTACCAGATAGGACAGATGAGTTTGGAAATATCATTCCTGAGAATGAGATAGGAGACCTAGAGCAAGGAGACCTAGGAGGAGAACCCAAGACCCCTAGAGGTAAGTCAGTCTTAACCAGAGTGCTCACTCCAGAATGGATTCCTCAAGATAATAAAAGCATAGAACTATTCGTGAATAGAGAAACGGAGGAAGCCTTTTGGAGATCTAGGCCAGATCAACCCAGCCCAGTAGTCACCATCTATGAATTCAAGGATCCAGAGACACCAGGGAAAGTTGTCTATCTAGATCACACATCTCAAAAATTATTCTTGGTATCAGATCATGACAGACATGCTTACACTTGGCAAGGTGAATCAATTTTCCCTCCACCAAGATCTAATGTTTCCTAGGGCCTCCAAGGAGCCGGATCATCCAAGGGTCATGAAACCCACAGGGAAAGAACTAGAGAGAGACCGGAGGTAAGCTTTGCAGACACTGTAGGCAGAGACAGATCAGGATATGGAATGGAAAGACCTGAAAGGGAGAGACATAGGGCTCATAGGCACCAAAGAGATGAACATGATTTCCCATTGCCTAGACCACGAGAGCACTCAAGAACCCTTAGACCCTCTCAAGTGGTTAAGACAATGAAGAACTACTTTGATGGAATTGGAGATCCTTATGATCATGTGGCGGAGTTCAAACAAGTGCTAAGAGCTGAACAGGTTGAAGACTTATTCACCCAGTTCGAGGCATTTGGTTTGACCCTTAAGGGTACTGCCTTAGCTTGGTTTCAACCTCTAAACAGTCGCAACTATAGAGAGATAGGTCAGTTGCTAGAAGAATTCATTGTGGAATTTTCCAAAAGTGGTATCAGGCATAACACATCATCCTTGATCCACAGCTTCAAGCAGACACCCCAAGAAACAGTGCGACTTGCAGGAAGAAGGTTTAGACAGTACTTGGAAAGATGCCCTGTACCAGAATTACCCACATCAGCCAAACAGGTGGCACTGTTTTTAGATGGCCTATTGAGCACAAAATTAAGGTCATATGTATACTTGAAAGAGCCTAGATCCATAGAAGAGTGTGTACGGATATGCATTGACATAGAAGACAACTTGGGTGAGGAGTTAGGACTATCCAAACTCTATAAGGACTCTGATAGTTCTACAAGTCATACCTCTAGAACCTCCACTGAGATAGATGTGATAGCTGAGCAAGTGGCCAAAAAGCTAGGAGTTCAAAATAGATAAATGCCAAGGGTCACTTCAGTGAAGCGATGTTATACATGTGGAGGAGATCACGCTAATGTTTGCCCGTTAACGACTCAACCCCAAGGAAACCCTAATGCTCTATATTGCACCATTGAGAGGAAATATACAAATCATACGACCCAAGATTGTCCCTATAACAGGCAGGCGGTTAGACAAAATTATCAGCAACCTTACCAGCAGGGTAGGTATCAGAATCAGTACCAACAGCCATATTATAGGCCACAACAATATCAACCTCAATACCAGCAGCAATATCAGGAACCATATAGGCCACAACCTGTCCTAGGAAACCAACCGCCAGCTCCTGCCAATGTGATCCGAGTTAAATATACGATGGCGGAGGAGAACTCTAATAGAGCATTGGTGCCACTAATCCCATTGGTCTCAGAAAATGATTCTCACGCTCATGGTTCAGACTACTTCCATGAAGATAGTCCACATGCTTATTATATAGAGTCACCTGAGCAAAGTGAGACTTCTCAGTGTCAATATGAGACACCACCTATGGAACAAAATTGGGAGCCAGAATACTCCAATGTCATGTATACTAATCCAAATCCTAGGCCCCAATTGAGACAAGTAAGACCACAAGCCCCTAGAGGACCATGCTTTAGATGTTAGGGCGACCATTTCATTCGTGAATGCCCCCACCAACCAGCTCTGGGACAAGGGCAAAACATCACAATACAAGGCTTTTTTCCTGAGTGTGGCAAGGAACATCTTCCTAGAGAGTGTCTGAGAAACCCCTCTAGTGCACCCAAGGTTACACCCATCAATGTGGTAGGCTTAGTGGCAGATTCAAGTTCAAGTAGCAGTAATGTGGCTCCTGTACAGGCAGTTACTAGGGCACAGGCTGCACAACAAGCAAAACCATCTGAGCAATCGGAGTCAAGTGAGGCAGGAGAACCTAGTAAGAGGAAACCAAGAACATGGAAGGATACCAGAGAGAAGGCTAATCGCAAGTGGAACAAAAAGCTATCCGAGCTAGAAGAAAGCCTAAGGGATACCAAAACAAAAATAGAAGACATTGCAT
This sequence comes from Ceratopteris richardii, assembly GCA_020310875.1. Lineage (NCBI taxonomy): Eukaryota > Viridiplantae > Streptophyta > Polypodiopsida > Polypodiales > Pteridaceae > Ceratopteris > Ceratopteris richardii. The sequence goes on from CM035436.1 coordinate 81,603,046, forward strand.
CTCAAAGCCCCTCGCATGCCAAAGCTCCATCCACTCCACCTCATTCCACCCCACCGCCCATTGTAAATAGACCGCAATCAGGGTCTGTTCTTGCAGATCCAACCCCAGAAGGCTTGGACATGATGTTCAAGGCCTACCAGGCTCGCCTTCAAGAAGGGCCAATAGCTGCAAACCTAGACAAGAGTTACCCTAGAGCAGATTTAGAGATTGAACGGATGAAAATGTGCGTGAAAATGGTAGAACAAGCTCAAGCTATACTTGAGACTAGTCAAAAGTTCAATCAGAGAAACTCTGTCAAACCGGATTTGCATTTCCAGGGCTTACTAGAAAGATTAGAGCAGTTGGTAAACAAACCACAAGTTTCTTTACCTCCACAGGCTCAACCAGTTATTGAGAGAGGAAGCTCACCACCAATGGGGGCTTATGTTCCTAATTCCACGGATGCTGGAATACCTCCTTCAATTCAACAGTACTCTCAAGAGTTCTTGCGGGAAATACAAGAAGAGAAATGGGCCAAGGAGAAGGGTAACTCCCCTCCTATTCCTGAGATTGATGATCTTCATGATCAATTTCCCCAAGACATCCCGTCTATCTATGGAGATCAACCAGAGCAACAAGAGGATGAGAGATTAGATTTTGAATCTAATTCTTTACAAGAGTTGCCTCATTTCACAGGCCCATGGGAATCTGAATCTATCCAGATCAGAGCTCCCACAATATTGGTAAGAAATGAAGACTCAGTGATTCCAAGAAACACTGATGTTGTTAAGAACACTAAGGTTCAATGTCATCTCACTGTGGAAGAGCTGCTCAAAGCAAAACCTGAGCTCTGGAATCATGTGAAGGATCAGGTTCCAGAACTTGAATCCAATATGCCAAAAGTAGGCTCTAAGCAAAAAGTTCCAGAGATACCTCTCGACAAGATAGGAGACATGAGCGAAGGTGAAGAAGGTAACACTTATCTTCCGATCACCTATCAAGGTTACACAACCAAAGCAATTGTAGATTCGGGTGCTGGTGTTGCTATTGCGACCACCTCCTTGTGGAAGCGATGGGGCAAACCCACATTAAGACCAACAAGAATGAAGCTTCAAATGGCAGATGGTCATTTTGAAAGACCTCTAGGATTGCTCGAAGGGATAACTTTAACCACTTGTGGTGTAGAGTTTGAACATACATTTGCTATATGTGACTTTGAAAAAAATAATGTCTACGAGATGATCCTAGGAAGACCATTCCTACGACAATTGCAAATAGTACAGGATTGGGGAACCAAATCCTTGTACTTACAACACTTAGGGGTCACCACCAAGGTCAATCTGAAGGATTACACCTTCAGAGATGTACCACCCCTACAGTGGAATCCTATCCACAAAGCGAAAGAAGATTCTATCTCCGTGCATTCTGGAAGTTCACCTGATCCATCATGGCTGCATGAAGATACTCACTTGTGGATGTGCAAGGTCGCAGAGGAAGAGGAAAAGCGCCTAAAAGCGAGAGAAGAAGGAACTCCCCCAGGAGATAGACCAATAAAAGACCCAGCCTATACACCGATGATATTTCCAGATGAGGAATTTGAGCCTCATGGTTGGGCAGAAATCTTAGCTACCATGGACATAGCAGTCAATGAAGAACAATGGACACCTCACTGTGATGAGGAGGGTTATGATATTTCAGTGTTCATGTGTCAGCCCCTGTTGGAAGAGTGTGATCCTAGTGAGTTCATAGAAGAAGAAGAGAATGACGATGATCTAGAATCCATTGTGATGGATACTTACTTTGACTCAGAGGAACACTATTTAGAAGACATAGGAGTGTTAACCCAAAAAGAAGAAGAACCCCTCACAAGTATTAAAACGATAAATTCAAAGGAAGGAAGTGAAGGTAGTAAAAAGAAAATGAAAAGAAAAGCAGTGAAACAAGAAGAGGAAGAATCATTGTTTGAAGTACCAGAAAATTTCAAGAAATATGAAGTGGAAGACCGAAAAATTTTGGTACGGATGCCTAAAAGAGAGGCCATTATAGGAGAAGCATATGACAATAAAGAAAAGACCAAAAAAATTGTAGTGACCATTGAAGGGAAGGAAGAACGATGTACGTACATAGGAGATGACCTAAGTGCAAAAGAAGAAGCAGAGCTTGTAGCTCTATTAAGGGAATATAGGGATGTGTCCGCATGGCACTATAGAGACTTGAAAGGAGTAGATCCAAAGATTTGCTCTCATACGATTCCGATGACCGCTGATGCCAAGCCCACCAAACAAAAGCTCTACACATATAATGACAATTATGCAGCCAAAATAAAGGAGGAAATTGACAGGCTGATTGAAGCTGGATTCATCTATGAGATTGAGCACACTGAATGGGTGTCCCCCATTGTGGTGGTGCCCAAGAAGAATGGGAAATTGCGAGTGTGCATTAACCTTAAAAAAGTTAATGCCGCTACAATCAGAGATAGATATCCACTTCCAATCACCGAACATCTATTGGAGCGTGTTGCAGGCAAGGAAGTTTATAGCTTCCTTGATGGATTTTCAGGTTACAACCAAGTAGCCATTGCCCCCGAAGATCAACACAAAACGGCATTTGCCACAGAATGGGGAATCTTTGCATTTCGTGTGATGCCATTTGGGCTCACCAATGCACCTGCAACATTCCAAAGGCTCATGTGTCATGTCTTCAAAGAGTTCTTGCGAAAGAGTTTAGAAGTATATGTGGATGATTTATGCGCTCATTCCCAAGAAAGAAGTTACCACATCCCTGAGCTCAGACAAATCTTCAACAGTTTGTCTGAACCCAGAAAAGTGTGTGTTCATGGTACGACAAGGTAAGATCTTAGATCACATTGTTTCTAAGAATGGAATTTCAACAGATGAGGACAAGGTAAGAGCGATAGCAGAGTTGCCAAGACCAAGGAATGTTAAAGAGGTACAAGCCTTTATGGGCCATTGTGGATATTACCGTAGGTTTATCCACATGTATGCCATCATAGCTAAACCTCTTTATGGGTTGTTAACAAATTTTGAGTGGAGCGAGGAATGCGAGAATTCCTTCAACGAGCTGAAAAGACGTTTGTGCACAGCACCAATATTGACTACTCCGGATTGGAGCAAACCCTTTCATGTCCATGTAGATGCCTCCAATCATGCAATAGGATGTGTGCTAGCACAACCCACAGGTGAAGGAAACCTAGATTTGCCGATAGCATATGCTAGTAGGCAATTAAATGCAGCTGAACGAAATTATACCACAACGGAGAGAGAAGGCTTAGGCATGGTATATGCTGTGAAGAAGTTTAGACACTATCTATTGGCCAATAAGTTCAAGTTTTTCACTGATCATCAAGCTTTACTATATTTGGTCAATAAACCTTGCAATACAGGCCGCTTAGTAAGATGGTTCCTCTTACTAATGGAATACGACTTTGAAGTTGTTGTCACGAAAGGTAGAACCCATCTTAGGGCAGACCATCTTTCTCGCATCACTTCAAGAGAGCCACCGCAAGGAGTGTCTGATGAATTGCCCGATGCTTATCTGTTCAATTTAGAAGTTGTTCCTAAATGGGCAAATAAGTTGGTACCAGTCCTAACCTTTGGGCCTGCAAATAAAAATGTGAAAACAAGCAAAGAAGAAATTGTAAAATCACAAAAGTATCAAATATTGGCCGGAAGTATGTACAAGCAAGATACCGAGGGCGTATTAGCTTGTTGTGTCGAGGACGATGAACATACTAGTTGGTTGCAACAAGCCCATGAGGGATTGCTAGGAAATCACTACTCTAAACAACGAACATTGCAGAATCTAAAACATTTAGGAGTGTATTGGCCTAGCATGGACAAAGAAATACAAGAGTGGATCCAGAATTGTCCAGTGTGCCAGAAGAGACCCCCAGTGGAGCATGCCACTCTTTATCACGTGTCATTAATCCCAGATTGGAGTGCTCCATTGGTCGAGTTCATGAGATCAGGAACATTACCCAATCAGGCTAGTTTTGCAAGACGGAGCATGGAGCAAGAGGCTCAAGACTATGCCTTAGTAGGAGACAACCTATATCGGAGAGGCAAAGATGGTTATCTAAGACTGTGCGTTCATGAATCAGACTATTTGAAAGTCTTAGAAACTGCACACAGCGGTGCCGCAGGCGGACACTTTGGGCCTGACAGAGTAATTAAGACCATTCTATTCTCAGGACTTTGGTGGCCCACTCTTCATATGGATGCACATACTTATGTGAAGAAATGTGACACATGCCAACGTGCCCAATATCCGATAAGAAAAGACGAGATGCCTTTAAGGCCAATGATGGGAGGACGTGCATTTTCAAAGTGGGGTATAGACTTTGTAGGTCCCATCAACCCCCCAGCTAGAAACTCCCATGCAGAATACATTATTTGTAGCCACAGATTACCTTACAAAGTGGGTGGAAGTAAAAGCCACGACAAAGAATGATGCTCAAACGACGGCTAAGTTCTTATTCGAAAATGTGTTCACTAGATATGGGTTACCAATAGAGTTGGTTAGTGATAGAGGTACGCACTTCTTGAATGAGGTCATTGAAAATCTCCTTCAAGAATTCATGGTGATACATAAGAAGTCTGCCCCCTATCACCCACAAGCTAATGGACAAGCCGAGAGCACGAATAAGATCCTATGTAACGTATTGACGAAACTTGTAAATAATAAACGCTCTGATTGGGACAAACAACTTCATCATGCTGTTTGGGCATACCGAGTTGCCTACAAAACGGTACTCAATGCTACCCCATTTTAGATGGTCTTTGGACAGAATGCCGTGCTACCATTGGACTTCCTAATCCCAGCCTTGAAAGTAGCACAAGAGCATGAGTGGAATGGACATGAGTTGTCTTCCAGGATCTTTGATCTAGAACGCTTAGGTGAGACGAGGCTACGGGCAGCAGCAGGCATTTATGCTGCAAAGAAAAGGCAAAAGGCATACTTTGATGCCCATGTAAAGGATAAAGGATTGAAGGAAGGAGATCTAGTGCTGGTTTATACGCTAAAGCAACATGCCCGCAAATTGGAGAAACGAGGATATGGACCCATGATCATTAATAGACTCTCCACTAGCGGTGCAGTGCAATTGGCCACTTTAGAAGGTGATATCCTACCAAACTATATTAGTGGATGCCGAGTCAAATTATATCAAGAACCTCTTACAGAGGAAATGCTCATGAGACTCAACACTGCTAAGAAGCGAAAAGAAGAAGAGTTAAGGGTTAGAGAAGAAGCACAAGCAGAGGCGAGAGAGCGCATCAGAAGAAATAAGCTACGGCGGCTAGGCCTAGATGTCAACACAAAAGCTCCAAAATATCACATGGACATGTGCCAAAAATCGGGCATGACTACTTCTCAGATAATTGATCGCCGGCCCTTTGTGACTATAGAGGTAGGACAAGGAAAGAGTGTAAGGACTGTGAGAGCATTGGTTGACTCAGGAGCAGCAACTAGTGCAGTTAGACTTTCATACTGCCAAGACCTGCAATTGAACATCGAGCCCATAGAAGCCTATCTCATAGGTTTAGGAGGCGTGGAAACCCCTTGTTTGGGAGAGGTGGAACTTCCCATCTACCTTCAAGATGTTCCAATGAAAGTCAAAATGCTAGTGTGTCATGATGAGGACCTCACAGAGCCACTTGTCTTGGGTCAAGATTGGATTTACGACCATGCTGTCAACTTGAACCTAAGAAGTCAACTTCTTCATGTTTGGGCACATGAACAATGCATTACATTAGAATTGGAGAATTGCATGGCCACTGACCAAGACACCACACGCTCTCTTCTTTCCTCTAAGGCTAATCTTCTCGAACAAGATGTTGTAAATGTCAAAAGATCTATGATCCAGACGGACACAATAATGGAAGGACAGTCGCAAAGGCAAGAAGAACCTTCTTCTTCTTCAAAGAGTAAAGCATCCACATTAGTCCAACCTCAGAAGCAAACAAAACAGTGCAAGATAGCCAGTCTATCAAATAGACCAAGAGCCTTCAAGAAGAAAGAAGTTATGGGCATGAAGCAGATCTGGGTAAAGAAGGGAGTGCAACCATCGATGTTGCCTCAAAGATTCCCACCCAACCAGATCAACCATGAAAAAAAAAAGGACCAAGCACCTACGACAGGCTCAAGCACGAAGAATCCAACAAATTTGGGTACCGAAGCTATCAAAGAAGGTCGACCACAATCATGTACAAATTTGGGTGCCAAAAAATTTAGCTACAGCTCAACACGGGCGATTACAGATGTGGGTACCCAAGTAGCTCTTACATACACAACGGCCTCTGCTCCCCACCAGGCAAAAGGTCTCAACAAAGAAGCCAAGGAAAGCAAAGGGTAAGAACAAAACACAAAGAACAAACAAAGATAAACTCAACCCTTCTGCAAAAGAAAGCAGGCAATCATCAAGGATATGGGTTTGGAAGCCAAAAGCACCAACAACATCCACAGAACCAAAAGGTCAACCACACGGGATACCAAAGTTTGGAAAGCATCCAAAGATGAAGTGGCCTGAGGTGATCTCTACAACACCAAACCCTATTCCAAAATGGGTTCCAATCCGGAGGATTACATCATTTCGAGATCCAATAGACACCTCCAATCAAAGAATTCATCAAGTATGCAAGTAACATCAAAAGCCTCGACCAGCAGCAACCATGTGCCTTTGGCATAACCCAGTCGTTTGCACCATTCAGGTCATGCATTTCCAAAGTATGCATCAATATAGGGCCACCTTACATGGCCGTGCATAGACACAATTGAGAAACCCCAGGCACATAGACACAATTTTCACATGCAAAATATGTTATTGATACTAACCCCTTTCTTCTTGTTTGATGCCATCGTGTGCAAAAAAAAAAAAAAAAAAAAAAGAGGGGGCAAAGAAGAGGACTGTGCTTGAAAATGCTCATCAGCGAACTTTCAGCAAGGACATCCATCAACAAAAAGGACAAGCCGATGGTCAAACACCATGATGGAACTACAACACGAAGAGATGAAGATCAACGGACCCTTCACCATGGTAAGACGTGTATGCTTCACCAAGACTATAACCATGATCGATTAGGAAACCTCTTCGTCAGCATACCCTTGAGCACTTAGCTCAAGAGCCAATCTCTTGCACCATACTTCTTGCCATGCATTTTCCAAGTACGCATACGTAGGGCCACATTACAAGGCCTTGCACAAGGCACATATTTTGTTCAACCCACGCACTAAAGCACTTAGCCATCATCCATTATGGGTTACAAGTACTTGGCATGAAAACTATGAAAGCCATCTTTGGAAGAATCAGCGAACATCACGGTGACCACTACAAGAACAAGCGAGCCATCCACCACTGAGAGTTGCTCATAATCAACATTGAACACCTCCTTTGAGCAACTAGTAGTTTTGGCAAACTCACAAATGCACCATCCAGATGGAATACAAGGTAGAAGTACGTACAAAGGGACTACAAACTGCAAGAGATAACAGTGGCAAAGTGAAGAACCAGACAAACGACCAGGATACATTGGGAAGAGGGATCGCCCCTGTTGGACGCAAAGGACGCTACCTCTCAACGTACTACATGGAACGACCACTACAACAAGGGTCTGTCAGGGACGACAGACTCAAGAGGGGGGGAGTGTTGAAGCTCAAGATCAAGGACAAAGAATGGAAGTGCATCAAGGAAGTGGACACACAAGAAGAAGGAGCAAGTAGGGAGCTCCAAGAAGCACCTGTCAAATTTTCAGAAGAAATCCCTACAAAAATAGTGATTTTTATCACTAAAAACCATTGTAAATACCATTTTCCATGTTTGTAACTACATTTTGTTCAAGTCGAGGAATCCTCGAGCTTGAGGAGTATTAGAACTACCATCCTACTAATTTTCATAATTTTTAGACTCTGTTTGAGCCCCCAAATAAGCCCTGGAACCTATTTTTTAACTAGGCCAGACACTAGGTCTGGACAGGGCCAAAACCACTCAAAAACTATAAAAAGGGCTGGAGAGCTCATTTTTGGGGTTAGCTTGTTGTAGATTTCAGCCTTGTAAGAGAGCTCTTGGATAATCGAAGATCTTCCATTGTTCCACTCCTTGCTCTTACTTTGTGCGCGTGTGTGTGTATGTGTGTGCATGCTTGTGTGCTTTCACTCACGCACTTGTGCCATCACTTGCTCACGGTCTTCATACCAGTCCTCACGTCTCCACGGATTGACATTTATGAGGTGTATCTCCTCACGTTGGTACTCACCATTGTGCTAGAGTGACATGTGGTCTATAATATGGTTGTTGGTATTGGTTTTGATACCTACCTAGTTGGTAAGGTTGCTGATAATTCTGTCTAACAGCCTGTCTATTGTATGGACAATCTTGAGCCGTGTGGTTCGTGTATTTTCTCTCAATAGTGCAATATGGAGCATTCCTTTCTCTCATGTTTTGGTTGTGAAATGGGCATACATTAGCCATGTGGTCGCCTCCGCAAGTATAACACCGATTTGATGAGGTGACTCTTGGTATTTGTCTATTTTGAACTCCTAGCTTCTTGGCAACTTGCTCTGCTATCTCATCCAGCTCAGTGGAGGCTCTAGAGGTATGACTAGTAGAACTGTCAGAGTCTTTATAGAGTTTGGATAGTCCTAACTCCTCACCCAAGTTGTCTTCTAGGTCAGTGCAGGTCTGCACACACTCTTCTATGCTTCTAGGCTCTTTCAAGTACACATATCTTAAATTGGTGCTTAGTAAGCCATCTAAAAACAAAGCCACTTGTTTGGCTGGTGTGGGTAACTCTGGAGCAGGGCATCTTTCTAGGTACTATCTGAGCCTTCTTCCTGCTAGTTGCACTATTTCTTGGGGTGTCTGCTTGAAGCTATGTATCAAAGATGATGTGTTATGCCTGATACCACTCTTGGAAAATTCTACAATGAATTCATCTAGCAGTTGACCTATATCGCGATAGTTGCGACTGCTCAGTGGTTGAAACCAAGCTAAGGCAGTGCCCTTAAGAGTCAAACCAAATGCCTCATACTGGGTGAACAAATCCTCAACTTGCTCAGCTCTTAACACTTTTTTGAACTCGGCCACATGATCATAAGGATCTCCTGTCCCGTCAAAATAATTCTTCATTGCCTTGATCACTTGAGTGGGTCTAAGGGTTCTTGGGTGCTCTCGGGGTCTAGCAATGGAAAATCCTGTTCATCTCTTTGTTGCCTATGTGCTTGATGTCTCTCTCTTTCAGGTCTTTCACCCTCATGTCCTGATCTATTTCTGGCAACAATGTGTGTAAAATTGACCTCATGTCTCTCTCTGGCTCTTTCCCTCTGGTTTTCATGAGCCTTGGATGATCCTACTCCTTGGAGGCCACGGGACACGTTGGATCGTGGTGGAGGAAAGATCAATTCACCTTGCCAAGTATATGCATGCCTATCATGCTCTGATACCATGAACATTTTCTCCGATGTGTTATCCAGGTAGACAACTTTGCCTGGTATCTCAGGATCTTTGAATTTGTAGATGATGACTATACCCAATTGGCTAGGTTGATCTGGCTTGAATCTCCAAAAGGCTTCCTCTGTATCTCTATTCAAGAATAGTTCTATGCTTTTGTTATCTTGAGGGATCCAATCTACAGTGATCACTCTCGTCAAAATGGACTTACCTCTAGGAGTCTGGGATCCTTGTCCTACATTTCCTTGTTCTAGGTCTCCTATCTCATTCTCAGGAATGATATTTCCAAACTCATCGGTCCTATCTGGTAGGTTGGTGACGACATACATGGTTCCTTCCTTATCAATGTATGAACCCTCTTCGAACTTGACTACTGGGTGTTCAAGTCCAAAGGGTTGATCTAGATCTTTGAGTTGGACCACTGATAGGCCATCCTCATAGATGCGAGCACCCAATCAATTGGTCCAAATATATTCCAACTGTGTCTTATAAGGACCTTCTGGTGTTTGTAAATAGACAGTGCTTGAGTTACCTACAGGTTTCCCCATGCTAAAAGACATTTCTGAGTCACTTGTATCTGAACTTAGTACGTAAGGATAACCACTTAGTTATTGTGCCCTGGTTAACACTAGCCTCAAAAGATCTATTGCTTTGTCTATCCTTGCCTAGGTGTCTACCAGATCTCCAGTTCATAAGCTTTGGTTAAGAGTCCAAAATTTCCCCTTAGTATGGTTCAAAATCCTTTGGAGTCCCCTTGGGTTCCTAGTCCCACCTGAGGGTCAACTTCATATTATCCTATCTGAACATCAACGCATTATTCTTATAAAAATAGTTGAGGCCGTGTAGGATTTGAAATGAGCTTTCCAACAAGCTATAGAGCTCAAAAAATGGACTTTTGATGAAAAAGTTATGTCAAATCAGGCTCCTGGGGGTCAAAACAGGCAAACATGACCTTTTGGAAAAATCACGATTTTGTGTGAAAATCGTGATTTTGGGAGGTCTGAAAATCGTGATGCCGAGCACTTATGAAAATCGCAATTTTGAGGGATCATGAAAATCGTGATGCTGAGCAAGCGTGAAAATCACGATTTTGTGAAATCATGAAAATCGCGATGTTGAGCACTTATGAAAATCACGATTTTGACGAATCCTCTAAAATGCGATTTTGATTGAAAATCGTGAAAAACGCGATTTTGAGTGGGAATCGTGAAAAACGCGATTTTGAGTGAGAATCAAGAAAAACGCGATTTTGAGTGAGAATCGTGAAAAACGCGATTTTGAGTGAGAATCATGAAAAACATGATTCTGACAGAAAATCGTGTTTTTGGCCTTAAAATCACGATTTTGAGAATGACAAAAAACCGCCATTTTGAATGAAAATCGTGTTTCCTTAAAATCATGTTTTGTGAAAATCGCGATTTTGAATGAAAATCGTGTTTGGTCAAAATCGTGTTTTTGCCTGAAAATCATGTTCTGAAAATCATGATTTTGGATGAAAATCGTGTTTTTGAAAATTGCGATTTTGGAGCCAACAGAGAATCGTGTTTTTGGATGAAAATCGTGATTTTGAAAATCGTGATTTTGAGCCCACTGAAAATCGTGTTTTCTTGAAGTGGTGTTTTTACTTGAAAATTGCGATTTTGGCTGAGAATCGTGTTTTTGGGAAAATTAGAGAATCACGATTTTGAGCACAACCAGAGAATCACCATTCTGAGAATGACCTCAGAACTGTGTTCTTTTCAAAAATCTTTTAGGCGAGAAATAGAAAATCACTATTTTTTGAAAAAATTTGAATTTTATGGAAATCACGATTTTCAGTCAAAATCTTGTTTTTTGGCGGGAAATTCAAATTTCTGAGCGTCGAGCAATGGCGAGCTCCGTATGTGCAGAAAATCATGAAGAAACACAGGCGCTTGCTCTCTGTTGCACCTCCTAACTCCTTCTCGCACAATAATGCATGAAAAATGGTATGAAAATGATGAAAATGCACTAAAAAACAAGAAAATTCTATGAAGAAGAAGATGGATGAAGATGGTGATGATGTTGATGATGAAGATGAAGAAGAAAAATCAGAAGATGAATAGAAATGACAGTTTTTTTTACCTTCCAACGTCGCAAATCTACGATCTTACCATCACAACGCTCGTCCTCGAAGCTCTCTCCCCGGCAACGGCGCCAAAATTTGGTGTAGCTCAAGCGTAAGCATCACCTCCTTTACTTGTCAATCCGCGGAGACGTGAGGACTAGTATAAAGACCACGAGCAAGTGAAGGCACAAGTGTGTGAGTGAAAGCACACAAGCATGCACACACATACACACACGCACACAAGGCAAGATCAAAGAGAGGAACAGTGGAAAGCTTTGATTACAAAGGAACTCTCTTACAAAATCTCTATTCTCTAACAAGCTAACTCTCTAAACAAGCCAACCTCAAAAATGAGCTCTCTAGCTCTTTTTATAGTTTTTTGAGTAGTTTTGGCCCTGTCGAGACCTAGTGTCTGGCCTAGTTAAAAATTAGGTTCTAGGACTTATTTGAGGGCCCAAACAAAGTCTAAAAATTATGAAAATTGGTAGGATGATACTTCTAATACTCCTCAAGCTAGAGGACTCCTCAGCTGGAAAAAAATGGAGTTAGAAAAATAGAAAATGGTATTTACAATGGTTTTTAGTGATGAAAATCATTGTTTTATAGAGATTTCTTCTGAAAATTTGATATACACTTCTTGGAGCTCCCTATGTGCTCCTTCTTCCTGTGTGTCCACTTCTCAAAAGCACTTCTTATGCTTGTCCTTGATGTTGAGCTTCAACATACACTGCCAAAGAATGGAATCTGGATAGATGAGGATAAGGTAAGAGCCATTGTTGAATTACCTAGTCCAAAGAAGGTCAAGGAAGTACAAGCTTTCATGGCTCATTGTGGATACTACTGATGCTTGATCCATATGTATGCTATCATAGCAAAGCCTCTTTAAAACCTTTTGAATAACTTTGAGTGGAATGACAAATGCAAAACTTCTTTCAATGAGCTAAAAAGATGATCGTCTTCAACACCAATCCTAACAATGATAGATTGGAAGAAGCCATTCAGAAGCAGATATCTATAGGATGTGTAAGGATTTTCCAACTTGTATTAGCAGAATACCTGTTGAACATGCAATCTTATACCAAGTGTTGTTGATATCAGATTGGAGCAGTTCCTTGGTTGACTTTTTGAGGATGAAGAAACTCCCTCAAGAGATGGCTTTAGCATGACGAAGAAGTCTAGAGCAGGAGGTTGAAGACTACACACTCATAGGGGATAATCTTACAGGCATGGATGAGATGCATATCTGAGATAGTGTCCATGAGAGTGATTACTTGAAGATCTTAGATACTACATACCAAGGTGTTGCATGAGGACACTTTGGACTAGATCAAGTGATCAAGGCAATTCTATTTTCAGGCTTTTGGTGGGCTACTCTTCATATGGATGCGCATACCTATGTGAAGAGGTGTGACACATGTCAGAGAACGGAATACCCCATACATAAGGATGAGATGTCACTAAGACCCATGATGGGAGGACTTGCATTCTCTAAGTGGGGAATAGACTTTGTAGGTCCTATTAACCCCCCCAACCAAAAGTTCACATGTTGAGTACATTATTATAGCAACATATTATCTAACCAAATGGGTAGAAGTGAAATTGAAAAAGAAGAATAATGCACAAACAACAACTAAGTTTTTATTCGAAAATGTGTTTATTTGATACGGGTTGCCAATAGAATTGGTAAGTGATCACGACACTCACTTCCTGAACGAGGTCATTGAATATTTATTACAAGATTTCATGGTCATTCAAAAGAAGTCTACCCCCTATCATCCACAGGCAAATCGACAAACTGAAATCATGAACAAGATCCTATGTACATTTTTTACTAGTCTTGTTAATAATAAACATTTTGATTGGGACGAACAGCTTCGCCATGCTATTTGGGCATATTGAGTGGCTTATAAAACATTGCTCAATGCGACTCCCTTTTAGATGGTATTTGGCAAGAATGATGTGCTCTTATTAGACTTCTTGATTCCCACAGTCAAGGTGGCACAAGAGCATCATGAGCTATCTTCATAGATCTTTGACCTAGAAAGATTAGGTGAGAGTAGATTTAGAGCAACAATAGGCATATATGCAACAATGAAAAGACAAAAAGCCTATTTTGATGCCCATGTGAAAGATAAGGGCTTAAAAGTGTGAGACTTAGTTTTGGTATACACCTTGAAACAACATGCACATAAGGTAGAGAAGCATGCCTATGGACCCATGATCATTAATAGGATATCAATGAGTGGATGCCATCTAGTTAGCCACCTTAGAAGGAGGTGTATTACCAAATTATATTACCGGATGCAAACTCAAGCTCTATCAAGAGCCTTTGACTGAAGAAATGCTAGGTTGATTTAATGTGGATTAGAAACACAAAGAAGAAGAGCTAAGGATATGAGAGGAAGCATAGGTAGAAGCCTTGGTGCACATTAGATGCATGAAGTTGAGAAGACAAGGTGTATATCAGCCTAGGTACATGAATTATGAATCCTCGAGATATCACATGGCTATATGCTAGGCCAAGAGAAACCCCTCTCATAGCATCACATACACATGACCCTTTATCCCAATAGAATTAGGGCATGGCATGACTACTAAGACAATCAGGGCATTAATTGATTCAGGAGCAGGAATCAGTGCTATAAGATATTCTTGCTGTCATGACATGGATCTGTCAATTAATCCTATTAAAGCCTATCTTGTAGGATTAGGAGTGGAAACCCCTTGCATGGACGAAGCAAGCACTAACTCCCAACCAGTAGACATTGGCACTTTGCATGTCTCTGTTTATCTGATCAACACATTATAGCCAAGTAATGTGAAGAATGTCAACAAGCACTTTTGTCATTCCCTCCCTCACATGCAACAATGAGCTAAATAAGTTTAGGTTCTCCCTTAACTTCGTTTGAGAGGCCCTTGACATGAAAGGAATGCATGCTTCTATAGAAAAGAAGACCATGTTACTAGATAACATGAAGAACCATAATCTCACTAAGCTTAAAGACATGGCTGCAATGACCCCAACATTGTGGTTTCACTTAGATTTTGCATGCAACGCTTTGCCTTTCCTGAGAAAGATCGTTTTACACAATGACATAAAAGGATTTTTTTTAGTCTATACTTGGTTGAGAAAAACAAAACGACCATCAAGATCCCTGTTTGTATCATTCAACAAATACATGTAGCTAGCCACTGATGGAATCACAAGGCAATATTGAACAAATGCTATGCTCTCACATGCATCATTTATGGGTGCTTAGCCTATGATATTCCCATTCAATGAGCATTGTCTTGGAATAGGGTCCAACAATTCAAGATTAGGAAAGCCTTTGCAACCTTGTCAAAGAGAATGAGAGGAACAATTCCATGTGCTTAATCGAGAGGAGCGGCTTTAATCCTTGATATCTCACCAATAGGGGAATGCATTCTACAACCCTTTATAGTTCGACTTCCATGACAAAGCACCGATGGACCGTCCACAACTCAATAGGTGGTACCACCTCTCCTTACAAACTTGGAATTTCTAGGACTGATCGGGTTAGATGAATTAGGCAATGTCCATGTTGAACAAATTCTCCAAAAGCTGGAATTCATCTCAGACACTGAAGAAGAAGGCAAACATCAACAAAACAATAAGATGAAGAATAACAACAAGAAAGACAAGAGGAGGAAGAAGAAGAGGAAGAGGAAGGAAGTCCAACCTATACAGTTGAACTTTGCCAATATTTTGAGGGTGGGGTAGTTGTTCTCCTAGCATCGATTGAGGTTGAGTGTATCCTTGACACTCATATGATCGTTGAGCCATTGGAGGTGTTTGATATGGAGCATACCTTGGGGTCTCCCTCGCTTGGTCTCTAGGTGGATATCCATATGGCCTGTATTGAGGAAGTTGAGGTTATCCGGACTGTCTATTATAGGGACAAATTTTAGTATTGTGGTTAGTGTATTTATGCTCAATGTGGCAATAGAAGCTTGGTCCTTGCATGGGTGGTCTTAGATACAGATACTATTGTGGTGGGGCAGGTCCTCCTCTTGGACAAGCATGAGATGGATGGTCACCCCCACAATGAACACATCTTCTCAGCATTGGCATCTGCATGGGTTATTTAATAGGGTTTTGACCCCCTATTGGTTTTGTACTCCAAGATTTTTGGCAAAAAATTCAGCCAATTCTCCCACATTTTTGGGTTGAGTAGATATGCTACTAGAGGAATCTTCAGAATTAGTGGAGGCTGAGGAGTCTTCAATTCATTCACTAAATTATCCTCCAAATCTATGCATTCCTTAAGACATGCATCCAAGGTGTCCAATTGTTTCATGTACACCAAGGCTTTACGACTTTTGTTAGTCAATCCATCCAAATATAGTGGATATCATTTTTGCCTAGGTAGGCTTTTTTGCAGGTGGACATCGATCGACATATTTTTAAAACCTTTGAGCTGCTATCCTCACAGACTCTTTGTTTGCTTGTTTGAAGCTATGAATCAAAGAAGATATATTATGCTTACTTCCTCTCTTTGAGAATTCTCCAATGAACTCCTCCAATAATTGTTCAATGTTAACAAATCTATTGCAATCCAAAGGTTGGAACCATGCCAAAGCTGTTCCCAACAATTTGAGTCCAAAAGATTCATACTGAACAAATAATTCATCTACTTGTTTAGCTCGTGACACTTTTTTAAATTCAACCATGTGATCATAAGTATTTCCTAACCATGATAATGATTCCTTAGGCATTTGGACATATGATAAGGTATCAACCTTCTAACCACATCCGGTGGTTGAGAAATAACTTGAATAACAAGACACACACCTAGTCCTCTTCCTTGCGGAGTTCTTAGAGGATAAGATAGTCTATTCATTGTCTCACCTTCTAGTTGAGAGTTTGGCATAGTGCTATTGCTTGGAATTGCAAAATGGAAATGAGGTCTCTAGGGAATATTCTACCAATTACTTTTCGCCAGATCAGGGTTTCCTTTGCTTTGCTACTGACTTTGTGGATTGTGAGACAAATTTTCCTATTTCCTAGGAGGAAACACCGATAAACCCATATATTGGAGTCTAGATCTTTTTTATATGTTAATTCCCAATATCTTCTCTCATCTTGATCCAAATATGTGACTCTTGAGGAGTCTTTTGGATCATGGAACTCATAAATGGTTGCAAGATTAACATTGCCTCTAGTTAAGGGCATAGTTGCTTGCAATAGTTTATCAATTCTAGATCATCATCTTGAGGAATCCTATCCCCTCTCAAGACATTCACTACTATAGATTTCCCTCTAGGAGTAGTCACTGGGTCTCTATTGACAATGGTGGAAGGATTACTTAGTTCCTTAATCTCGCCCATTTCATTGATTCTCTCAGGTTGATCAATCACTAGGTACAAACTTCCTCGTTTATCTACATAGAAACCTCTATCAAACTTTACTACTGGTATTTGAAGAACTTTAGAGGTGATTGAGTTTCTCAATCTTGCCACTGATCTATTGAGTCCATCTAGGTATATAGGAACTCCGTGCAAGTTAGTAGAAACAAACTACCTAAAAGTTCTATATTCCCCTTCTATCAAAGACAATACTTCTATAGAGAAGACAAAACTATGCATGTCTTCTGAAGTCGTCATTAGCTCACTTTCAAAATCACTAGAAGTATCTGAATACATGGAATGCATGCTTCTCTGAGTCACACTTCTTGCTTAGGAAATTACACTCCATCTCCCTAATACGCCATCTTGATCTTAGGTTCATTCGTAATTCACATTGCCTCTAGATGTTTTTCTAACCCTAGATTCTTTTTATCTCCCAATTTTCAATGGTTCAAATATTGGGTTTTGGATCAAGGTTGGTTTTTAAAGTCAAATTTCCTGAATATATTTTCTAGTTCACACATGACTAGTCCCAAGAAACTCATGATATATGATATTTAAGCCTCTAGCAATACACGATACACCACTACCACAACATGATATGTGACTAGGTGATACATGATACACAAGCACACGATACATGAAACTCAAGGGTTATGACACACGATACATGGACTTGGTATTGATGATACATGATACTTGGGTCAAAATGATACGATACTTAATCACAATGATACATGGTGCTTGGCTTGTCATGTGACAACACTTGATGGTATACGTGATACATGATACTCACCAAGGATGACACATGATACTTGACACACGAGCACCACGTGATGATACTCAACTAGTCATGATACATGATACTTGCATATTGTGATACTTGATTAGGAGTGAGGTGTCAATGGTACATGACACGTACCAGGTGTCAACAACACATGAGAATTTGATATCACGATACTAAACTCAATCCATCACAACATTTGGACTTTTTCTAACTAATTTTCAAGTTCCAAAGTGTTTTTTCTACTCCTATGTGCTTGGATCATACAAAATCATATGATTTCCTGAAAAATGCTTCTCATGAAACTTAGGATGTGTCCTTTCTCACCACATGCATATGTATGTGTAAAAATGATGATTCTAGAGTGTAGAGCTCACCTCAAAGGTCTTTTGTCTCTATTTGTAGCCTTTAACTCTCTCCATATACTGAGTTTCAATGACATAAGGCAGCAATACCGTTCACTACTTGCTCTCTCCACGAACCTATCAGCTCCCTACACATATAAGATATTAGTAGAAAAATGTGTAGGAGACACATCCAAACATACATTTCACACCTTAAACTCACATACAAGCTCACAAAGAAGAAGATACACAAACAAGAAGAAAGAAATGCAAATTTTTGAAGTTAATTTTGCACTATGGCAAGATCTCTTTACAAATGTGTCACCAAGTGACTTATATACAAGTGACCTAAGTTTGGTCCTTTCACATAAGGGATTGACATGTTTTCTAGAATTTCTTAAAAAGGTACTATTGTACATGGATTTTGTTACATTCTTGAGGGAAGATGCATGAAGTGACATGAGAAAAGAAAAAATGGTGATGTCTTTGAAAAATTTATGGGCCTACTCTTCCTCTCTTCTTCTCTTTACTTCTTTCTTTATTCATCTCTGACTCTATGCAATAGCCCCCCCTTTCTGTTGGTTGCACTAGACTATTGCGGGTGTGGGCTCCATGGAGTTCCCCCAAACCCCTTTCATTATGAGCCATGGGGTTGAGCACTGTTGCTCCCCCTTTTTCATGGTTTTGTTCTACATGTCAAAGTCGATCTTGCCTTGCTCAATGGGGGTGAGTATGGATCCCCCATGCCTTATGGCATGGGGTTGAGACTTGCTCCCACTGTACAACTATTGCATCGCACGACTCCCCTTGCCCATTCCGTTATCCACTAACCGGTTCAAGCTCTATGTACTAATGTATGCAAGGGTTGAGCATCTCTGCTCCCCTTGCCTATCCCTTTCCTACTTCATTTTGGGATGAGCTACATGCTTCCTCTCTTGCCCCTCTCATGTCGATGCTCTGATAACATGCACCTCTATGGCCCTACCCCATTTTCATATTCCTATGGTCTTGAAGTACCATTTTTAGAAATGCATTCTAGATTGCATTGATTCTTAATTTTTTTGCAAACTTGTCTCTTTGTTAGTGCTGCTACCAATGACATATCAAGGTTCAAAGTGGAACCTTGAGCTTCCATGCAGTTGGGGTGAGCATCTTTGTGCTCCCCTTTAGGCAGGCAACTCGATTTTTGGGATGATCTCCTTATGTTGGGGTGAAGATGCCCATAGTTGGCGTCAAGTTCATCTCCCCAACCCTTGCTCTTGTGGACCAAGGTCAAATGTTGGTCCTCTCTCACCTTCTCATGCAAACAGGATGAGAATGGAGATGTGTGAAAATGGAAAAATAATGCTGTGACTACCAATGGATTTTTTGCAAAATAAGACAATCGAGTGATTGGATTCTAGCTCTCGAAGGCTCACCTTTTTGTGCATCGAATCTATAGTGGTTGTGGCAACAATGAGCCTTGCACCTTCAACTCTGACCCCAAAAAAATAATGAAAATTTTTGCACACATTTGTATATCATGAAGAAAGATTCAATCTTGAATTCTCAACCTAGAGCTACTTGATTATGAACTATAGAAGAGCATTCAATGTGTCAATGGTAACATAATCTACTTTTGCATAATTATCCATTATGCATAGCTCGTTGGAAAGCTCGTCGTGAATTCTACATGGCCTCAATTGTTTTTCTTAAGAATATCGTGTTGATTTCTAGATAGGGTATTTTGAAGTTGACCCTAAGTGGGATTAGAAAACCTAGGGGACTCTAGAATTTTTTTGTGCAATACCAAGGAAAAATAAGGGTGTTTAAAAGTGTCTAAATCAAATTGTCTGTCAATTGAGTTGGAAGCTTGGGATAAATTTTGAACTTTTACAAGATCATTGAGAGCTCTTGGAGAGACCAGAGCAAGGTGCTAGTGTGTGCAGGGTTGGGAACGAGCATCCTGGGCATACAAGTGCAGCAAGGAGAAGTAACTTGAGGTTGGAAGATCTCTCAACCCCCTCAGTCCATTCCTAACTTAAGATAAGTGTGATTAGAGGTTTTGATTGATCAAGGGCACGATAGCAACTCTCAAGTTCAAAGAGCCTTTAAATTCTCAAGTTCAACAATATGTTAATTGTAGTCAAGGGACAACTTAAGGGCAAATAACTTAATCTGATTGGACAAAAACTAGCAAGTACGAAAAACTTAAGTGCTCCTTATGATGCATATTCAAAGACAAGGAAATACATTTTAAAGAAATTGAAAGGAACAAGTAATTGATATCAAGGAATCAACAACGTGGTTGTACAAGGGTCATTTGGCTAATCGATAGGGCATATGAACCTGAGTTCAGGTAGACACCTAAGGAGAGATCAACAAAGTATTAGATCATCAAAGGCTAGTGTCAACCATATAGCTAGGTCCTGGACCAAGCAGTTGAGCGATTACCCATACATTCTAAGTTCAGAAACAAGTGACTCGGAGATGTCTTATGGTATGGAGAGACCCATAGGTAGCTCAGGAGTGGTGTACCTAGAAAAACAAGAAGGACCTTACAAGACTCAATTGGAATACATCAAAACCAACCAATTACGTGCTCGCATCTATGAGGACGGTTTGAGAAGATCTATTGTCCAAATCAAAAACCTGGATCAAACCATTGGACTAGAACATCCTGTAGTCAAATTCGAAGATGGTTCATACATAGACAAAGAAGGAACAATGTATGTAGTCACAAACCAGCCAGATAGAACATATGAATTTGGCAACGTAATCTTAGAGACCGAAATGGGTGACATAGAGCAAGGGAACATAGGAAGCGAGCCAAGAACCCCTCGAGGCAAATCTGTCCTGACTAGAGTGATCACTCCAGAGTGGGTTTCGTAGGACAATAAGAGCATAGATTTTCTTTTAAATCAAGAAATAGACGAGACCTTTTAGAGGCATAAACATGACTAGCCTAATGAAGTGAGAATTCTTACCATATATGAATTCAAAGATCCAAATACCCCAGACAAAGTGACCTACATAGACAATACCTCAGAGAGGGTCTTTGTGGTCTTGGAGCATGGTAGGCACACCTACACTTGGAAGGGTGAATTTGTTTCCCCCCAACCAAGATCTAATGTCTCTTATGGTCAGCAAGGAGCTGGAACATCTCAAGCTCATGGAACCCAAAGAGACAGGAGTAGAGATAGACCTGAGGTGAGCTTTGCTAACCCAATTGAAGAGCCAAGGCATAGAGAACACACTAGGACCTTGGGGCCTACACAACTGGTTAAGCCCATGAAGAATTGCTTCAATGGCACTGGAGACCCGTACGACCATGTGGCAGAATTTAGACCAGTCTTGAGAGCTGAGAAAGTTGATGACCTATTCACGTAATATAATGCTTTTGGTCTAACACTCAAGAATATCTCCCTCACATGGCTTCAACCACTAGATCAAGGTCAGTTCAGGAATATACACTAGTTGCTAGAAGCATTCATTACTGAATTCTCCAAAAGTGGCATCAGACACAATACTTTCTCGCTGATATGTAGCTTCAAGCAAACACCCCAGGAAACTGTTTGACTTGCAGGAAGATGGTTTAGACAATACCTAGAGAGATGCCTTGTGCCACAGTTACCCACACCTGCCAAACAAGTCGCTTTATTCTTAGATGGCTTGTTAAGCACCAAATTGAGATCGTATGTGTACTTGAAGGACCCTATATCCATAGAAGAACGTGTACACATGTGCATAGATATTGAGGATAATCTAGGAGAGGAATTAGGGCTTTCAAAAAGCTATAAAGATTCAGATAGCTCTACTAGCCTCACTTCCAAACCAACTACATCTATTGAGAAACTAGCACAGAAGGTAGCTCAAAAGTTAGGAGTCTCTAGCAAACAGATACCTAAATTTTCCCCCAGTGAAACGATGCTATACATGAGGAGGAGATCATATGGCTAATGTGTGCCCAATCATGGCTCAATCCCAAGTGAATTCTAACAGCCAATATTGCACCATAGAAAGGAGGTATACTAACCACACTGCATAAGATTGCCCATATAATAAGCAAGTGGTTAGGCCAAATTATCCACAACCATATCCACAATAGGGAAGATACTAGAACTAGTACCCACCACAACAGTCCTGATTATTTTCGATAAAAGCTTGTGATACTTGAGTAGAAGTATCACGAGCATTCTCTGTTATCATTGATACATCTACTCATTCTTGCTTCTAGATATGCCCATGCATTCCAAGAAAAATCATGAATGAAAGGCACAAAGTAAAGGTCATTCCCAAAAGAAGGTGTCTCCATAGGACCATAGTCATCATTGTGAACAAGTTGAAATTTCTGAGTAGCTCAAATTGAACCATCTTCTGGGAAGGAGGAATGCTGCATTTTTCCCAAAATATAGCCCTGACAAAAATGTTTACAAGGTGCATCAATTTTGGGTAGAGAGGTCACCATTTCACATTTTTGCAAGCATAGCAAACTAGAAAAATTCAGATGCCCAAAGTGTGCATGCCAAAGCTTTGCATCTAAGATAGCCTAAGAATCTTGAACTGCACATGCTGAATCATTCATAGATTTGCATAAACGATGAGCTTATAAGCTTATATAGCCGATGACTGATCATGAATTGTACATCTATCATCAACAAATTTCATAACCAAACCGATCTTGGCTAATGCTGAAATTGATAACATATTTTTCTTGATCCTTGGCATAAAAAAAAATTTGACAATGTGAAAGAATTACCATTAATAGTAGTCAAAATAATCTTACCTAATCCCATGATAGGATAAGAGGAATTGTTGGAGAATGTGACAGTATTCCCTATAGGGGCACACTCAAGTGAACTGAAGAAACTACGCTGTGAGGTAATATGTTTGGTTGCCCCACTATCAAAGTACCAAACTTCTGAGTCTACTATAGACATACACTATTCATGAGAAGATGGGTCATAACTGCACAAAGTAGTAAATGCCCATTCTTCATTCTACACAAAATTAGTAGACTCTATTTTAGGCGTAAAGGCCTTTGCAACAACCATTCGAGCCTCTTTTTCTTTGCATCTTTTGCAGCCAGTTTTGGAAAACCCTTTATGACATGATCATTTCCTTTACAATATTTATAAAACAATTTTTGCTTTTGTGTTTTCTTCTCATCTTTGTCTTCCCTTTTTTTAGTGTGCACAATTGGAAAATTTCTGCTTACTAGTAGATGAGCTCCATTTACCTTTGCCCTTCTGACTAGCTAATAAACCTTGATCTACTACATGCATGATGGACCTGTTCTCCCTTGATTGATCTTCGTGCAACAAAACAGAGACTAACTCCTCAAATGTTAAGGTATTCAGATTGCCTTTCATCATCAACCAAAGGCTAGAAGGAAAACTCTTATATGAATTTGGAAGACCATCCAGAACAATATGCACAACAAAATTGTCTAGCAAGATTTCATCAACAAAAATCAACTGATCCTTCAAATATTTGATCTATGTCAAAAAATTTCCCATAGAATCTCCTTCATTCATATGCTCACTCTCCAACTATTTTCAGAGATAAGAAACATGAGCCTCATTTCTTGCCTGGTACAAAGTGCTAAGTGTATCCCAAGCATCCTTTGCTATTTTTCAAGAGCGAATATGAGGGATAATGGCGTGTTTGATAGACAAGACTATCAATGCATGTGCCTGAGCATCTCCACCATGCTGATGGAGTTTCTCTAGAGTAGTTGCAATAAGAACCATAGCAAGAATAGGAATTCGAATCTCATCATCTTCAATGCCATTTGCATCACCTTCAGTAATTGTATTTGTAGGTGTAGTAGGTCGTTTTTTAGCACCCTGCACAATATTCCATAGTTCTTTTGTGACCAATACATGATGCATCATATATGCCTAGAATGGGTAATTGGTACCATCCAACTTATCCTCAATAGCCAACATACGGAATGCATCATTGCTTTCAACGATGGCCACTGACTAAAATACCTTGATGTAGAAAAATGACTGTACCTCAAAAGGTTGAACAAAACTACCCTATCGAGTTCTACTAAACCTGTAGTAGACTTTGAGTTGCTTGTAGTGTCGAACAAAAAAATGTATATATGTTTGGCACAAAAAGATGAAATTGACTTCATAGGCAGTGTGATAGTGCATTCAGAGGTAGAAATGAGCGTATATCAAAATTTTGACATCCCATAGCAAAGCTATTTTGAAATCCTAATCATGTTGAGTATGCTCACCAAATTTTGTGTGATTTTGAGATTGTGACCCCAAGTCCACGACACCCTAGATGAAGCAGTGACCTGCTATGATGCCAAATGTTGGAGTTTGAGGTCTATGGAAGCACGCGAACAACACAAGGAAAAAGAAGAAGAAGCTTGGGGCACAACACACAATACTGAATGTATTACCAAGTGAATGTACAAAGATAAGTGACCCATTAGGGTTATAGGCGTATATACAAGCCGGGGGGAAAAAACCTCCTAAAGAGGGAAAAAGTGCCCCGATGGTCCTAAGCGTCTTCATACACATCTTTACCAAAATATATGAATAGAAATGATATGGAATTATTGCCCATTTCCGCTATCACTTATGGAATCATTAAAAAATGTTCAATGTTCAATAAAAATAATCCCTTATTCAATAAAATTAAGATGCATAAAAAATCCATAAAGGAAGTCAAAGTGAGAATAGCTGTATTTTAAGACATTCGTCCTCTATGAACATGCAAAAAAATCTACATAATTTTTTTTTGATGAAAATGTTAAATGTTACATATGAAGAATGTGCTAGCATACTACTCAATGCCTTATTTCATGAGGAACAATATATCCTACTAGATCTAATGTGGTACTTGTATGTATGATCCATTGTGGTAAGGTATTCTAACATTCTTGAGGATTGACATAGGGTAGTGAAAGATCATCATTCAGAATCCTTAATTGAAAAATATTGAGAAGTAATAGGAAACTAATGTTATTTTTTGAGGATAACACTATCTTTAGCAGCATCTAGATACTAGAGAGCATGTTCATGACCGCTTCCTTAATGGATTTTCTCTTTTAATTCAAAATCCTATCCTTCAATGAATTGAAACAAGGATAATTATTGATGCAAGCTATTTATCCTTGTCCAAACCACATATACCCCCATCCTTTTATTCTTATATACAGGCAATTTTGTGCATGATGAACCTTCTTGAAATCCATATTGTTCGTTTCATAATGAAGTAGTGGAATGAGTAGATTATTTAATCAGATGGTACTATTTCATTAGTAAGATTGACTACTTTGGAAAGATAAGTGATACCTTAGAGATAATTTGAACAAATCTTGCCTTGATTTGTTAGATTACTCATAGATTCCATCCAAGTTTTTGAAAAATTAACTTCAAATTTACTTTTCGTAATACATCAAACAACATTTTAAATTCTAAGTTCTGATTTGTAAGCTAGTAATAGACCGATAACTCTATTCAAATCAACCTAGCTATTGAAGATATATGTTAGTAGCATATCTTCTAGAAATTGGGTAGGCCTACTTTACTAGTTCATCATCCTATGGATGGATTTGACTTGATTTATTTTCCATCCACCTTAGTATGTTCCCACAAATGGTTAGAAAAACGGTTTTCTTTGAACAACACTTGACCAAACAGGAAACATAGATTTGTATTCTAGATACGTTTATCATCTTTGGGGTCTTTCCTAACTTGCAAGAAGGAAAAATCAAGTGCCCTTGGATAATGAAATCTTTTTAGACCTTGGGGTGATCCTTTAATTTTATGCATCAATAAAATCTTTTGAGTATCTTTCAAAGTCTTTCCACCTTTGGTTTGGAATCATATCCAAGTAAACAAATTCTTTCACTAGTTTGATGTCCTAATGAGGTTCAAAATGTCTAAACCAAGGTATAATGATCAAAAGTCTAGACTTGATATTAATACCTCTCTATCAAGTACACTTCTTAAATACTTTGTCGTGCATCATTTAGGTGAACCATTAGATTCTTTCATACTTGGTTTTCCATTGGATCATATTTTTCTAGTCTTGAGTCAAGGCTTTGGATTAGTGAAGCCTTTGGTACATGACTTAAAGAGTCTACCATTTCTCCCTTTTGATTTTATACTTACAAACTTCTATAAGTTTTATCATCCCTAATATATCAACACTTTTCAACTAGGACGTATTCCTTTTTCTAGGGAATTTATCTTGGTTATTAAGTTTTTCATAATTTTTAGAAGAAAATTGTTTTAGATGATCAAGAAATTATTGTGCTTCTCAAGTTCCAAAGTTTTTCCTTCAAGATTTGAAATATTTTTCTCAATTCTCATTCCTTGCTTTAGAATTTCTATGTTTTCATATCTCATTCACACTTCTCTTATTCTAAATGTTTAATCTCTTCTACTTTTTTGTTTCTTCCTATAGTATCCCCAAAGTTTCTCTGAAAGAATCATTTTCCCATGAATATTGGTTGGTTATTTAAGAAAGTTTGAGAAACAAATAGACATTCAAGAATTTGTTGATTTCTATAAAATATAATTCCAATCCATCTTGAACAAAGAGATAAGGGCTGTGTGGTAAACCAAGATACATCTACACACAAAAGGAAAAGCTAGAAAGTTATGATTCTATTGGGAAAAAAATGGAGATGTCAATGAAATAATTATGGACACAAGGATAAAAGAAACAAAAAAAAAAAAGGGAAAATTTAGTGATGGAAAAGAAAAACCTTGACATAAATACAACGATATCATTGGTATGATTGATTCATTGAGAAAACCTCCATTGTTTTGTACATCTAGCTTTGGTGCTTCAATTCTTAAGTATTTTGGTTTTCTACTAGCCCACACCATGGTATCATTGGTATGATTTGATTCATTGAAAGAACCTCAGTTGTTTTGTACATCTAGATTTGGTTTGGTTTTTCTACTAGCCCACACCACCATTGTTTATTATTATTATTATTATTATTAATATTATTATTATTATTAATATTAGTATTATTATTATTACTATTATTATTATTATTATTATTCTTCTTCTTATCCTTCTTCTTCTTCTTCTTTTTCTTCTTCTTCTTCTTCTTCTTATTATTATTATTATTATTATTATTATTATTATTATTATTATTATTACTATTATTATTATTCCTTTTCTTCTTGTCTTGTTCTTCTTCTTATTCTTATTCTTCTTCTTCATCATCTTCTTCTTTTTGCACTAACTAAATGCTTCCTAGTGGGACTCCACATATAGGGGTTGATTCTTCATGGGAGATTTGAATATTTTACATTTGTGTTTCTATTTGACATATATTTCTAAAAAAAATAAAGATATGGTAATTCTAGATAGTTTTAATGTTAGAGTTTGAGATCTATGGAAGCACGCAAACAAAACAAAGAAGAAGAAGCTTGGAGCACAACCCACAATACTTAATGTATTACCAAAAGAATGTACAAAAATAAGTGACCTATTAGGGTAATAGGCATATATACAAGCCAGGGGAAAAACCTCCTATAGAAGGAAAAAAGTGCTCTGACAATCCTAATGTGTTTGCACACATTGCTACCTAAATACATCAACAAACCCCCCCCCTCGGAGTGATGTGAAGAACAAGGATCTTGCACTCATGTATCAGGAAGTGCCAAGCTATGTGGAATCAATCCACAAAAGGAAGTAAGCCCAAAGGTTTGCAGAAAGCTTCAAACTTCTCCCTAGGCATATCCTTTGTGAAAAGGTGTGCAATGTTCTCTTGTGTGGGCACATATGCCAAATTGATCTCACCAACAGAAAACCTCTCCCTAACATAATGATAGTCCACCTTAATGTGCTTAATGTGATCATGGAATACATGGTTCCTCACAATTATCAATGTGCTCTGAGTGTCACTAAAGATGGTGGTGGCAGACAACTGACCAACACCCAAATAAGCCATAAGGTGTCTGAGCCACACACAATCAACAATCTTTGTGAAAGCTGCCCTATACTCGACCTCACAACTAGAAGTGACCACAGTAGGCTGCTTCTTGCCCAACCAAGATATGCATGAGCTAACAAGCATGAAGCGAAAACCAATGGTGAACACACGAGTGTCATAGCAACCAATCCAGTCAGATTCAAAAAAGCATGTAAATCTGACAGTAGTGATCCCTCCTTGGGATAAGACAATCCAAATAGTCAAGTATCACTCAAGTAGTGAAATATGTGCTTAATTGCCTACCAATGTTTGACACCTCGACAATGCATAAACATGCTCATCTATGAGACACCAAATTGAATATCTCATCGAGTAATGCATAAGTAAATCAAGCATCTAACAACATCCTGATAGAGAACAATATCAAATGCACCTCCAACATCATGAAGACTCAATTGTAAACATGTCTCCATAGGAGTGGCAATAGGTTTGCAATCTTCAAGGCCAAAATGCCACAATAATGTGTCAATATATTTTGATTGACACAAAGATAGTCCGCCATCAACTTTTATAAACTGAATGCTTAAATAATGGTGCAAATGGCCCAAATCTGACATCTCAAATGAGGCATGCAAATCAATCTTAAAATCACCAATATGCTTCTCATTAGGACTAGTGAGTAGCATGTCATCAACATAGACATCATTTATAAAAAAGCACATCATTTGCACACTTAACATATAAAGTTCTTTCAATTGGAATGTTCTCAAAACCATGTGCAATCAACTAGGCATGTATCTTTTCATACCAAGCACATGGTGCTTGTTTCAAACCATATAATGCCTTTTTCAACTACACACTTTATTATCATGCCCGTTTTGCACAAAACCACAGGGCTGAAGAACATACACTTCTTGATGCAAGTCACCATTCAGAAATGTGGTTTTAAAGTGCAACTAATGTATGTTCCAACCATGATGAGCTGCAAGTGCACATATGCTACAAATTGTAGTCATTCGACATGTAGGTGCAAAGGTATCATCAAAGTCAATGCCTCTTTCTTGAGCATAACCTTTGTAAAAAGCATAGCCTTATACTTGTCAACTATTCCATCAGGCTTATGCTTTAGCTTCTGTACCCACTTAGTGCCAATGGCCTTCTTGCCAAGAGGCAAGTCACATAAAGACCAAGTACCATTTTTTAAATAGAATCATATTCTCATTGCATAGCAGCCATCCAATTTTCAGAATCTTGTGATTCATCAAACGAAACAGGCTCATTCTCATCACAAAGACTAGAGGAATTCATAGCATTGCAATTTGATGCAAAAGAAACAGTATGAGAGCCTTAACGAGTACGATATGACAGAGGTGCATCTAGTTTGCTATCTCCCAAAGTTTGCACCAACCATTTACGCATAGTTTTTGCCTCCTCTTTATCAGTTTTCTCATCAATAAGTGCATCATGTAAATTTTCATTAGAAATGGAATGATTCGCATCATCATGCGAAGCATGTAAATGCTAAGAAATTTCCTCATTTGGACAACCACTAGATTCTCCACCTATAAAAAGAGGCAACAAGGTGTCATACATGTCTTTGGAGCTAACTGATGTCTCCTTAGTACATGAAAGTAATCGTTGAATAGCATTTTCCACAAAAACAACATCACAACTCACCAAAATGCATTTAGTCTATGGATGATACAGACAATAGCCTTTGCTTTCAAAATTGTACCTATCAAAAATACATTTCACTACTTTATCATCCAATTTGTTGCGTTATTGTTTAGGCACTAATGCATATGCCTCACAACCAAAGACACGTAGGTGAGCAATAGATGGCTTGCAACCATGCCAAGCCTCATATGGAGTGATAGACTGCAATGCTTTAGTGGGACACTTGTTAAGTATAGATGCTTCACACATAAGAGCCTCAAGCAAGAAACTTTGTGGTAAAGCCTGACTCGACCATACACCTCACCATCGCCATGAGTGACCTGTTCTTCCTTTTCGAAACTCCATTTCGTTGAGGTGTATATGACACTCTACATTGATGTTTTATCCCATGTTCAACCAAAAATGCATTAAAATCAGAAGACATATATCCCCCCCCCTCGATCAGAATGGGGGGTGCCCAATTTACATGCTGATAGATTTTCAATCGAAATCAAAAACTATTTTGAAGCACATAAAACACTTCGGACTTTGCTTTCATTGGATATACCCATGATGCTTGAAAAAATCATCAATGAAGGTCACAATGTAGAGATAGTTCCCAAAAGAAGGTGTTTGCATAGGATCAAGAACATCAATGTGAACCAACTGCAATTTCTTAGTAGCTCATACTGAAGCATCTTTTGGGAAGGAAGAATGCTTCATTTTGCCCAAAATATAGCCTGCATAGAGGTGTTTACCAGGTGGCTCAAGTTTTGGCAGAGAGGACACCATTTCAGATTTCTACAGGCGTAGTAAACTAAGAAAATTCAGATGACCAAGGCGTACATGCCAAAGCTTTGCAGCTGACATAGCCTGAGAATCTTGAAGTGCACATGCTGAATCATTCACACACTTTGCATAATCTATGAGCTTATACAGCCCACGACATAAAATGCTAGAAGCAATAATGATGTCACCCTTGGACAGGTCATGAACTGTACATCTATCATCAACAAATTTCACAACCAAGACGAACTTGGATAATGCTGAAATTGATAACATATTTTTCTTGATCCCTGGCACAACTAAAACATTCGACAATGTAAGGGAACTACCATCAACTGTAGTTAGAATAATCTTACCAACTCCCATGATAGGATAAGAGGAGTTGTTGGCAGATGTGATAGTATTCCCTATAGGGGCTGGCTCAAGTTAACTGAAGAAACTATGCTACGAGGTAATATGTTTGGTTTTCCCACTATCAAAGTACGAAACATCTAAGAATACTGCAGACATACATTGTTCATGAGAAGATGGGTCATAACTACAAACAGTAGTAAACACCCATTCTTCATTCTACACAAGATTTGCACACTTTGATTTGGGTGTAGAGGCTTCTACAACAACCATTCCATCCCCTTTTTTCTTTGCCTCTTTTACAACCAGTTTTCGACAACTCTTTATGACATGATCATTTCCTTTACAATATTTGCAAAACAATTTTTGCTTTTCTTTTTTCTTCTCGTCTCTGTCATCCTTCTTTGATTGTGTAGAGTTAGTAAATTTTTGCTTACTAGTAGATGAGCTCCATTTTCCTTTGCCCTTCTAACTAGCAAGGAAATCTTGATCTGCAACATGCATAATGGACTTGTTCTGCCTAGACTGATCTTCTTGCAACAAAACAGAGACTAACTCCTTAAATGTTATGTCATTTGGATTTCCTTTCATCATCAATCAAAGAGTAGAAGCAAAACTCTGATATGAATCTAGAAGACCATTCATAACATTCTACACAAGTGAACTCTTAAGAATAACTTCATCAATAGAAATCAACTGCTCCTTCAAAGATTTGATCTTTGTCTAAAATCTATCCATGGAAATTACTTCACTCATGTGCTCACTCTCCAACTATTTTCAGAAGTAAGCAACATGAGCTTCATTCCTTGCCTAG
Source organism: Ceratopteris richardii (assembly GCA_020310875.1). Classification (NCBI taxonomy): domain Eukaryota; kingdom Viridiplantae; phylum Streptophyta; class Polypodiopsida; order Polypodiales; family Pteridaceae; genus Ceratopteris; species Ceratopteris richardii. Next base: position 81,634,580 of record CM035436.1, read on the forward strand.
TATAAAGCGGTAAGTGTATCCCAAGCATCCTTTGCTATTTTGCATGAGTGAATATGAGGAATAATGGCATGTTTGATAGAAAAGGCTATCAATGCATGTGCATGAGCTTCTCTACCATCCCAATGAATTTTCTCCATAGTAGGAGCAACAAGAACCACAACGCAAATAGGAAAATGAAGAGTATCACCATCTTCAATGCCATCTGCATCAACTTCAATAACTATATTTGCAGGTGTGATAGGACATTTTTCAACACCCTACACAATATTCCACAATCCTTTTGCAACCAATAGATGATGCATCATCTAATCCCATAATGGATAATTGGTACCATCTAACTTATCCTCAATAGCCAACATATGGGATACATCACTTCTTTAAGCCATGCCCACATATTAAAATACCTTGATGTAGAAAAATGATTGCATCTCAAAAATTTGAACATCATTACCATGTCGAGTTTTGCTAAACCTATAGCAGACTTTGAGGAGCTTATACTGGCAAACCGAAACATGTATATATCTTTGGCACAAAAAGATGAAATTTCCTACACACATGTTGTGATAGTGTGTTTGGAGGCCAAAACAAGCTTGGATTGCGATTTCAACATGACACAACAAAGTTGTTTTGAACTCTTAACCACCTTGAGTATGCTCACTAATTTTTGTGTGATTCTAAGCCTGTGACCCGAGGGGTGTCAACGACACCCTAGATGAAGTGTCACTTGCTCTGAAACCAATTGTTGGAGTTTGAGGTCTACAAAAGCACATAAATAGCACAAGGAAGAAGAAGAAGTTTGGAGCACACCATACAATACTGAATATATTACTAAGAGAATGTACAAAGATAAGTGATCCATTAGGGTTATATTTTTGGGTAGTGAGGTAGGCCACAATAACAATATATCACAGGTTTATATGATCTTCCAACACATGAATCTTAGCATTCACACCTCAATACTAAAAAAGATGACGAGTGAGAGATAGAGAGAGAATAGACAATATTTTCAAAGTGTACAGTAAGCTAGGATGCTCACCTACACTATCTTATATTCAAACATCGAATTACAATGTGTGTGTATAATACAAACTGACAATATCTAAATCTAGGTAAAAATAGGAACTAGATACAAGAAATTGTGTGCTTAAGAGGTATGAAGAGTGTGTTTGTGTGAGAATATGGAGAATATGAACATTTTAGAACTCTTTTACAACAAACCCGAATTCTGACTATCTAAATAGAAAACTAGTGAATGAACAAATGGGAATAGGTGTAGACTTATTACTCATAGTATGTTGGCTGATACAAACTCCTCCAAATTTTTCCAAATGTAGAGCACAACTCCTCCAAGTGTGTGTGAACACTTCCTCCAAGATGATCTCGTCGTTGCGTTGAACTAGTGCTCTAGCTTGAGCATGAGAAGATAATAAACAATGAACTAATGCCCCTCTTATATAGTTTTTGGACTCAATCTAAAAGCACATAAAAAAAGCTTATGATCAACATCGATTGCTAAAAACAACTATGATCATCGCCAATCTTTCACAATCGCCAAAAAAATAATTTTGAAAATGCTTTCATCACTTCTTCGCAAACATGCTATCCTTGGCTAGGATTGAGCTCAGATACTATGCTTGAGAGTGTTTTTTTATCCAAATCATCCATGGATTTTTGTTGTAGAGGTATCTATAAATTAGACTACTAATGCGAGCAGTCTTTGAGCATATTGACATTGTCTCTAACAATACCCCCTTCAATGTCATAATGGTACAAGGTTCAATAACATGCAAAACTTTTGACGTGTGAAAATATCTCTTAACTGATTTCCACTGAATCTTGAGCTGATTGTGCATGAACATGGATATTGAGAAACTGCAAACTGAATGTCTAAACGTGCATATATATGAAGCAATCAACTGCTTGACTATATAATGTAGCATCAAATGGTTCTGAATGTGATTTTGACTATAATGACACATTAACATCCATAAGTGTTTGCATAGGCTCAGAATTTGTCATCTCAAACCTTTTCAATAATTTCTCAATGTATTTTTGTTTTGTGATGTAGATACACTCATCTCTGTACTTGAATTCAATCCCAAGATAATAACTTAAAATACCTAAGTCATTTACATCAAATGTATGCTTAAGTTGTCCTTTAAACAATTAAAGATCTGAATCTTTGGGGTGCGTGATAATCATATCATCGTGTAGTGCATCTGGAACACTAGTTGGTTCATTCTCAACTAAAGTAAGAGCTAAAATATTATGACTATCAAAATGTTCTACATAATTTACCTGATCTTCTTGTTGTCTCCTTGTTTGACTTCAAGTTCTTCCAGTATATTCCTTTATATAATTGTCCTTCCAGGTTTGATATAACCACTTTGGCATATCCTTGAAAAGTGGTGGAATCCTTTCTAGTTCTTTAGTATCTCTTTCTTCTAAAACTCTCCAACCTTCTCCAACTTCTTGAATTGGAACTTCAAGAGGTATTGATGATGGACTAGCTACTAGTTTAGGTAATAAAACTCTCTCTACATCTCTTAGGGTTTGAGAATGTTAATCACCCCCTTGTATGACTAAATGTAAGAATCCAAATTCCTTCTAAAAAATGCATAGTCATTTGCTTTTATGAAATCTAGAATTTCTTTCCTTCTTATCATAAATCTGACTTCTGTAATATATGCATTGTGTGAGAGTAGGATATCACCTATATCTGGAACATAGAATCTAATCCTTTGCTTCCAATGTCATAACCAATAAAGATGACTTTAATGGCTTTTACATCATGCTTACCATGATCCTTCTTCTCATTGTGAAGATAAGCTGGGGGACCACAAACTTTGAAATAAATCACATTGGGTTTCTTCCCATAATAAGATTCATAAGGTGTGATGCCTTCAAAGAAAATTTTTGTGGAAGACCCATTTAGAATGTGATAATCTGTATGTACTACATCAAACCAAAACTTGGGAGAAAGATTTTTGGATGACATCATACTATGCATCATCGCAATAAGTACCCTATTCTTTCTCTCTGCAATGCCATTTTGTTATGGCCTATAAGAAATAGTGAGTTGATGAGAGATACCTTTGTCTTCAAGAAAATATTTACAGTCTTTAGATATGTACTCTCCTCATCTATCACTTCTCAAAATCTAGATCTTTGACTAACTTTCATTTTCAACCATAGCTAATAATTTCTTAAAAGTAGTAAAAACCTCATACTTCACTTTAAGACTGTAAATTAACAAATATCTTGAGAAATCAACAATGAACATAACAAAGTAGGTGAAACCTTGAATAGAATATGTTCTCATTGAACCATTCACATTTGAATGTATGATCTACAACTTCCTTGTAGCCGTGATGTATCCATGCTTCTTGAAAGGTAGTTTGTGAAGCTTTCCTTCAAGACATCCTTCACATGATTTTGCATCATATGTAAAGCAACAGTAGGCAAACTCTCCACTATACCTTGATCTTCAATATGCTTGAGAGTTGTGTAGCTAATATGACCAAATCTAGCATGCCATAACTTAATGTTCTCCTCAGGTGTAGTAGACCTAGCAACATTAGCATGAATAATTTTGGATAATGCAAAAATACCCTTTTGTTTTTACCTTGAAGTAGACAATGCTCCTCATCAGGTGAGAGGATCTGACATGAATCTTTCTTAAAAACAACTTCATAACCATCACACAAGAAAGTGGAGATAGAGAGCAAATTCTTCTTTATGTCTAGGACATAAAGATTGGAAATTGTGAAATTTCCACTTTCTCTCGACTTTAGGTTTACTTATCCAACACCAACAACATCCATATTATGACCATCTACAATGGTCACTCTTCTATTTAAAGAGTTAGAAAGGGAATAAAATACCTTTCTGGAACTTATCATATGCTTAGTAGCTCTAGAATAAAAAATCTAGGTATTATATGAGATTGCATTTAATGATGCTTGATCAAAAGCTACCTGTTCAATAGTAACACATGCATATGAATCTACCTTTGAAGATTTAGGTTTTGATCATCACCAACACTATTACCTGATGCTTTCTTCTTATTATTAAAAATCCTTGCTTTGCATTCTACTATGTAATGAATTGGTTTCTTATAGTAATGGCATACTCCTTTCTTTGAATCAGATGTAGTCAAAGACTTTTCTTTGGGTGTAGAGGAAGCATTACGAGAAGGAGTGTATAACTTAGGATTAGAAGACTTACTTTCCTTCTTGGACTGTTGACTCTTCTTCCCCTTCTTTATGTCCTTGTTCTTCTAACATCGAGTCGTAAAAAACGAGAATTATGTCTGAAAAAGAGAACCCCCTCGTCAAAAATCAAGCAAATTACATCTTATCTTTGAAAACCCTTTACACCAATATACATAAATTTCAAAAATCAAGTGAAAGCATGCAATTTTTTGACATTTTTTGCAAATTTAGGAGTTCAAAATGTCCCAAAAATTGGATCTATTTAACATTGATATCTCCAGAATCTATATGAGATATATAAAAGTGATAAAAATTCTTATATAGAAAATAAGGATTGAATGTGTGTTGGATAGAGGATCTTCCATAGTGATTCTAAAATGCAATAGAACATTGTTTCATTATGCAAAGTGCTTTTGAGCAATTGTATAAGCACCAAAAATGTCATAGATTTTAAAATTAATTCAACACTTTCTTGATCTATGTCTACACACCCACCATCAGATGCATATGATTCAGTCTGAGACTATTGGGAGCTCTCTTCTTCTTCTTCTTCTATATCAACAAGAGCTCTATCCTCATCCAAGTGCATACCAAATTCTACAAGATCATGCACAAATCTTCTTGTTTTCCTATGATTAGATATCCCACATACATCTGTAAGCTTTTTCTTTATCATATTGATGGTTGCTTTCCTCAAGTGCCTTGTTTTTGTCAAGGCAAAATCATAAACAAGAATATCTACATATTCCATTTTAAGAGTGAATGTACTTCGAATATTCTTTGGTGTCACATACCATTTCTAAGTTATACTTACCAGTGAATGCATTACTAATTTTTGTATCATACCTCTTCATTTGGTGTCACATACCATTTCTAAGTTATACTTACCAATGAATGCATTACTACTTTTCATGTAATACCAATGGAATATCAAAGCCTCTATTCTTCTTTGATCAATATCATTAATGACCTCTAACACTTTTGCGATCCAAAATGGTATGGTATTATCCTCATCATCATCAGCAAGGATTGCAATAAGTGTTCCAACATTTATTTCTTTCAAATTTCCTTGCCATCATGCTTCAACCTATTTTGTCATCCTTGGGCCTACATAAATATTCCTTTCTGGTGGATGCATAAAGCTTTGAAGTGTATTTGCATTACATGTTTGGTCCACATTCATTGATCTTTGTGTGCCAAGATCCCATGTGAATGGAATATTGATTGGCCAATGCTGTACAATGGTATTCTCTATATTCTCTTCTTGATGGTTAAAAAACTCATCCCACCAAGATACATCTTGATCTCCAACATATTTTTTTGCATGCTCAATTTGTCTCTTCTTCTCAATAAGTACATGCATCCACCTTTTACTTTGCTCAACCACATTTCCACATATTTCCATATTGCTTTTATCTTCACATGGTGTTTGTTCTGCACCATCCATAGACAAATTAGGCACATGCAATAAAAATCTACATCCATCTTTGGGCTCCCACCTGAGAGAACATGAATATTGCTTTGCAAATAAAAGAGTAATGTCATTAAGCGTCCTCATCAAGTGTACGTGGTTGAAACTAATGTTGTGCAATGGAGCCAAAACCTTAGTACTATTATCAATACCAACTAAGAAAAACTACTTAAAGTCATAAATATGTGTAATGTGTTGAACTTCAGACTTTGGAGTATATGCTTTAGAAATCAACATAGATAATATTGGAAGAGTAGAATTATTATGGTGTGCCAACCTCTTAGAGAACTTATTGAACATTTGATCAATGCGATCATGAGTATGCCCAACCAAAAAGAAATTTACCTTAACCTTCTGAAAAACTTGTCTATCAACAAGCATGCATAAGTATCTAAAGACTTTATAATTTGTATTCTCTCTTGCAGTATTATCAAGATACAAATATAGAATTGGTGGCAAAAGACCCTCCCATGATTACAAAACTTTATGAATCAGAGTAACCATAAGATTTGGATCATTATGTACATTGGAATATGTGAAGAAAACCTTCGACTTTATGGTTCCATTGTATACCAAAGCACCAACCAAATGCATTTGCAGAAGGACTTCCTCTCCAGGAATGCAAGCAAAATGGGGTAGAAATGTCTTCTTTTGATCCGTACCATCAATCAACAAACACGTATAACGCTCTAGATTTCTGAGTGCTCTACTTTGATGATGAATTGATTTCTTTGTTTCTAAAGCTTGACTCTCATGATGGATCTTTAGAATACTTTTAAAATTATCTTTTTCTTGTGGTGTTATGGGCCCCTTTGCCATGTTTTTAATATTGGCACAAATTGAGAATTCACCCATTCTAACTTTATGAGGAATACTCACATTGTTAAACTCTTCTTTCCATAATCGATTAAAATGTCGATACAGGACATACATCTAATTTTTACTTTCCATCTCTTCTTTATAGACTTGAATACTTCTCAACAAGTAAAGTTATCCTACAAGTGTAACCTTCCAGTTGTAGGCATAACTTCCCAATGCAAACTAAAATAGTTCATCATCCAACTCATTCATGATGACCAATAGAACCTCTAGTCCCAACTCCCTGATATGTATAAAAAATGAGATCTCTGCAATAAGCCCTTGCTAAATCTTATGCAATTCCCCACGCCCATTGCAATTTTAAATGCAACCCTACAACATCGGATCCCTTGACTAAAGTAATATTCAAAAGAAACATGTGTTACTAACATGTTATCCTCAATCATTTGCATGTGAAAAACAAGGTATAAATCTTGCCTTTCATTATCCAAATTGAAGAATTTCTCTCTTAGCTACTTTAATTTCTTCATGCCTAATTTATACAAACATTTCAAACCACAACAATGCTTCACAATGTCCAATGCAATTTTTCTATTTGAAGTAAGGAATTGAAATCTTATTTGACTTACTTCACGAGGCCTTTGATTAAAATGCCACATGCTTTGTATTCTCTCTCTCTCTCTCTCTCTCTTTGCTGACATTCTTTTCTCCACGTGCACTTGAATCTAAAGAGAGATCAATAGGTGGATCGTGTTCAATAGATGGATCAGACTGAACATTGTTGCATTGAGAATCTAACTTAAATGACTCAACTCAGAACACAAAATCATTGATACATTCTAAGCCATGGACATCATTCATGAAAGGATCCACTAAAAACATGAATTTGAAAGTCTATCGAGATCACGAGAGACAGATGCTACCCAAGCATCTACTGAAAAGAGAGAGCTCATCTTCATTGATAGCTGAAGTGTAAGAGCATTCCCTTTATAATATACAAATAGTAGAAGTGTAACATCAAGTAATTATATATGCCAAATCATGTATCTAGATAATTAAGAAGATGGATTGTGCCCATTATTATGGGTTGTACGATTTGACTTTATGTCACAATCAAGAATCATTTAGAGGTATGATTTCATTCCCCATTAAAAATTGGTTAGGAAATCCATCAATGTACTATGTAGGATCCATGTCTGAACTGTATGACATATTGTATCGTATCTTCAATCAAGTAAATTTATGAATTCTTTCTTTATGTAATGATTCTTTTTTGCATCTTAATAGCTTTTCAAATGAAAATTTTGCAAATCTCGCAACTTCACAAAGCATGTGGGATTTATGCAACTAGTCTTTCTCTATCACACACACTCAGAAATGATAATGAGAAGCTCGCAAAGTGACTCTTCTGCCCGCAACTTTTTTATGAACACTTTTATAGTGGTTGAGTTCAAAGTTTGAATTTGAATTCAAACTTTTGGCTCTCTCTAATCATGCTCCTACATCCTAAGAGATATTCCATCGATCAAAGCTAACCTTTTCCATGAGTTCCTTTGGTAGGTGTTTACAAATATTCCAAAGTCAAAAGTGACTTTTACAAAAGAGTAAAGTGGTAATTAACCACTAGCCTTGGTTCCTATGCTTCTCCATATGTGTATGTATTACAAGCCAAATGTGTAGGCTTGTGAATTGCACCAACAGCTCTGTAGCTCAAGCATAAGCACCACCTCCTTTACTTGTCAATCCGCGGAGACGTGAGGACCGGTATGAAGACCACGAGCAAGTGAAGGCACAAGTGAGTGAGTGAAAGCACCCAAACATGCACACACATACACACACGCGTGCACAAGATAAGATCAAAGAGAGGAACAATGGAAAGCTTCGATTGCAAAAGAGTTCTCTTACAAAAGCTCTATTCTCTAACAAGCTAACCCCCAAAAATGAGCTCTCTAGCTCTTTTTATAGTTTTTTGACTAGTTTTGGCCCTGTCCAGACCTAGTGTCCGGCCTAGTTAAAAATTAGGTTCCAGGGCTTATTTGAGGGCTCAAATGAAGTCTAAAAATTATGAAAATTGGTAAGATGATACTTCTGATACTCCTCAAGCTCGAGGACTCCTCGGCTTGAACAAAATGGAGCTACAAAAATAGAAAATGGTATTTACAATGGTTTTTAGTGATGAAAATCACTATTTTTGTAGGGAATTCTTGTGAAAATTTGACATACACTTCTTAGAACTCCCTACTTGCTCCCTTTCCTTGTGTGTCCACCTTTCTGATGTGCTTCCATGCTTTGTCCTTGACTTTGAGCTTCAACACTCCCCCCCCCTCTCGAGTCTGTCGTCCCTGACAGACCCTTGTTGTGGTGGTTGTTCCAAGTAGTGCCTTGAGAGGGAGTGTTCCTTCTATATGAACAAAAGTCATCTGAATTCGAGATGTGGTAGGGTTGGTTTCTGGTTCTGCATCTATCACTGCGAGTCTTTGCAAGTTGTAGTCTCTTGGTATGTGCTTCTTCCTTGGATTCCACCCTGACTGTGTCGTTGTGAGTTTCCATTGATGACCTCAAATCATCCAAAGATGATGTTCATAGTAGTCATGCCAAGTACTCATAACCCATAATGGATGATGGGTAAGTGTGTTCGTGCATGGGTTAAGGAAAATATGTGCCTTGTGCACGGCCTTGTAATGTAGCCCTATGCATGCTTAGTTGGAAAATGCATTGGAAGAATTATGGTGTAAAAATTGGGGGTCTTGAGCTAAGTGCTCAAGGGTATGCTGACGAGGAGGTTGCCTAATCTATCATGTCTATGGTGTTGCCAAAGTAAAGATACTTACCATGGTGAAGGTTCAATCGATGTTTATCTCTTCGTGTTGTACACGCGGCATTTGTGATGGAACATTATCGATGAATGTCCGTGTTGATGGTCCACTGATGAAAATTTTATGAGTGCCTTGTCCTATCTCCTCTTTTCAAAGCGACATTTGCCAAATACTGAGAATTGAATTTCTTTATATTCCTTGGCAAACAACATTGGGTAACTACACCAAGCTTAGTTTCACATATTCTCTTTATTTCACCATACGCAGGAGTCTTCTCATCCAATATACATACAAAGATTTGCAGGGTACCAGAACTACCCCTTGTAGATATCTCCCTGGATGCTCTTGTACATGCAGTAGTTAAGCATCACTCAAGTTGTGGACCTTCAAGATCTTCCCTCCTACCATGGTAAGGGGAAACAGTAGTTGTGGATGCCATGTTCATGCCAGGTGCTTGACATCTACCAGATAAGGCAGCAATAATATCATCTGCTAGCTGAGACACACTTCTATCAAGACTGATAAATGCCCAGTAATCAATGGTTCCACCTTCAACTAAGCATGACTCATTCATGTAAGCCAAACCTGGGAACTAGCTCTCTCTCGCTTTTCTTCTTCTTTTTTTTTTTTTGAGAGCAATGTCACAAAACAAGAAGATAGACGTTAGTATCAGTAAAACTAGATGACATGTGTCAATGTGCTCTTGTGCCTGGGATTCTCAAATGTGTCTATGCACGGCCATGTAATAGGGCCCTATATCAATGCATACTTTGGAAGTGCATGACCTGAATGGTGCAAAAGACAGGGTTGTGCAAGAAGCACATGGTTGTCGCTCGTCGAGGCTTTTGATGTTACTTGTAGTTGTTGATGCCGGCTTTGGTGGAGGTATCCATTGGATCTTGAAATGATGTAATCCTCCTTATTGGGGTCCATTTTAGAACAACATTTGGCACTACAGAGATCACTCCAGGCGTCTTCATCTTTGGATACTTCCTGAACTGTGGTATCTAGTGTGGTTGGCACTTTGATTTGGTGGAGGCTACTTGTACTTTTGGCTTCCAAACCCATACCCTTTTTGCACATCTTCCTAATACTGTTGAAGAGGTGATTTGATCTTCTTTCGGTCTCTGTATGCGGTTCTTACCCTTTTCTCTTTTTGGCTTCTTTGTTGAGACCTTTCGCATGTGGGAGAACATAGGTTGTTGTGGATGCAAGAGCTTCTTAGGTACCCACATCTGTAATCGCCCTTGTTGAGCTGCAGCTAATTTCTTAGGCACCCAAACTTGTTGGATACCTTGTGATTGAGCTTGTCCGAGCTGCTTCCTTCATCTTCTGGCCTGGTTGGCTTGCCTGGATGGGATTTGTGGGGGCAAGGCTGGTGGTTTCTCTCCTTTGCGTACCCAGATCTGCTTCATGCTCGGAACTGCTTTTTTATCGAATGGTGTCTTTCTACTTGATGTAGCAGTTGTCGTGAACGGTTGTGTTTGCTTGTGTGGTGGACTCACTACTATGGCTACTTGATTCTTTGGAGAAGAAGAAAGACATGACACATGAGCCTTTGGAATGTTGCAGGTGCATTGGTGAGCCCAAATGGCATCACACGAAATGCAAATATTCCCTACTCTGTGGCAAAAGTTGTTTTGTGTTGATCTTCTGGGGCAATGGCTACTTGATTGTAACCGGAAAATCCATCAAGGAAGCTATAAAATTCCTTGCCTGCAACACGCTCCAATAGGTGTTCCGTGATTGGAAGTGGATAACTATCTCTGATCGTAGCAACATTAACTTTTTTAAGGTTAATACACACTCGCAACTTTCTGTTCTTCTTGGGCACCACTACAATGGGGGACACCCATTCAGTATGCTCAATCTCATAGATGAATCCAGCTTCAATCAGCCTATCAATTTCTTCTTTTATTTTGGCTGCATATGTATCATTATATGTGTAGGGCTTCTGTTTGGTGGGCTTTGCATCAGCAGTCATGGGGATAGTATGAGAGCAAATTCTTGGATCTACCCCTTTCAAGTCTTTATAGTGCCACGCAAACACATCCCTATATTCCCTTAATAGAGCTACGAGCTCCATTTCTTCTCTTGCACTTAGGTCATCTCCTATATATGTGCATCTCTCTTCGTTCTCTTCAATGGTCACTACAATTTTCTTGGTCTTTTCTTTATTATCATATGATTCTCCTATGATGGCCTCTCTCTTAGGCATTCGTACCAAAATTTTGCGGTCATCAACTTCATATTTCTTGAGATTTTCTGTTAATTCAAACAATGATTCCTCCTCTTCTTGTTTCACTGCTTTTCTTTTCTTTTTCTTTTGACTGCTCTCACTTCTATCCTTTGAATTTACCGTTTTAATGCTTGTGAGAGGTTCTTCTTCTTTCTGGTTAAACACGCCTACATCTTCTAAATAGTGCTTCTCTTAGTTAAAGAAACTATCCATCACAATGGACTCTAGATCATCGGCATTCTCTTCTTCTTCTATGACATCACTAGGGTCACATTCTTCTAGCAAGGGCTGACTCATGAACACTGAGATATCATAACCCTCCTCATCACAATGAGGTGTCCATTGTTCTTCATTGACAGCAATGTGCATGGTGGCTAAGATTTCTGGCCAGCCATGAGGCTCAAATTCCTCAAATTCTTCTCTTGCCTTTAACCATTTTTCCTCTTCCTCTGCGACCTTGCACATCCACAAATGTGTATCTTCATGCAACCATGATGGATCAGGTGAACTTTCAGAATGCACAGAGATGGAATCTTCTTTCGCTTTGTGGATAGAATTCCATTGTAGGGGTGGTACATCTCTGAAGGAGTAATCCTTCAAGTTGACCTTGGTGGTGACCCCTAAGTGCTGTAAGTACAAGGAGTTAGTTCCTCCCTAATCCTGTACTATTTGCAATTGTCGTAGGAAGGGTCTTCCTAGGATCATCTCATAGACATTATTTTTCTCAAAGTCACATATAGCAAATGTGTGCTCAAACTCTACACCACAAGTGGTTAGAGTTATCCCTTCAAGCAATCCTAGAGGTCTTTCAAAATGGCCGTCAGCCATTTGAAGCTTCATTCTAGTTGGTCTTAATGTGGGTTTGCCCCATTGCTTCCACAAGGAGGTGGTCGCAATAGCAACACCCGCACCTGAATCTATGATTGCTTTGGTGCTGTAACCTTGGTACGTGATTGGAAGATAAGTATTACTTCCTTCACCCTCACACATGTCCCCTATTTTGTCTAGAGGTATCTCTGGTACTTTTTGCTTAGAGCCTGTTTTTGGCATATTGGACTCAAGTTCTGGAACCCGATCCTTCACATGATTCCATAGCTCAGGTTTTGCTTTGAGCAACTCTTCTACAGTGAGGTGACACTGAACCTTAGTGTTCTCCACGACATCAGTGTTCCTTGGAACCACTGAGTCTTCATTTCTTACTAGTATTGTGGGAGCTCTAATCTGGAGAGATTCAGATTCCCATGGACCTGGAAATTGAGGCAGTTCTTCTAGGGTATTAGATTCAAAATCTAATCTTTCATCTTCTTGTTGTTCTGCTTCATCTCTGTAAATAGATGGAATGTCTTGGGGAAATTGATCATGAAGATCATCAATCTCAGGAATAGGAGGGGAGTTACCCTTCTCCTTGGCCCATTTCTCTTCTTGTATTTCCCGCAAGAACTCTTGAGAGTACTGTTGAATTGAAGGAGGTATTCCAGCATCTGTGGAATTAGGAACATAAGCTCCCATTGGTGGTGAGCTTCCTCTTTCAATAACTGGTTGAGCCTGTGGAGGTAAAGAAACTTGTGGTTTGTTTACCAATTGCTCTAATCTTTCTAGTAAGCCGTGGAAATGAAAATCTGATTTGATAGAGTTTGTCTGATTGAACTTTTGACTAGTCTCAAGTATGGCTTGAGCTTGTTCTACCATTTTCATGCACATTTTCATCCGTTCAATCTCTAAATCCGCTCTAGGGTAACTCTTGTCTAGGTTTGTAGCTGTTGGCCCTTCTTGAAGTCGAGCCTGATAGGCCTTGAACATCATGTCCAAGCCTTCTGGGGTTGGATCTGCCAGAACAGATCCTGGTTGCGGCCTATTTACAATGGGTGGTGGGGTGGGATGAGGTGGAGTGGATGGAGTTTCGGCATGCAAGGGGTTTTGAGATGCAATGTCTTCTATTTTTGTTTTTGCGTTTTTCAAGCTTTCTTCTAGTTCCGATAACTTTTTATTCCACTTGCGATTGGCCTTCTTTCTGGTATCTTTCCATGTTCTTGTTTTCCTCCTACTAGGTTCTCCTGATTCACTCGACTCCGATTGTTCTGCTGGTTTATCTTATTTTAATGCTTGTGCCCTAGTAAGCCTGTACAGGTGCCACATTACTGCTACTTGAACTTGAATCCGCCACTAAGCCTACCACATTAATGGGTGTAATCTTGGGTGCACTAGAGGGGTTTCTTGGACAATCTCTGGGGAGATAGTCTTTTCCACAATCAGGACAAAAAGCTTGTATTGTGATAGCCTGTCCTTGACTCGGAGATGGTGGGTGGAGACAATCACGAAGGAAATGGTCGCCTTGACATCTAAAACATGGCCCTCTAGGATCTTGTGGTCTTACTTGTCTTAGTTGGGGCCTATGGTTAGCATTTGCGTACATGGCATTGGAATATTCAGGCTCCCAATTTTGTTCCATAGGTTGTGCCTCATATTGATACGGGTAAATCTCACTATGTTCAGGTGACTCTGTGTAATAAGCATGTGGACTACCTTCATGGGAGTAGTCTGAACTATGAGCATGAGAGTCATTATGTGGTATCAATGGGGTTAGTGGGACCAATACTCTATTTGGATTTTCCTCTCCCACGGCATACTTGACTGGAATCACGGTGGCAGGAGTTGGTGGTTGGTTTCCCAAGACTGGTTGTGGCCTATATTGTGCTTGATATTGCTGTTGTGGTCGATAGTATGGCTGTTGGTATTGGTTTTGATATCTACCTTGTTGGAAAGGTTGCTGATAAGTTTGTCTAACAGCCTGCCTATTGTAGGGACAATCTTGAGCCGTGTGGTTCGTGTATTTTCTCTCAATAGTGCAATATGGAGCATTCCTTTCTCTAATGTTTTGGTTTTGCATTGGACATACGTTAGCCATGTGGTCCCCTCCACAGGTATAACATCGATTCAATAAGGTGACTCTTGGTATTTGTCTATTTTGAACTCCTAGCTTGTTGGCAACTTGCTCAGCTATCTCATCTATTTCCGTGGAGATTTTCGAAGTATGACTAGTAGAACTATCAGAATCCTTATAGAGTTTGGACAATCCTAACTCCTCACCCAAGTTATCTTCTATGTCAATGCACGTTCGCACACACTCTTCTATGGATCTAGGCTCTTTCAAGTACACATATGATCTTAACTTTGTGCTCAGTAAGCCATCTAAGAACAAAGCCACTTGTTTGGCTGGTGTGGGTAACTCTGGAGTAGGGCATCTTTCTAGGTACTGTCTGAACCTTCTACCTGCTAGTCGCACTGTTTCTTGGGGTGTCTGCTTGAAACTGTGGATCAAGGATGATGTGTTATGCCTGATACCACTCTCGGAAAATTCTACAATGAATTCGTCTAGCAGCTGACCTATATTGCGATAGCTGCGACTACTCAATGGTTGAAACCAAGCCAAGGCAGTGCCCTTAAGAGTCAAACCAAATGCCTCGTATTGGGTGAATAAATCCTCAACCTGTTCAGCTCTTAACACTTGTTTGACCTAAGCCACATGATCATAAGGATCTCCTGACCCGTCAAAATAATTCTTCATTGCCTTGATCACTTGAGTGGGTCTAAGGGTTCTTGTGTGCTCTCGGGGTCTAGGCAATGGAAAATCATGTTCATCTCTTTGTTGCCTATGTGCTTGATGTCTCTCTCTTTCAGGTCTTTCATTTTCAAATCCTGCTCTATTTCTGCCCACCATGTGTGCAAAACTTACCTCAGGTCTCTCTCTAGTTCTTTCTCTTTGGGCTTCATGAGCTTGGGATGATCCTACTCCTTGGAGGCCATGGGAAACATCGGATCTTGGTGGAGGGAAAATCAATTCATTCTTCCAAGTATATGCATGTCTATCATGTTCTGTTACCAAGAAAATTTTCTTTGACGTGTTATCCAGGTAGACAACTTTGCCTGGTATCTCTGGATCCTTGAACTCGTAGATGATGACTATGCCCAATTGGCTAGGTTGATCTGGCTTGAATCTCCAAAAGGCTTCCTCTGTTTCTCTATTCAAAAATAGTTCTATGCTTTTGTTGTCTTGAGGGATCCAGTCTCGAGTGATCACTCTGGTCAAAACTGACTTGCCTCTAGGAGTCTGGGGTCCTTGTCCTACATTTCCTTGTTCTAGGTCTCCTATCTCATTCTCATGAATGATATTTCCAAACTCATCGGTCCTATCTGGTTGGTTGGTAACCACATACATGGTTCCTTCCTTATCAATGTATGAACCCTCTTTGAACTTGACCACCGGGTGTTCAAGTCCAAAGGATTGATCTGGATTTTTGAGTTGGACCACTGATCGCCTCAGGCCATCCTCATTGATGCGAGCACCTAATCGGTTGGTCCGAATATATTCCAACTGTGTCTTATAGGGACTTTCTGGTGTTTGTAAATAATCAGTTCCTGAGCCACCTAAAAGTTTCCCCATGCTAAAAGACATTTCTGAATCACTTGTGTCTGAAGTTAGTCTGTAAGGATGACCACTTAGTTGTTGTGCCCAAGACTTAGCTGTATGGTTGACACTAGCCTCAGAAGATCTAATGCTTTGTTTATCCTTGCCTAGGTGTCTACCAGATCTCAAGTTCATAAGCTTTGGCTAAGAGTCCAAAATTTCCCCTTGGTATGGTTCAAAAATCCTTTGGAGTCCCCTTGAGTTCCAGGTCCCACTTGAAGGTCAACTTCAAATTATCCTATCTGAAAATCAACACGTTATTCTTATAAAAAACAGTTGAGACCGTGTAGGATTCAAAACGAGCTTTCCAACGAGCTATAGAGCTCAAAAAATGGACTTTGGATGAAAAAGTTATGTCAAATTAGGCTCCTGGGGGTCAAAACAGGCAAACAGGACCTTTTGGAAAAAATCGCGATTTTGTGAACTTCAAGAGAATCGCAATTTTGTGAACTTCAAGAGAATCGCGATTTTGTGACCTTCAAGAGAATCGCGATTTTGTGAACTTCAAGAGAATCGCGATGCTATGAAATCAGAGAATCGCGATTTTGAGCAGAGAATCGTGTTTTCACAAAATCGTGTCTCAGAGAATCGTGTTTTCATAAAATCGTGTTTTAGAGAATCGTGTTCTAGAGAATCACGATTTTGTCTCAGAGAATCGTGGTTTTCAAAATTTAGAGAATCGCGATTTTGAGTACAAGCACAAAATCGTGTTTTTGGAAAATCGCGATTTTGAGCATAGAATTGTGTTTTAGAGAATCGCGATTTTGTCTCAGAGAATCGTGTTTTCACAAAATCGTGGTTAACAGAATTGTGATTCACAAAATTGTGTTTTCACAGGATCGTGTTTCACAGAATCGTGTTCTAGAGAATCGCGATTTTGTCTCAGAGAATCGTGATTCACAAATCGTGTTTTTCACAAAATCGTGGTTCTCACAATCGTGTTTTTTGACGTGAAAATCGCGATTTTGTCTCAGAGAATCGTGTTTTCACAAAATCGTGTTTTAGAGAATCATGTTCTCACATAATCGTGTTCTAGAGAATCGCGATTTTGTCTTAGAGAATCGTGTTTTTACAAAATCGTCTTTTTGGCTAAAAATCGTGATTTGGGAGAATCACGATTTTGAGCATAACCACAGAATCGTATTTTCTCAGAATCGTGTTTTTTGGCTAAAAATCGTGATTTGTGAGAATCGCAATTTTGAGCAGAGAATCGTGTTTTAGAGAATCGCGATTTTGTCTCAGAGAATCGTGTTTTTACAAAATCGTCTTTTTGGCTAAAAATCGTGATTTGGGAGAATCGCGATTTTGAGCATAACCACAGAATCGTATTTTCTCTCAGAATCGTGTTTTTTGGCTGAAAATCGTGATTTGTGAGAATCACGATTTTGAGCACAAACACAGAATCGCGATTCTGAGAATGACCACAGAATCGTGTTCTTTTCAAAAGGCTTTTAGGCGGGAAACAGAGAATCGCGATTTTCAAAAAATTTTGAATTTTTCACAGAATCGCGATTTTCATCACAGAATCGAGTTTTATTGGCGGGAACTTTGAATTTCTGAGCGTCGAGCAATGGCGAGCTCCGTATGAGCAGAAAATCATGAAAAACACAGGCGCTTGCTCTCCCTTGCACTTCCTAACTCCTTCCCACACAATAATGCATGAAAAATGGTATGAAAATGGTGAAAATGCACTAAAAAACAAGAAATTTCTATGAAGAAGAAGATGGAAGAAGGTGGAGATGATGATGATGAAGAAGATGAAGAAGAAAAATCAGAAAATGAACAAAAATGACAGTTTTTTACCTTCCAACATCGCAAATCTACGATCTTACCATCACAACGCTCGTCCTCGAAGCTCTCTCCCCAGCAACGGCGCCAAAATTTGGTGTAGCTCAAGCGTAAGCACCACCTCCTTTACTTTTCAATCCGCGGAGACGTGAGGACTGGTATGAAGACCACGAGCAAGTGAAGGCACAAGTGAGTGAGTGAAAGCACCCAAACATGCACCCAAACATGCACACACATACACACACACGCGCACAAGATAAGATCAAAGAGAGGAACAACGGAAAGCTTCGATTGCAAAAGAGTTCTCTTACAAAAGCTCTATTCTCTAACAAGCTAACCCCCAAAAATGAGCTCTCTAGCTCTTTTTATAGTTTTTTGACTAGTTTTGGCCCTGTCCAAACCTAGTGTCCGGCCTAGTTAAAAATTAGGTTATGTGTATGTATTACAAGCCAAATGTGTAGGCTTGTGAATTGCACCAATAGCTCCCCCTCAAGCCAAACATTTTTGATTGGTCTTCATCCTTCATTCTTCATGGATATCCTGCAATCCAATCATTGATTTGAACCTGCAAAGCTTGGTGCCATCCAATGCTTTAGTTAACAAATCTGCACACTGCATGTTGGTTGATACATAAGTTAGTTGAATGTACTTGCTTAATAACTTTTCTCTCACATAATGGTAATGGACCTCTATATGTTTGGTCCTAGCATGATAGATAGGATTAGCTGCAAGGTGAAGTGAGCTTGTATTATCTCCAAAAATCAATGGTGACCTAGTATATAAACCCAATTCTGTATACAATAGCTTGATCCATATGGCTTCTTGAGTGGCATTAGCCAATCCTCTATACTCTGCTTCTCTAGAAGACAAAGCAACAATAGGTTGCTTCTTTCAAGACCATGATATTGGTTTATCACCTACAAATGAAATGTATCTTGAAGTGCTCCTCCTATCATCCTTGCATCCTGCCCAATCTGCATCTGAATAGATCTTGATATCCAAGTCTGAAGTGTAAGGGAAATACAAACCATGATGTTGTGTACCCTTGAGATACTTTAGAATTCTTTTGGCAGCTTCTAAGTGAGGTACCCTTGGCTTGTGCATAAATTGACTTAGCACACTAACTCCATATGCAATATCTATCGTTGTTAAGGTAGCATAGTTCAAGCTTCCAACTATGCTTTGATAACCTGTAATATCATCAATTTGATCACCTTCATGGACACTTAGTTTTAGGTTTACCTCCATTGGAGTACTTGCAACTTTGGCATCCTACAATTGAAACTTCTTCAACATATCCTGTATGTATTTTTTCTAAGTAACATATATTCCAGAGTTAGTATAGACTAACTCAAGTCCAAGAAAATACTTTAGTAGACCAAGATCATTGATCTTGAACTCCTTCATCCTCTGCTTCTTAATTTGTCTGATTCCATTGACATCATTACCTGTAAGTATGATATCATCAACATAAACACATAGGTATATTACCTCTGAATTACATCTCTTGATGAATAGAGAAGTGTTCTTCGTTATGGCTTCTTCATATCATCCTGGTTCTTCAATGGACAAATCTTTGGCAAGATAAACAGAATGTTTAGTAACAAGAGAGGTATCATACCCATATCTGATATGTTTTTTGCTTTCCCTTTATGATCTTCTGATTGATTGATTTGAAGATTCAGGTATGTCTTCAAGCTTCTTCATTTTGACTTTGCCCTTGGACTTCCATGCCTTGAACTCTTCAAGGTTGATAATGTCTTCATCATCTGAAGTAGTGTCTTCATTCTGAGTAGATTCCTCCTTAGCAAGACTTGGAAACTGCTCCTCCAAGTCATAGGGTAGTTTAAATTTCCTATATTCATTCTCATACCAAGAATCATTTTCATCAAATAAAACATCTCTACTAACCATGAATCCCTTATTTGAAGGGTTGTAAAACTTGTACCCTTTTTGATTTATATCATATCCAATAAAGATACACTTCTCAGGCTTGGGGTCTAGCTTACCTCTTATCTGAGAAGGAATGTGGACATATGCTACACATCCAAATACCCTACAATGGTCAAGTGAGGGTCTCTTACCATGCCATGCTTCATAAGGGGTCATCCCATCAAGGGACTTAGATGGTAACCTGTTTATAAGGTAAGTGGCAGTAGATACACTCTCTGCCCATAAATAGTTAGGCAATTTCTTCTCATTCAACATTGACCTAGCTGTCTCAACAATCAACCTATTTCTTCTCTCAGCTACCCCATTCTGTTCAGGAGTATACCTTGTGGTAATTTCTCTCTTAATGCCTCTGTCCTGCAAGAATGCTTCAAACTCATTGGAGAAGTACTCACCTCCTCCATCTGACCTTAGCCTCTTTAGATTCTTTCCTGTCTGATTCTCAACAAGTGCAAGATACTTTTTAAAACAGTTGAACACTTCATCTTTTGTGCTTCATAAAATATAATACAATCCACCTGCTATAGTCATCAATAAAAGATACATAGTACCTTGATCCTGAGATTGAGGGGTCTTTGCTTGGTCCCCATACATCTGTATGGACAAGCTCTAGATAGTCCTCATGCATGTAGCCTTTCCTTGAGAAGGGTAATCTGTGAGACTTCCCAAACTGACAAGCACTACATTTATATATCATGTGTTGTTTGGAAACATTGGGTATTCCAATTACACATTGATCCCTGCATATATGTTTCAATGTTCTTTCTTCTACATGCCCTAATCTTTTATGTCAAATCTCAAGCTCTGAAAGTGTTTGATCTTTATAACTGTATAGTGCAATATTCTTTGTATCTTCTAGCTCAAAAGTGAAAAGTCTACTTGTCTTTTCTCCTTTAGCAATCCTTTTGAACCCTTGCTTAGGATCTTCCACAAATGCTCCAAATTGGTTGAGCCTGACCTGTAAACCTTTTTCCACAATCTGTCCAACACTCATCAAATTTTTGGTAATGGTTGGTACATATAGTACCCTACTCAACAAGTTCTGATTTCCATCACAAGTCTTAACATTTCCAACTTTAACTACTGAGTGCTTGGTGTCATCACCTGTTTGTACTTGATGCTTACCTTTTGGTTCTTCAAGGTCAGAGAGTAGAGCTACATTGCCAGCCACATGATTTGAGCATCCTGAGTCAATGTAGAATAGGTGGTCATCATTTGTACCTGGTTTTGAAGTCATGTTCATGATCAGAAGAGAATCATCTTGCTCTTCTGTATAGTTGTTGTAATCCTTTTTGGTTTTGAAACCTCCTTGGTAGTTTCCATTGTAGTTGTTGGTGTACCCTTGGTGATGGTTGAATCTACCTCTTGACTGTGAGTATCCACCTCTTTGATATCCTCTTCCTCTCTGATTCTTATAATTCCTAAAACACTCATCTGTAGTATGATTTGATAAACCACAAATGTTGCATGGTGAGGAGTTATAGGATCTCCCCCTACCTTTCTTACCTCCTCTGCCCCTTCCCCTTGATGATCTACCTCTCCCTGCATACTTGGGTTGGGAGGTAGTGCCTTCATCCTCTATCTTCTTGTTCTTGCCTTTGTCTTTAGCTTTACTTTTATCAGTGTATAGGGCACAAGAGCTATTACCTTTGGATGAATCTCCATTCTTGTTGAGCTTGTCTTCATGAGTGAACAATTGCCCCATGAGAGTTGTAAGGTCTGGAATTTGCATGTCCATGTATAGGTCCATGGCAGTGGTGAAGCTTTCCCATTTGTCGTCAACTTTAATCCCATTGATCACTTGCCTTACTATCTACTCTTCTTCAATCTCTTCTCCTATGCTTGCTAACGGATCTGGTACGTCTTTAATCTTAGTCACAAACTCTGAAATATCCTGCTTAGGTTGCTTCCTTAGTGTGGTGAATTCAATCCACAACTGATTTTTTTTGGCCCTTGTGTTGGAAGAAAAATAGGATGACAAGGTTTCCCAAGTCTCTTGGGATGTCTTATAGTTTCTAATATGTGGCAAAAGAAAATCAGAAATGGAGTTAAGTAAGTAAGACCTTGCTAATGCATCCTTGGCACACCATGCGTTGAGCTTTTCATGTTCTTCCTTTGTTGGTAGTCCTCTGGTTTTGAATGAGGGCAATTCCTCATCTCTTGAGATGTATCCATAAAGACTCATTCCTTGTAGATATGTCTTCATCCTTAGAGACCATGCCTGATAGTTGTTCCTGTCCAATTTATCAATAAATGAAGGAAAACCATCTCCCATTTTACCTTAACTTTCTCTGATACCATTGTTGGAAATGATGGATGGACACTCCAAGAGATTGAGTAGGTGTTTGAAAGAATTCAAATTTTGGTCTAAATTCAGGGTGATGCAACTCAATGCAAAGCACCAAGATTGCGAGAAAAGTCGATGCTAGACATCAACTTTTCGGGCAACTCGATGCAAGACATCGAGTTTGTGGAGAAGTCGATGTGAGGCATTGATTTCCGGGCTAGGTCAATGCGAGGCATCAACCTTGTGGTCCAAGTCGATGCAAGACATCGATTTTGGAGGCCAGCACGATGCGAGACATCGATCTTGTGGTCCAAATTGATGCTTGGCATCGAGTTTGCGGGCCAAGTTGATGCCAGGCATCGACCTTCTAGTCCAACTCAATGCCAACATCACATTTGTGGGCCAAGCCAATGCTTGGCATTGGCTTTGCATGCATACTTGATGCTTTGCATCGACTTTGCTCACATAAGGTCAATGCCTGACATCGACTTGGCCTGTAAATTTGATGCCTAGCATCGAATCGGACCAAAAGGTTGATGTGTTACATCGACCTAGCCCTTGAACTTGATGCGTAGCATCGAGTTGGACCAAAGGTCGATGCCTCACATTGACTTGGTCCCCAAATGCAATGCTTGGCTGCCATTTTGACCAAAAGGTCACTGCCCCACATCACTTTGGTCCCCAAAATCAATGCCTGGCATCGAGTTGGCCTTGGCTAAGACTAACGTCATGCCCTTGGCTAAGATAAATTTCACTTTAGGGACATTGAGAAGCATGAGGAGAAGTCCATTAAAAAGCTAAAGGTGATGCTTAGCTCAAGAGAGGGTGCTTGGGATAAAAGCATTGGACATGCTATGAAGCCAAAGAAGAGCATCCTGTCTTTGTCCTCTGAGCATGCAAGTAATTCAATGGCCCTATCATCAGGTGGCCATAGCAGTGTCAAGCTCATTGAAGAAGAGGCAGTCAAAACAGATAATTCCAAAGAGACTGAAGTTAGTAGGAAAGATAGACCACTTCAATACATAGAGGAGAAAAATGCCACCCTACTTGTATTTGCAAGGGCTTATGGGAGGGGAAAGATTATCACCACCCAAGTTTTTCAATATGGCCTCGTGCTCAAGGTGGACTACAAAGACGAGGACTCATATAACCTCCTTTTCCTAGCGGAGACTTCAAAAGGATTGAGGAATGTAATTTGAAAAATGGAACAATGTTGTGTGCCAGAGAGGCTTGCTCAGATTTGCAGGGATTCAGACAATTTGATTGTGGATCTCTTGTTGTGTATAGAGGGGAATATCATGCCAAGCTAGCAATGGAAGACAACAGGTTTAAAGTCAAAGGGAAGCAACCCATACAAAAAGAAGCCCTAGAAGAAGACCAAACCCACTAACATGGAATCAATAGAAAGCTCAAACTATCAGGATGACATGGTTGCCCCTGGGTGAGTTCTCTTGCTCACTAGAATTAAGTATGATTATGATTATAGTTGCTCTTTATATTGTTCTGTGATTGGGTGAGTTCTCTTGCTCATTAGAATTCAATATGATTATGTTTGTCTAATAATTGGTGCTATTCGATGCAGGGCATCAAGCTATACGAACAAACATGCTAGAAGTCGATGCCTAGCATCAAATGTTGCTAGTATTTCTATGCTCAAGGTGGATCCCGAGTCAAAATTTGATGCTAGACATCAAATTTTAGTAGGATTCCCATGCCAAACATCATATTTGAGCAGAGACTCGATGCCCAGTATCACTTCTCATAAGTGGTTGATGCCAGGCATCGACTTGAAGTAAGTGAAATGGCTTTGGGGCACTATCTATTTATTCATTTCAGTTTCCTAGCAAACACTTTATCATTTTATTCAATGCCAAGCATTGTAACCATTCATGCATGTTGCACCTTGTAAAATAACTTTGAGTTGACACTCATCCTTTGTTTGTAGAAACCTCAAAAGAAGAGTGGTGAGCTGAACGAAGACTGTCTTTCTGCCTTCCTCACTCATATCCAAAGGACAAGGCATGAGAAGTCTAGAATAAATGCAAAGGAGATGGAGTTTGAGGATGAGTCAGTTGGACTAAAGTGTTTTTCAAACCCCATAGATCCTCTAAGGCCATTGATTACAATGTATATTGTGATGATGTAAATAATATAGGCCATTGATTACAATGTATATTGTGATGATGTAAATAATATATGTACAGTTGCACCTAGGAAACATTATTCCCTTCTAATAGCAGATATCCCATATGGATTTAGAATGTGTGGTTCTATTAATGATGATGACCCATTCAAGCACCCACAGATACAAAAAATGGTGATATGTTTTGCTGAATTGACCATGTCACCACTCTGGAGGATTGTCATTTTTCATAGTAGGGACCAATCCTTCTCTATCTCAACAACATTAAAGTCAAGGTGTCAAGTTGTCGAGTGTCTTACATGGTACTGTCTTTTGCTTTTCGTCTCTATGTTGAAATTCCATGTCATATTGTACTTATAATTTTAAATTCACAAGGTAAAGACAAATGTAAATCACACCTTAGGACATAGGTTTGTTAGTGCTATCGAGTGCCTTACACTCAGATACTATGATGACGTTAGTAAAATAAGGGTCAGGAACATTGTAGTGAGAACGGAATTCCAAATGTGCTAATGTTCCCTGCGGTTATGAAGAAGCTTCATCATGTGGCAGGGGATAAGACATTGGTTAATCCTTATCAGAAGCCCCAAAAGCTTATAATGAGGTTAATCCAATTGTTCTCTAATGGTGAAGATTGGATCTTGGACTTATTCTCTGGCACAGGTACTTTTAATTGCAATGTTGCTCATTGACACTCTTTTGGAATCACCTCTAATTGATTAGTTTGTTTTTAGGGATGACACTCTCTTGTGCTCTCAAAATGTTCAGGCACTACATAGCTGTAGAGAAGGATGAAGCCCAAGTCAGCTTCATTAGGATGCATATTAATGGCTTGAATGAATGCCCAGACGAGGAGCACGAGGTTAGGAAGAAACACATAGCTAATACAAAGAGATTCCAGCTTGCGTCAAGGGCGCATGTGCCACCATTGGCAGATGAACTAGAAGACATGGATGATCTTGAGGAGCCAGTTTTAGAGCAAGAAAAGCCTTCGAAGACTTCTCAAGTCCTTGAAGATGATGTTATGCATGAGGTCGAGCAATTATATGATCACACTACAAGGAAAACGGGCACATAGGGACAGTTAACATGACACAATTTCATCACTATAAAATTGCATAAAGCATTGCAACAAGCATCGAGCACAGAACATCGGTTAAACGACAAAAAATTTGACATTTTTATCAATGTGTGGCTGTAGCTCAATGATGAGTAGCACCTCCTTTAATGTCAATCCGGGAAGACGTGAGGATGGTATGGAGACCTCGAGCAAGTGGCGGCACAAGTGCGTGAGTGAGAAGCACACTAGCATGCACACACATACACACACACGCACACACACGGCAAGACAAAGAGTGAGAATCAATGGAGTTCTTCAATTACTTTCAAAATGCTCTTACAAGTTCGTTTCAATTACAATCTAACCTCAAAAATGAGCTCTCTAGCTCTTTTTATAGTTTTTGACTAGGTTTTGGCCCTGTCCAGACCTAGTGTCCGGCCTAGTTAAAATTTAGGTTCCAGGGCCAATTTGAGGGCTTAAATGGAGTCTAAAAAATACGAAAATTGATATGTAGGTGCTTCTAAGGCTCCTCAAGCTCAAGGACTCCTTGGCTTGCACAAAATGGAGCTACAAAAATATGAAATGGTATTTACAATGATTGTTAGTGATAAGAATCACTGTTAAAAGATGTTGATTTGGGAAAAATTGAAGGGCCTATCTGCCAGATTTGCGTCGACTGCTTTGTCTACTTACTCCTTCACCTTGTTCTGACTCTCTCCGCTGGCTTCCTTGTCTAGTCGGTCCTTGGGTGCCCATACTGCTCTCAACACCCCCCCCTCTCTCGCGTCTGTCGTCCCTGACAAACCCTTGTTGCTGGGAGTGTTGGATGTAATATTCCACAACCTGAGTGGCAAGCTGATGTTCTTGTATGCGTAGTCCTCTGGCCAAATCTGTCATCATACGATCCCAATCGATTGGTCCTGGAATGTCCGGATGTGGCAGACGTAACTGATCTGCATGGATCGCTTGTTCTACTGCGAATAGATGTAGCAAATGTGTGGGTCTGGGAATGAAAATTTCGGAATGGTATTCCCAGAATCCCGTAGAGAACATTTCCTCAAATGTCTGCTTGAAGCATGCGGGCAAGTACTTTATTCGTGCATGCCAAGCAAAGATGATAGTGACCGAGGGGGTTTGGCTCATGTCGTAGACTAGATCCTTGTTGCCTTGAGAGAATCCAGGGGCAGAGATGTATGGAGCCTGGACAATCCGAAATGTTTTGAAGACAATGGTCATGAGCTCGAATATCTTCATACACATTTTCGCTGCTATGTCGGGTACATTATTTAGGCGTGTGGACCAGTGCCGAATTGTTGATATCATGTAAGCTACGGTTGGGGTTCCCCGAGGCGGAGCAAAATATGGATAGTTGATCCAAGCCGAGCATTCTTTATTGTTGCGTACCTTGATTGCAAATGCTTGCCAGGATCTGCGACGTACCACTGGACAATAGCATGGATTATACTTGATATATAGTGGCATGGTTGCCCAGGTACTCATCATCTCTGGGTAATCGGTGAGTAAACGTGCACGCCAATTAGGTTGGAAGATCGAGCCAGCACGTGCATCGGTCGGTAAATCCCCTATCTCAAATTGAGTGGCGAATGTGGGCTCCTTCCCTGTATGTCTTTTGACTTCTGCATTATAATCATGTAGTAAGACAAAATAAGGCATGTATTGCGACTCTGATGTTGTGATTAACCGTTGATGGGATAAATTTTGAAAGTAGGAAGACCGAAGGACAGTTTCTTCCAGATTTGTGAGAGATTGCATTTGCACGGCCACACGATCATCATGTGTCTTACCCACTTTCTCGACCCTTTTGACCCAATCTGAAACTTGAATTTCTAACGTGTCTTGTCCTTCTTCCGTAGTTCGACCACCAGGCGTCGGCATAGGCTCGTATGGCTCTTCATAGCTGTCATCGACGGGGATTTCCACTACTGTTTCAGGTTCTGGTTCTTCAATGGGCGAGGGTGGTCGTTCATATGGGAGGAGGCGTGCTTGGAGTTCTGCCACCTGTTTCCGGAGGGTCTCCATTTCTTCTGTAGAGTGCTGCAAGATTACCGGCTCCTGTTGAGCTGTGGGCACACTGGCAATCTGTTTCTTGAGATCTGCACATTCAGTCTCTAGCTTTTCATATGACTCCAAGAAATTTGCATGCTCCTCAAGTAAGATGCGAATGTCTTCCGATGGGACTGCTCTATATCTGGTAGGGCTAACGGTTGCTCCTACGGTTCCTTTCATAGCCGCTTCAAAGTTGTCTTGGTTTTGTTGTTGAAGTCGTTTGTTCTCTTCTAGTGCTGCGGCCATATGCTTCCTTAATAGCCCAATGTTGCGTCTGAGTGTAGCGTTAGAGATCATTTGCGCTTGAAGCACTGTTTCTAGTTCTTTGACTGCTTGGTCATCTACTGTTGATGTCTTTGATTCCAGTTCGGAGTGAGCCTGCTGTAGGGTGGTATGCTCGGCTAGGAGCGTCTGGTAGTCAGCTTCAAGAGTGGTGACTCTAGCTTGTAGACGTTGAGATTCTGCTTGGAGTGCCGTAGTGCGTTCTTCCAATTGATGGTACTCTTGTTGCAGTTGATGTGCACACTGAAGTAAGGTGTTGAACGTGCTATTTACATTATGAGATGCAAGGGGAAACGTTTGAAATGCAAGGGAGGTGGGATTGGGTAGGGGGGTAGTGAATGTTGTGTGTGCCAATGATGTGAGTGGTGAGGTGGGGGGCAAGGGGGGGGAAGATGGTGGAATTGTGGGGAGAGGTGCTGTGGTTGGTGAAATGTCCATTGGGTCAGACAAGGTGGTGTGTACAGGGGCTACCATGTAGGTGGGTATGGTAGGTGAAGTGAGTGTGGTGTTCGTGTAAATTGATGTCGTTGCGAACATCGGAGAAATGTGCCTCGGAAACATTGGAGAGCGGGTGAACTGCTCCACAATGGACGGGTATTGGGGTGGCGCGGTCAGGTTGAAAGAGGTGTAGGGGCCAGATGGGAAGTGGGGGTCATGGAATGGAGGTACCCGTATTGGGGGATAGGTCGGGAAACACAGGGTGCCTTCTGTGGGTGCTGGGTTTCCAACTACACTTGGAATTATGGGATGGCCAGTCATGGGTTCAGAGGATAGACGGGACGAAGTGTACAAGGGATTGGTGACGAAGGAGAAGAGGGTGTCTTGTGAGGTGGGTTCTCGAAATGAGAATGATTTGAATGAGGATGGGTTATAAGTGAAGGTAGAGGTGATGACTGTCGTTTCTTCCAAGGTGGGAGGTGGTGGTGGGGGTGGAGAAGGTGGTGATGGAGGATGCTGGGGTGAGATGGGTGATGTCTGAACGAAGGTTTCGGCGGAGAGGTCAGTGGTGGTTGTGGGGGTGGCTGTGGTCTCAATGGGTACTTCTGGTTCTGTGACGGGTATCCTGATAGTCTTACCTGCTCGTGGTAACGTGTCCACTCTGCGTTTGTCATACCTTACGGACTGGCGGACTGCGGTGTGGACAGCCTCCGGAACTCCTAAAGAGTCTGACACTAATTTGAGGGTGTCAATGAAGTGTTGGTCCACCCCTTCATCTGATAGCATTTCTTGCATCAAGGCTTGACCTGATACCAGAGAGAGTTGATGCCTTTCTTGTACTGCTTTGATAGTGTCGTATAGCCTTCGTAGTTGAGCTGTATATGCTGGAGCACCTACAAGTTCTGGCACTTCTTGTTGCTCCTCTTGGTGCTCTTGATCATACTCCTCCTCATCATCCTCCTGTTCTTCATCTCCGTCATCCTCGGCATCCACTTCAACAGGTGTGACAGGTGCTTGGGAGGTTGTGGCCTGCGTTTGCACGTTTTCCGCTTGTTGTGCCTCTTCTGCCTCCAACTCTACATCTTGTAATAATTGCTCGAAATCTTCATTAGTGAGTTCTTCCAAAGGTGCACCACTAGGAAATTCAAGATCGGTTGGAATGGGAGGGAATATCAAGGTGGAACCATCGGTGCTGCGTCTTGGAAGTCGGAGTGTGAATGGTCGGACTCTTCGGGGTGGCGGGGTGACGTCGGGTGTTAGGGTGGCTCCACGTGGTTGAGCACATGGGACTTGGACAGTGCCTCTCATCTTCTTAGAAGGGGGTCCAGTGGATGTCCTGCCTCTAAACTGCTCTACCCGATTCCACATTAGGGCCCGTTGGATCGGAATGTCATAAGCCAAACACCTATAAATGATTCTTGTCAGAGCACAGCAACCATATTAAACCTGTTTCCGCGGCCATCGTTTGTGAGCTAGGTGTATCTGATCAATTATCCAGTGGGGTAGGTTGATGGTGAGGCTCTGTGTCTCTGCCAGATACAAGCTAAACCAAATCTTTTTGGGCGGCATGGTGAATCTATCCTGCGCCGGGAAAGCAAAGTGTTGCATGCACATGCGAAGGTGTATTGCAATATTAGGCGTCATGGATACCATGTCCTTGAGTTTGGTGAGACTTCGATTCTTCATGTAATCCGGTACTAGGGTTTCCTTTTCTGTAGGAATATGCATTCCGCGCATATCTAGAGCTTCTCTCACCAAATTGTTTGATAGCCTGAACCTCTTGAGCTCATTCCCCTTTGTCAGAGATGGAATCACAAATGAGCTTGCACCTTTTGGGTTCTGGTTTGGAGTCAAGGTGTTGATGAGATAGTAGCATCGCATGAAGTCAGGTTTTGGGAGTCGGGCATTGAAATAGGCACTCAATCCTGCCTTTTCCCATATCAGACGTAGACCTTCTGCATTTTGTAATTTCTCAAATTCTCTTGTAAAGAAATGGTATCTGCCTTGCTTCCCATTGAAGTCCAACTCTGATTCCCATAGGTACGTTCCTTCACCCAAGGGTCCTGCCACCTCGGTAAACCAATGGGAAGTCTTTCCCACGGGCATGGTGTGGCCACGCGGAGGGTCCGCAATAGGTATGATTTTGACGGCCTGCAAATCTTCTGGTCTTTCAATTGTCTCCGGCAAAACGGGTAAACTGTCCAAGTCGACCAATTGCGGGCTTGTTTCTGTGTGAGAGCTAGTTCCTGCTGCCTCCGCCATGTTGAAAATGTCGCAGCTGATTCTGTGAGAATATATGAATAAACGTTAACATTGCAATGGACACAAAAATGACATGGTGTCCCTTGTTACAACATTAACTTAAAGTTCGGGAGTGGTTAGGGGTTAATAAGTGCTCGGTGCTGGTGTGTGTAGTTAGGAGTTAGGTAGACCTAAGAGCTAAGCGAAATGATGTGATGTGAGAGTGAAGCGGTTAGTAGGTGGTCATGGATTTACAATCTGGGTCCGTGGGTTTGTTACAAGTCTTGGGCTGCCAAATGCAGTGGATGGGTTTTGCTCGTGGTTCCGTAGAGATTCTCGAGAGCTTTATAGGTGTGTCAGCTTGAACATGAGGCCTTTTAGGTACCCATTTACAACTGATTCTGTTTGTGCTCATGTGCCTTGGTGTTGAAAATGAGTGGATGTAGGCTGTGCGAGTGAATGGATCATGCTGTGTAGGGTGTGTTCTTGGTGTAGCTATTTGAGCCTGCAAACAAGCCTTAGGCACCCAAATTTGTCTTGATTGTGGGCTAGCCTTCATCGACTTTTTGGGCACCCAAATAGATTTCACGTTAGCAGAAGAATTTTCGAAAGACCTCTTATTAGTGACGTGTTGTTGGTTACTAATAAGAGGCTTTGCCCGTGCGGTTGGCGTGAGTGCAACCGGGTGTTCGCCTTTTCGCACCCACACTTGGTTCACTTGTTGAGACATTCTGCTGCGCAGGTTCTTTTGATTTCCGGCATAGGTAGTACTCTGCTTCTTCTGCCTTTGAGCCACCTTTGGTTGTTGCCTCCTTCTGACTTTTGGAAAAGAAGGGAGTTCCGTTGCATCTCTGACTCCTTTTTTGTGCATAGCATTCCTCTGCAACACATAGTTTTGGACAAGAACAACATGGTCATCTTCATGTGTACTCCTGGAAGGACCAAGAGTCTGTGCCTTTCCTAGTTCTTTGAGTGCTCCATTATCCAACTCTACTGTAAATCGACTATGATTGACCCATACCTGAAGAAGTCCACTTCTTAGGTTCAAGTTGACTGCTTGGTCATAGATCCAGTCTTGACCCAAGATGAGGGGTTCCGTGAGGTCCTCATCCTGACACACTAGTACTTTAACTGTCATTGCCTCATCATGAATGTAGAGGGGAAGTTCCACCTCGCCCACGCAAGGGGTTTCCACGCCTCCCAATCCTATGAGATACGCTTCCACAGGATTGACAGTTAACTGCAACTCTTGACAGTAAGACAAATTAACCGCACTAGTGGCTGCACCTGAGTCAATCAAGGCTCTTACGGTCCTTGCACTCGTTCCTTGTCCTATATCTAGGGTTATGAAAGGACGTCGATCAATTATCCTATGCGAGCTTGTTCCTGCGACTTCACACATGGCCATAAGATATCCTTGATCTGCATAGTCATCTGTTCTAGTCTGATCTCGGCCTTGCCTTCGTAACTTCATCCTTCTGATGCGTTCTAAAGCTTCTGCTTGAGCTTCTTCTCGAATTCGCTTTTCTTCCTCTTTGCGTTTCTTAGTAGTGTTGAGTCGGCTGAGCATTTCCTCCGTGAGGGGTTCCTGATACAACTTGACTCTGCAACCGCTAATATAGTTTGGGAGAACATCACCCTCTAACGTGGCTAGTTGTACTGCTCCGCTCGTGGAGATCCTATTGATGATCATAGGTCCGTAGCCTCTCTTTTCTAGCTTCCTTGCGTGTTGTTTCAGTGTATAGACTAAAACTAGATCTCTTGCTTTAAAACCCTTATCCTTCACGTGGGCATCAAAGTATGCCTTCTGTCTCTTCTTGGCTGCATATATTCCTGCAACGGCTCTCAGTCTTGTTTCTCCTAATTGTTCAAGGTCAAAGATCCTAGAGGAGAGCTCATGACCTGTCCATTCGTGCTCTTGTGCTACTCTCAATGTAGGGATCAAGAAGTCCAAGGGTAACACAGCGTTTTGGCCGAATACCATCTGAAAGGGGGTGGCTTGGAGTACCGTTTTGTAGGCAACTCGGTATGCCCAAACAGCATGGTGTAGCTGTTTGTCCCAATCAAAGCGTTTAGTGTTCACTAATTTTGTCAGTACATTGCATAAGATCTTATTAGTGCTCTCAGCTTGTCCATTAGCTTGAGGGTGATAGGGGGCAGACTTCTTGTGTATTACCAAGAATTCTTCGAGTAGATTTTCAATCACTTCGTTCAAGAAATGAGTGCCTCTATCACTTACAAGCTCTATAGGTAGCCCATATCTCGTGAATACACTCTCAAACAAGAATTTAGCAGTTGTTTGAGCATCGTTCTTTGTTGTAGCCCTTACCTCTACCCACTTAGTTAGATAATCTGTCGCAACAATGATGTATTCCGCATGAGAACCTTTAGCTGGGGGATTAATAGGACCTACAAAGTCTATTCCCCACTTAGAGAATGCACGTCCACCCATCATAGGTTTCAGTGGCATCTCATCTTTGCGTATAGGATACTGAGTCCTCTGACAGACATCACACCGTTTCACATAGGTATGTGCATCCATGTGAAGGGTAGGCCACCAGAAGCCCGCAAATAGTATTGCCTTGATCACCCGATCCGGTCCAAAGTGTCCTCCTGCTACACCTTGGTGAGCAGTTTCCTAAGATCTTAAGATATTCACTTTCATGGACACATAGCCTCAGGTAACCATCTTTACCACGCTTGTATAGATTATCACCAATGAGTGAGTAATCCAGGGCTTCTTGTGCTAAACTCCTTTTCCTAGCCAGAGTCATGTCTGGAGGGAATGCTTTCGTCCTTAGGAAGGATATTAGTGGTTCACTCCAATCTGGCACAATGGATACTTGATAAAGAGTGGCGTGTTCCACAGATGGCTTAGTGCAACAGATTGGGCATTCCTTGCACAACTTTTGGACATCAGCTTCCATAGTTGGCCAATGTACTCCGAGTCTCTTTAGGGTCTGTAAAGTTCGTTGCTTTGAATGGTGTTGCTCTAGTGCACCTACATGTGCTAATTGCAACCATTTAGAGTACTCATCCTCTTCTATGCAACAAGCCAAGATCCCTTGATCTGTGTGCTTGTACATACTTCCTGCCATGATGTGGTACTTTTGGGCTTTTACAACCTCTCTATTCCGTGTGTTTACCACTGGATGATTAGGCCCGTATGTCAATACTGGTACCAATGGCTTAGCCCACTGCGGCACCACTTCCAGATTAAACAAGTAAGCATCAGGAAGGTCATCTGATACTCCTTGTGGGGCTTCTCCCGATGTGAGCCTAGAAAGATGATCAGCTCTCAAATGGGTTCTCCCTTTTCTTACCACAACCTCAAAATCATATTCCATTAGCAAGAGAAACCATCTTACTAATCTTCCTGTATTGCATGGCTTGTTTACGAGATATAACAATGCCTGATGATCAGTAAAAAATTTAAACTTATTTGCAAGCAAATAGTGTCTAAATTTCTTAACTGCATATACCATGCCTAATCCTTCTCGCTCTGTAGTGGTGTAATTCCGTTCAGCCGCATTCAATTGTCTACTGGCATAGGCAATTGGAAGATCCATATTACCTTCACCAGTAGGTTGTGCAAGCACACATCTAATAGCATAATTGGATGCATCAACATGAACATGGAATGTCTTATTCCAATCTGGTGTGGTCAAGATTGGTGCTGAACACAATCTTCGTTTAAGCTCCTAGAAGGAATTCTCACATTCATCCGTCCACTCAAAGTTAGTCAGAAGTCCGTACATGGGCTTTGCAATGACAGCATACATGTGTATAAATCATCGGTAATAACCACAGTGCCCCATGAAAGCTTGTACTTCCTTGACATTCTTTGGCCTAGGTAGCTCTGCTATGGCTCTCACTTTTTCTTCGTCGGTAGATATGCCATTCTTTGACACTATGTGTCCTAGAATCTTGCCTTGCCTGACCATAAAAACCCACTTTTCTGGGTTCAGGCAGACTTGATATTCTCTACATTTGTCAAAGATTTGTCTGAGTTCAGGAATATGGGTTTGTCTAATATTGGAATGAGCACAAAGATCATCAACATAGACTTCTAAACTCTTCCTCAGGAACTCCTTAAACACATAATGATAGACTCGAGATCGGAGTCACTTGCATCCTCATATGCATCAGGGCTAGGTTCGCATTCTTCTAGAACTGCCTCTCCCATGATTGGCTCTATGGAGAAGACTGAAATGTCATAGCCATCCTCATCACAGTGAGGTGTCCATTGTTCTTCATTGATGGCTACATCCATTGTTGCTAAAATTTCTGCCCAGCCATGGGGTTCGAATTCTTCGTCTGGAAAAACTACAGGTGCATAGGCTGGGTCTTGGATTGATCTACGGGTTTCTTTCGCACCTACCTCTCTGGCTTTCTCTCTCTTCTCTTCTTCTACTGCTACCTTGCACATCCATAAGCGAGTGTCTTCATGCATCCATGAGGATCCAGACCCTATGGAATGCACCGATTCTGTATCATCTTTGGCTCTATGGATGGGATTCCATTGGATAGGAGGGACATCTCTATGAGAATAATCCTTGAGATTGACTTTGGTCGTAACACCCAAGTGTTGCAAATACAAGGAGTTGGTTCCCCAATCCTGCACCACTTGCAATTGTCGCATAAATGGTCTTCCCAAAATCATCTCATAGGCATGATTTTTGCTGAAGTCACATATGGCAAATGTATGCTCAAACTCGACACCACAAGTGGTGAGAGTTATTCCTTCTAACAATCCTAGGGGTCTCTCTATGTGACCATCGGCCATTTGCAATTTCATCCTCGTTGGCCTGAGTGCTGGCTTGCCCCAACGCTTCCAAAGGGAAGTAGTGGCAATTGCAACTCCTGCACCTGAGTCCAAAATTGCCTTGGTGGTGTACTCCTGGTAGGTGATGGGAAGATAGGTGTTCCCTTCTTCGCCTTCACACATATCTCCAATCTTATCCAAGGGGATTTCTGGCACTGTCCTATGGGATCCTACTCGGGAACGTGGTTCTGCAACTTCAGTCACTTGACTGGCTACACATTTTTGCGCTTTTGGCCTATTCTTAGGCAGTTCTTCCAAAGTGAGATCGTGTTGCGCCTTGGTGTTCTTTACTACCTCCGTATTCCTTGATATGACTGAGTCGTCGTTCCTTACCATGACTGTGGGTGCTCTCATACACGTGGACTTTGCTTCCCATGGGCCTGTGAAGTGGGGTAGCTCTTGTATGGAATTAGACTCAAAGTCCAATCTCTCGTGAGACTGAGTACTCTCATGTTCCCCGTAAATAGATGGGATGTCTTGTGGGAATTGGTCGTGTGCATCATCCACAAGTTCAAAGGGAGTGGCGACTTCACTTTCGTTATCCCATTTGTCTTCTTGAATCTCTCGTAGGAAGTCTGGTGCAAACCGATTCATAGAAGAAGAAGTGTCTGGCTCCTGAACTGTCGCTCATCCAATGGCTGAAACCATGTAAGTGCTGTGTTCCTAAGGGTTAGACCGAAGGCATTGTACTGCGTGAATAGATCCTCCACTTGTTCAGCTCTCAAGACTTGCTTGAACTCCGCCACATGATCATAGGGATCTCCTGTGCCATCAAAGTAATTCTTCATGGACTTAACTAGCTGGGTCGGTCTCAAAGTTCTTGTGTGCTCTCTAGGTCTCGGCAGAGGAAATCCATCCACATTTCTTTGGTTCCTGTGAGCTCTAAGTATCTCAGGTTCTACTCGATTCGTCTCCGTCCTCGTTCTTTCTCTGCCCACTGGGTTGGCAAAGCTTACTTCTGGTCTATCTCTACTTCTGTCTCTTTGAGTTCCATGAGCTTGGGATGTTCCAGCTCCAGGGTGACCATAGGATACATTCAATCTTGGTTGGGGGAAAATGAATTCACCCTTCCAGGTGTAAGCATGCCTATCATTTTCTGTCACCACAAAGATCCTTTCCGAAGTGTGATCTAAGTAGGTCACTCTACCTGGGCTATCCGGATCCTTAAACTCATAGATCATGATAGTTCCTATATCAGTTGGCTGATTAGATTTATACCTCCAAAAGGCTTCGTCAATTTCTCGATTGAGGAGCAACTCTATGCTCTTGTTGTCTTGGGGCGCCCACTCAGGCGTGATAATCCTAGTGAGAACAGATTTGCCTCGGGGGGTTCTAGGTTCCGCACCCATGTTTCCTTGTTCCAAGTCACCTAAGTCCGCCTCTGAGATTACATTCCCAAATTCATCTGTCCTGTCTGGGTGACTGGTGACTACGTATATGGTTCCTTCTTTGTCCAGGTATGCACCGTTTTCAAACTTGACTGCTGGGTGCTCGAGTCCAATGGATTGATCAGGATTCTTAATCTGTATCACAGATCTTCCTAAGCCGTCCTCATAGATGCTGGCACCTAATCGGTTGGTCCTAAGGTACTCCAACTGTGTTTTGTAAGGGCCTTCCACCCTGTACAAGTAAGGCACTCCTGAACTTCCCGTAGGTCTGTCCATGCCTTGAGACATCTCTGACTCACTGGTCTCAGAGCTAGGGTAGTACGAGTGGTGGCTCAACTGCTGGGCCCAAGACCTAGCAGTGTGGTTAACGCTAGCCTCTGAAGACCTAAGGCTTTGTCTCTCCCTTACAAGATGTCGTCCTGATCTTAGGTTCATATGCCTATCTAAGTAGCCCAATTCTTTGCCCAGAGTACAACCTCGTTGCTGGTTACTTTATATTAGTCACTTGATTCTTTTTAGTTATTTCTCGTGTTTAAGGTCTTGTCTGATATTACGTCGTCAGGAATACTTGAATGTTCTTCGTGCTTTTAGGTTGATCGTTCCACGTTAGGTTCTTTTCCTTTATGTTACCGACAGTACAGAGATTAGGTTTTTAGCTTGAACTTGAGTTTTTAGGTGGTCTTCAACTTGATACTTGCTTATCGTCGCTCTGACTTACTCCTACCTCTCGTCGTTCTTAGCCTAAGCTAGGAATTGATAAAGGGAGTTGAAAATTTCCAACCTTTTGTTTCCTTCTTGGTTGCCTTGACTGCCCAGGAAGTGTGTTCCCAAGCCTGCACTTACTCTTGCTTAGAACGCCTTTCGATGCTCTCAAAGGATCTGTAAAAGTTCCAAAGTTAGCTTAAAGATTTAGATTCCAAAGACAGAACCAATGATTTTCATTCCTGTAGCACACACACTAGCTTGCATAGTGATTTTTAAGAGAACAATTCTAAAGACCCCTGACTTTGATCCCCCTGGGTATGGTCAACTTCAAAATACCCTATCTGAAATACCCACAAGCTCTCCAACAAGCCCTAGAGCTCAAAAAATGGATTTCGTATGAAAAAGTTGTAATCGTTCAGGGTTCTAGGGTTACGACAGGGTTCAAACAGGATCACTGTGCAACAGGTTTTCCCCAAGTTGCTTTCCTAAGGCTTCCTCATGTGCTCAAGAGTAAAATATTTGTGCCCAAAATTAGCCCAACTCTTCAATTAACAATCCCTAAAAAATTTGGCTAAAATTGGCTGTCAATCGCGATGGACAGGGCTGTCAATCGCGATGGACACTCAGTCAATCGCGATGGACAGAGAGTTCAGTCAATCGCGATGGACACTCAATCAATCGCGATGGACAGAGGGTTCAGTCAATCGCGATGGACACTCAATCAGTCGCGATGGACAGCGGGTTCAGTCAATCGCGATGGACGCTCAATCAGTCGCGATGGACAGAGGGTTCAGTCAATCGCGATGGACACTCAATCAGTCGCGATGGACAGGGGTTCAGTCAATCGCGATGGACAGGCAGTCAGTCGCGATGGACAGGCAGTCAGTCGCGATGGACAGAGGTTCAGTCAATCGCGATGGACAGGCAGTCAGTCGCGATGGACAGGCAGTCAGTCGCGATGGACAGAGGTTTAGTCAATCGCGATGGACAGGCAGTCAGTCGCGATGGACAGAGCTGTCAATCGCGATGGACCGAAATTTTGCCAGATTTTCAAAAATTTTGGTGGAAAGGTGGTGTGCAGGGTCTCTAGTCCACTGTGGTGCACTCAGATTTACCAACAAGTGAAAATTTCTGTCAATCGCGATGGACAGAAGGCGGCGACTGCGAGACAGTTTCGACGAGTTTCGTACCTGCGCAGGAAGCTGGGGATGGTGATTCAGCAAGGTCCTGCAAAAAGCTCAAGAAACATGCAAGAAAACACACACGCAATATCGCTCTCTCGCTCTCTCTCACAAGTGAAATGAGGGAAATGAGGTGGAGATGGGGATATAGTCAAAAAACTGAAATTTCGCGATGATGAAAATGGAGGTGGAAGATGGTGAAGATGATGATGGTGATGATGGTGGTGAAGTAAGAAAGAGGAAAAATAGGAAAAGTAGAAAATTTACCTACAACGCCAACGTCTACAATCTACGTCTTACCATCACACGCTCGTCCTCAAAGCTCGATCCCCGGCAACGGCGCCAAAATTTGGTGTAGCTCAATGATGAGTAGCACCTCCTTTAATGTCAATCCGGGAAGACGTGAGGATGGTATGGAGACCTCGAGCAAGTGGCGGCACAAGTGCGTGAGTGAGAAGCACACTAGCATGCACACACATACACACACACGCGCACACACAGCAAGACAAAGAGTGAGAATCAATGGAGTTCTTCAATTACTTTCAAAATGCTCTTACAAGTTCGTTTCAATTACAATCTAACCTCAAAAATGAGCTCTCTAGCTCTTTTTATAGTTTTTGACTAGGTTTTGGCCCTGTCCAGACATAGTGTCCGGCCTA
This sequence comes from Ceratopteris richardii, assembly GCA_020310875.1. Classification (NCBI taxonomy): domain Eukaryota; kingdom Viridiplantae; phylum Streptophyta; class Polypodiopsida; order Polypodiales; family Pteridaceae; genus Ceratopteris; species Ceratopteris richardii. The sequence continues at coordinate 81,673,618 of CM035436.1, forward strand.
GTTAAAAATTAGGTTCCAGGGCCAATTTGAGGGCTTAAACGGAGTCTAAAAAATATGAAAATTGATATGTAGGTGCTTCTAAGGCTCCTCAAGCTCAAGGACTCCTTGGCTTGCACAAAATGGAGCTACAAAAATATGAAATGGTATTTACAATGATTGTTAGTGATAAGAATCACTGTTAAAAGATGTTGATTTGGGAAAAATTGAAGGGCCTATCTGCCAGATTTGCGTCGACTGCTTTGTCTACTTACTCCTTCACCTTGTTCTGACTCTCTCCGCTGGCTTCCTTGTCTAGTCGGTCCTTGGGTGCCCATACTGCTCTCAACAGTGGCACGATGGGATATGCGATGGTTACATCAAACATCACTAAAGAGATGATTAAAAAAAGTGTTGCATAAGTGATGCTAATTTGCATCACATAAGAGAGACTAATTATCGTCGCGTATGCAACACTATCTACACAGCCATTTATGATGCTTTAGCATCACTTACATGATGGGTTTTTGACGAAAAAAATTTAAAATGTTGGAGGCTCTTCGATCGGCATCTACATGCATATGATCAAAGAACCCTCCAATGTTCATAATTGTGTTGCGCTTACGAGTTGAAACAATTGCTTGCAGAATTGGCGTTTTCTGTAATCTCTATCTTATTATCTCTCTCTCTCTGTTTCTCTCTTTCTACCTCTTTCTCTCTTTGAATTATCTCTCTCTATCTCTCTCTCTTTATTGCAGGTTATTCAAGCAGCTAACCAAGCAAAAAATATGGCTAACTATTGTAAGTACAATTTCCATTCTTTGTATCTCATTTGAATTGTGTTATTTTCATTAGTTAGCATACTCACACTTATTGATATGCACATATACACTTATACATGACAAAGATGCACATTTACACATATACACATGCACATATGCACACATACATGCGCACATACACTTACACATACACACACATACACATGCATATGCACAAACATTTCTACAACCACATAAAAAGACTTGCATGCATGCATTATTGCATATATACATAGACATACACACATTAACACATACTTAAATACATGCATATCCACATCCACATGTATGCACATTCACATGCATGCACATGGATGCAAATGGAAATACATCCACATGCACATGCGTGTTTCATACATGTACACATGCATATACATATACTTGTATATGTTTATACACATACACATACATATGCACATACGTACATATACACACACATACACATATATACGTATATATATGCACATATATACACACACATATGCACATACACACACATGTACATACATGCATATACACATATACATGCACATACACACATATACACACATATACACACATATACACATACACTTACACATATACATGCACATACATATACACACACATACACATGCACATGCACCTACACATACATACACATATACACTTACACATGCACATGCACATACATACATATACTCACACATGCACATACACATACATACGCATATACACTTACACATGCACATACATGCATATATACATATACATATACATATGTACATACATACATATACACACACATATTACACACATATTACACACATATACATGCACATACGTACACACACATACGCACATACACACACATACACATACACATACATACATATACACACATACACATGCACATACATACATACATATACATGCACATACACACATATACACATACACTTACATATATGCATGCACATACATACATACGTATACACACATAAACATGCACATGCACATACACATGCATACACACATACACTTACACATGCACATGCAGATACATGCATATACACATATACATATGCACATACATACATGCACATATATACATAGATACATACATATACATGCATATAGACGCACTTACACATATAGATATATACCTACATGTGCATACATACATTTTATATACACACAAGCATACATAAATATGAATGAATTATATAATTAAAGTAATAAAACATGTGCTTAATATAAACAATAATAAAAATCAATAGAACAAGACTTTTCATTACTTAATACCATACACACAATTCAAAACATAACTAAAATGAACAATATATAGATTTTATATATATATATATATATATATATATATATATATATATATATATATATATATATATATATATATATATATATATATATATATATATATATATATATATATATATATATATATATATATATATCAATGTAAATACATATCCAATGTCATAATCAAGAATCCTAATCATCATCATCATCATCATCATCATCATCATCCTCATCCTCATCCTCATCATCATCATCTGCATGATCTGATGTATCTGTGTGAGCACCCTGTGATGATCGAGATCGTCCCTCCTATGTCTGTCTCTCCACCTCATCCATATATGCCTCTCCATAATACTTGTGTATTAAATCTAAAAACATAAATAAGTAAAACAATTAAAACATCCATAAAAATAAAAGAATTATATAAAATTTAATAATACTCACAAATGCATCCAGATGATCTTGCATATACTCACTCAAATGTTGATATCTAAAATGTGTAGCATACTCGATCTCATGTTTCATAGGATATCGATCATAATCCTTTTGCTGCATTGAAACGAATAAAAAGGATTAGTTCCTTGCGTTTTAACTAAAATAAAAAATATACTTACAATAATACATATACTTACAAATGTAGCTAGAAAACCATGATGGCCCATTTGGCCTAAGTGCGATGTGTGGCCCGACTCAATTCTCTCATTTGCAGCAACATGTTTATTTAAATAGAAAAGAAATACATAAATTAAATGTAAAAAATTAATAAAACATATGAGAATTATAAATATAAACTATTAATTTGTATACCTTCTATTTAGGAAATGACTCCTGAAGACGTAGCTATCTATGAAAAAACTGCCACGTCTCAGGTGGTATGCTAGTCGCCTCTTATTTTTTTCCACCATACAATATCTCCTCTTATTTTTATCTCAAATAGAAAAAAAGAATCAGAATGCATACACATATATACACACATATACACATACACATACCCACATACACATATACATGCAAACATATACACATACATACATGCATACATATACACATATATATACATATAACATAAACACACATATACATATCCACATATATACATACACACATACACATGCATGCACATACACACATTCATAAAAAATACATGCATTTATCCCACAAGAATTTGTATTTGTGTATATCTGAATATGTCTGTATGTGTAAATGTGTACATGTGAATATGTGTGTATGTGTAAATATGTATATGTGAATGTTTATGTATGTAAATAATTAGATTATAATATCGAATAGCATTATTTGTAGATTCCGATCAATCAGACGGAACTCCACCATGATCTCCTAATCGTGCAAGGACTATATACTATAAGTATCTCAAACTTTAAATTTTAAATATGTTTCATAGATACATAACTGATATATTTTGTTTTCTTATTATAATCAGATTCTAATCAATTAGAGGGCACTCTACCACCTCCTACCCATGCAACGACTTCACATGTGTCCTCCGATAGGAATTATGATGAATTTTACTATCAAGAGCATTTTATATGTTGGCGTAACTCTTGCTATGGCATGTATCAAAGACCACGATTGGAATGTATTGAAAATGAGATAGATTATGGTACTTTTGAGCATGCACCACCACCTAGTCAACGTGTTAATGCTTGGGTACATTATTTTTCTATAAATTAATGTCATTATTTGATTCAAAAGCCATATACAAAATCAAATTACTGTTGATATACAGGAATACTTACTCGATGATCATGCTAATGATAATAATTCTCATACTCATAATGTTAATATACCTCGTACACGTCATGGACTTACTATTCATCAATTATGAGCAAAGGTTTCTAGAAATCCTCTACCTCTTGGTTTAGAGATTGAAATGGCTGGAGATTATCCATTGCTAGCTCGTGATCATTCTCTAGTACAAACATATGATAGAAGAAGATATGGAGGATGGAATAGAGGACCACTTCCTTTAGATGGAGAGGTTTTTAACTTTGGGGTAATCATTATATGATTGCTCCATCCACTATTACTAATGTTGGTCATGGTCTCTTTATTGTAGAGGATTTGTATGTGCCTCCGGACTCTGAAGTCACTCTTATGTCATTTTGTGGTCCTATATATGGATGGGGAGATTGGCATCGACTTGCACGTTATGTTCAAAGCATGAGTACTTATGGAATATGTTTGAATGCAGCATCCCTTACTAGTAGAAGGATTTCACATGCAAAAAAATGAAAGATTATATATTGATAGAAGACCTTACATGCATGGAAATATGGAAGGTTTAATAAATAGTAGGGTTACATAATAGTTCAAGGACTAATTGCACATTTGAGGAGCATGAAAATATTCATGAATCACCATACATGAGTAGAGATGTATCAAGATACATAGTTGTCTATGCTATCACTACATTACATGTCATTACATGTTGGTGATGAATTATTGGTGAATTATGGATGGCGTAGATCTCCAAAAGCACCTTTTAGCTAGGGAGAGAATGAAAATTTTCTATCCATATTAATAACTTATATATTTGATTTTATGTTTAAAGTTTACTTTTTATTCATTTATGGAATATTAATTATTTTTATTCATGTGTGTAGATTCCAACGTATGATGTTGATGATATTCCTCCACACCATTCACAATTGCCAATAAGACCTCATTTATCAGAAGCTTCTATGAGGAGGCTACACAAAAGTGATTCTGTGGAATATGCAAGGTTGAAAGACCTATATTCAAAAGAAGATAAAGTACAAGATTTGTGCGATAATGATGAAGATTATGGCATGGCATATTTTATTGAGGATTGGTATCAAAATGACAGTGAGAGCATTGATATTTCTAAAAATGAGAAATATTTCCGAGAGGAATGTCTAAAGCATGTATATGAAGGAAGTCGTTTGACATGACTAAGTGTGAGCTTACTTATTCTCTTCAAAATCATTTTGGATGGAGTAATGTATCTGTTTCGGCACTATTAAGGTATAATTTTTAATTTTCTATCTATTTATATATATACATGCATAAATATATACATATAAATACATGCATACATAGACAATACACACATATATACATGAATGCATACACACATATAAACATACACACACATATATGCACATACACATGTTATGAGAGTAAGGTCAAATTATACATACCTGTATCGATTGAAGATATTTTGTCCATCCAGCCTTTGGAATTGTCCGCACAGCCTTTAGAATCTTCCTGACACATGTGCTTCTCCTATTCTAGTCGACCTAATACATGTGCTGCTAACTCTTTTATGAACTTTGCATACAAATATTAAGTATGAGTTAGCTATGGAGGTATTAAGTCATTCGAAAAATAGGCGAAGTAAATTTATCTCGAAGATTTTGAAGGATGAAAGAATAATTTAAAAGAATGGGTGGAAAGAAAGCATTTAATCAGTGTAGGTTTTTGTTTTTACCTTAGCTAAGGTAAGAACAAGAACTTGCATTGAATGAATGCTTTCTATCCGCCCATCCCTTAAAACTATTCATCCATCTTCCAAAATCTTTGAGATAAACTTGCTTTTCTTATTTTCCAAATGACCTAATACCTCCATAGTTAACTGATACTTAATCTTTGTAAACAAATATGTAAGTCTTAGTAAGCAAGGCTGGTAATAGATTGACTATAAAATGGGAGAGAGCCAAATGATTCAGTGGTCTGGATATCTGTATGAAAGTCTGCAAACCACAATAAACAAAAAGAAAATTAAAAATGAAATCAAATATACATAGCTACACATGCATACATACACATACATACATACATACATACATACATACATACATACATACATACACATTCATACATACACATATATACACACATAAACATACATATATGCATATGTATACACATATAAAAAACATATACACATATGCATATGCATACACATGCACATGCATACACATGCACATGCATATATATACACATCCACATACACATACACATAAGCATACACATATACAAAATCATACACACACACACACACACACACATATATATATATATATATATATATATATATATATATATATATATATATATATATATATTTATTTATTTATTTATTTATTTATTTATTTATATTAATATGTCTTTTTTTCGTGAACTTACAAGTTATTATCTGAAAATTTTTTACCAAGTCAGAATATTCTTCCTACCTCACATGATGAAATAAAGAATATAATCAATCTTGGTATAGATTATCAATGTATACATCCATGTCCTAACGATTGTATTTTTTATAAAGGTGAATATGCAGACTCTTTGACATGTCCAAAATATAAATCTCCTTGATATAAGGACAAAGAAGGAAAAATCCCATAAAAGGTATTGAGTAATTTTCCATTGGATCCACGGATTAGACATATGTTTCAAAGCCCCGAATTATGAAAGATTTTGACATGGGGACATGACCATAAAATAATAATGGAATAATCAGAATTCCTTACGATAGTGTTGCTTTTCAGCATATTGATTCTGCATGGCCTGATTTTGCACAAAATCCATAGAATCTAAAGTTAGGAGTTGCATTAGATGGGGTTAATTGATTCTCCATGAAATCCAGTAAATGGTCAACATGACCAGTGTTAGTCATAAACTACAATCTTCGACCATATCTTAGCATTAAAAAGGAACCAAAATCCATAGAATCTAAAGTCAGGAGTTGCATTAGATGGGGTTAATTGATTCTCCATGAAATCCAGTAAATGGTCCACATGAACAGTGGTAGTCATAAACTACAATCTTCCACCATATCTTAGCATTTAATGATTTCACTTTTAATCCTAGGAAAAAGACAAGTTAAAGATATGAATATTGTTAATATATTTAGGTAGTGATGTGTGTGAACACACTAGGACCGCCGGGGCACTTTTTTCCCTCGTTAGGAGGTTTTTTTCCCCCGGCTTGTATATACGCCTATTGCCCTAATGGGCTACTTATCTTTGTACATTCTCTAGTAATACATTCAGTATTGTGTGTTTGTGCTCCAAGCTTCTTCTTCTTCCTTGTGTTGTTTGCGTGCTTCCGCAGACGTCTATCTCCAACAATTGGTATTAGAGCAGGTTGTCGCTTCTTCTAGGGCGCCGTCGACACTCCTCCGTTTGCAGTCTTAGATTCGCACGAAATTTGGTGAGCATACTCAGGGTGTTTTCGAGATCAAAACAGCTTCGCTGTGTGGTGTCGAAATCGCGATCTGAGCTCGTTTCGGCCTCCATTTTTGTTGATGAGGTTATACCAGATAGCTCACTTGTGCAGACCGTTTTGAATGGTCTTCCTGATTCATATCAGAGTTTTGCTTCTACTCTTCGGTTGATGATGAAAGGCAATCCAAATGCCTTGTCATTTGAGGAGTTAGTCTCTGTTCTGTTGGAGGAAGATCAGTCCAGGCAGAACAGGTCCATTATGCGTGTTGCAGATCAAGCTTTCCTGGCTAGTCAGAAGGGCAAAGGAAAATGGAGCTCTTCTACTAGTAAGCAGAAATCTGCAAATGTTGCACAATCGAAGAACCACGATAAAGATGAGAAGAAATCAGAAAAGCAAAAATTGTTTTGCAAGTACTGTAAAGGAAATGATCATATCATAAAGAACTGTCCAAAACTGGCTGCTAAAGAGGCAAAGAAGAAAGAGGCTGGAATGGTTGTTGCAGAGGCCTCTACACCAAAAACAGAGTCTGCAAATCTTGTGCAGGAAGAAGAATGGGCGTTTACTACTGTCTGTAGTTTTGACCCATCTTCTCATGATCAGTGCATGTCTGCAGTAGACTCAGATGTTTGGTACTTTGACAGTGGGGCGACCAAACATATTACCTCGCAGCACAGTTTCTTCTCTTCACTCGAGCCTGCCCCTACAGGGAATACTGTCACATGCGCCAATAACTCCTCTTATCCTGTTATGGGAGTTGGTAAGATCATTCTGACTACTGCTGATGGTGGTTCTTTCACTTTGTCAGATGCTTTATTTGTGCTAGGGATCAAAAAGAACCTGTTATCAGTTTCTGCATTAGCCAAGATTGGCTTGGTTGTGAAATTCGTTGATGATAGGTGTACAGTCCATGATCTCTCAAATGGTGATGTGATTATTGCTTCTGGCATTTTATGTCGTGGGCTGTATAACCTCATAGACTATGAAAGATCTGTGAATGATTCGGCATGTGCAGTTCATGATTCTCAGGCTATGTCAGATGCAAAGCTTTGGCATGCGCGCTTTGGTCATCTGAATTTTGCTAGTTTGCTACGCTTGCAGAAATCTGAAATGGTGTCCTCTTTGCCCAAACTTGAGGCTCCTGGAAAACATGTTTGTGAAGGCTGTATTTTGGGCAAAATGCAGCGTTCTTCCTTTCCAAAAGATGGTTCAGTTCGGGCTATGCAGAAATTGCAGCTTGTACATAGTGATGTATGTGGTCCTATGCAGACACCCTCTTTTGGAAATTACCTTTACTTCGTGACTTTCATTGATGATTTTTCCAGGCATGCATGGGTATATCCACTCAAAGCAAAGTCCGAAGTGTTCATGTGCTTCAAACAGTTTTTGGTTTTGGCTGAAAATCTGTCAGCATGTAAAATGGGCACCCTCCGTTCTGATCGAGGGGGGGAATATATGTCTTCAGATTTTAATGCATTTCTAGCTGAACGTGGGATAAAACACCAGTGTACAGTGCCGTATACACCTCAACAGAATGGAGTTGCTGAACGAAAGAATAGGTCACTCATGGAGATGGCGAGGTGCATGGTCAAAAGTCAGGCTTTACCACATAGTTTCTGGCTTGAGGCTGTCATGTGTGCAGCATATGTACTGAACAGGTGTCCCACTAAAGCATTGCAGTCTATCACTCCATATGAGGCTTGGCATGACCGCAAGCCATTTGTTGCTCATCTGCGTGTTTTTGGTTGTTTGGCATATGCATTAGTGCCTGAACAACATCACAGAAAATTGGATGATAAGGCAGTAAAATGTATTTTTGTTGGGTACAATTCTGAAAGTAAAGGCTATCGTCTGTATCATCCACAGACTAAATGCATTCTGGTTAGCCGTGATGTTGTCTTTGTGGAAGATGCTATTCAGCCATTGCTTTCATGTACTAAGGAGACATCTGTTAGCTCCAAAGACATGTATGATACGTTGATGCCTCTTTTTACAGGTGGACAATCTAGTGCTGGTCCTAATGAGGCAACTTCTCAGCCCTTGCAGGTTTCATATGATGCTGCAGATCATTCTATTTCTGATGTAGATTTACATGATGCACTTGTTGATGAGAGAGCTGATATTGAGCAGGCAAAAACTATGCCAAAATGGCTGGTGTAGACTTTGCGTGATAGCAAATTAGATGCACCTTTGTCATATCGTACTCGTTCAGGCTCTCATAGTGCCTCCTTTGCATCAGATTGCTATGTTATGGTTGCGTCTAGTCTCTATGATGAGAATGAGCCTGTTTCTTTTGATGAAGCACAGAATTCAGAAAATTGGATGGCTGCCATGCAATCTGAATATGATGCTATAATGAAGAATGGTACATGGTCTTTATGTGACTTGCCTCCTGGCAAGAAGGCCATTGGCACTAAGTGGGTATACAAGCTGAAGCGTAAACCTGATGGTACAATTGACAGGTATAAGGCTAGGCTTGTTGCAAAGGGTTATGCGCAGGAAAGAGGCATTGATTTTGATGAGACCTTTGCACCTACATGCCGTATGACTAATGTTCGGAGCATTTGTGCACTTGCAGCCCATCATGGTTGGAATGTACATCAGTTGGACATTAAAATAGCATTTCTGAATGGTGACTTACATGAAGAAGTGTATGTTTTTCAGCCCCGTGGCTTTGTGCAGAAAGGGCATGAAAACCAAGTGTGCAGGTTAAAGAAGGCATTATATGGTTTAAAGCAAGCACCACGTGCTTGGTATGAGAAGATACATGCCTATCTGGTTGCACATGGTTTTGTGAACAGTCCAACTGAAAGCACCTTATATGTTAAGCGTGCTAATGATGTGCTTCTGATCATTGTTGTCTATGTTGATGACATGCTGCTCACTGGTCCTATTGAGAAGCATATTGCTGATTTCAAGGCTGATTTGCATGCCTCATTTGAGATGTCTGATTTGGGGCATTTGCATCACTATTTGGGCATTCAGTTTATGCAAGTTGATGGTGGAATGGCTTTGTGTCAAACGAAATATATTGACACATTATTGCAGCGTTTTGGCCTTGAAGACTGTAAGCCTATTGCCACTCCTATGGAGACAGGTTTACGATTGAGTCTTCATGATGCTGGAGATGCATTTGATGTTGTTCTCTATCAGCAGGCTGTTGGATGCTTGATTTACTTATGCATTACTCGGCCAGATATTCAGTTTGCTGTCTCACAGATGAGCAGGTTTATGCATTGCCCAGGAGTCACGCATTGGAAGGCGGTTAAGTGCATCTTTTGCTACTTGAGTGGCACTCGGCTACTTGGGTTGTTTTATCCCAAGGGGGGATCACTACCGCCAGATTTGCATGCTTTTTCTGACTCAGATTGGGCTGGTTGCTATGACACTCGTGTGTCCACCAGTGGTTTTTGCTTCATGCTTGGTAGCTCATGTATATCTTGGTTGAGCAAGAAGCAGCCTACTGTGGCCACTTCCAGTTGTGAGGCTGAGTATAGGGCAGCTTTCACAGCGACTGTTGAGTGTGTGTGGCTCAGACACCTTATGGCTGATTTGGGTGTTGGCCAGTCTTCTGCCACCACCATCTTCACTGACAGTCAGAGCGCATTGGCAGTTGTGAGGAACCCTGTGTTCCATGCTCGCACTAAGCACATTGAGGTGCATTATCACTATGTCAGGGAGAGGTTCTTTGCTGGGGAGATCAGCTTGGTGTATGTGCCCACGCAGGAGAACATTGCAGACCTTTTCACCAAGGCTCTGCCTAGGGAGAAGTTTGAAGCTTTTCGCAAAGCTTTGGGCTTACTTCCTTTTGTGGAGTGATTTCCACATAGCTTGGCACTTCCTTATACATGAGTGCCAGATCCTTGTTCACCGCATCACTCCCAGGGGGGATTTGTTGATATATTTAGGTAGTGATGTGTGTGAACACACTAGGACCGCTGGGGCACTTTTTTCCCTCGTTAGGAGGTTTTTTTCCCCCGGCTTGTATATACGCCTATTGCCCTAATGGGCTACTTATCTTTGTACATTCTCTAGTAATACATTCAGTATTGTGTGTTTGTGCTCCAAGCTTCTTCTTCTTCCTTGTGCTGTTCGCGTCCTTCCGCAGACGTCTATCTCCAACAAATATATATCTTGCTCCTCTCATTGAGGATCTCCAAGACTTATGAAGAGGTATTAATGTCATTGATGTATCGAAAAGCATCAATGAAAGATATATTATGGTCTGTGGTATTGTGGCTTGGACTATTCACGATTTTCCAGCATATCGTGTTTGTTCAGGTATTGATGTAATTTTTTTATTCAATATGCATACAAATAAATGTGAGTTAATCTAATTATATTCTTGTTGTTTTCATGATGCAGGGATATCTACTAAGGTTTATAAAGCTTGTCCATATTGTAGTGATTGGTTGAGATCAAACGATAGGAAGAATCTCAACAAAAATAGTTATCTTTGACATGAAGATTCTTGCCTGATATCATACATTAAGATCTGAAAGAGAAGCGATACATTTTAATGGAAAGCTTGAAATAGGTCAGTGTCCAAAACCTATGATGCCTATGGATTGGTATAAAAAATGGACAAATGGATCTCTGATAGATCCAGAATAAAAAATCTTCAATGATGATGAAGATAATGAGAATGTGAAGAGAGGTAAAGGAAAATTGGCACTCACAGAGAATATATCAATGTGATATTCTTTGGAGTATTGGAAAGAGTTAAAAGTATGTCATCTTCTTGATCCTATGCATATATTCAAGAATATTGGTTATTCATCATGGCAACATCTTCTTGGACTAAAAGACACCATAGCATCAAGGAATGATTTGAAGGATCAAATCTCAAAACCAAATTTTTGGCCAATTTTTTATAGACATCGATAGGAAATGACTTATGCACATGCTCCTTAGGTACTTATGACAAAAGAGATGCAGACTATCAACAATAGGATTCAATTGATTCAGAATCCTGCAGGATATGGAGCATCTTTCTAGAACATGTTTACTATGGATGATAAGAGCTTATTTGGGTTAAAGTCCCATGATCGGCAAAACTTTTTGAAACATATTTTACCTTTGGTTATCGATGGATATACAACGAAAGGAGTAGGAGATGTGATCTATCATCTTGGATCGCTTATAAGGTAATTATGATACTTTTATATTTAATATATATGAATATTTGATATCTTTTATTTTTTAATTAACTTCTTTTTAATTTTTTTAAAGATATGTATAGGTGAATTACATCAAAAAAGATTGACAAAAACTCGATCCCACAAATGAAACGTGAATGCAAAGAGCTAGTATGTTTGATGGAGAAAGAGCTTCCTAATTCATTTTTTAATAGCCTTGCTAAGAGAATACAGAGATGTATTCGCTTGGAGCTACAAAGACTTGAATGTTGTTGACCCAGACATATGCTCACACACTATCCCCATGACCTCAGATGCTAAACCTTCTAAGCAAAAGCCATACACATACAATGATAATTATGCTGCCAAGATCAAAGAAGAGATAGATCATCTGGTTGAAGCTGGATTCATCTATGAAATTGAGCACACTGAGTGGGTATCCCCCATTGTAGTGGTGCCCAAGAAGAATGGAAAGCTACACGTGTGCATTAACTTGAAGAAGGTTAATGCAGCCACTATTCGAGACAACTATCCGCTTCCTATCACTGAGCATCTGCTAGAAAGAGTAGCAGGCAAGGAAGTGTACAGCTTCCTTGATGGATTTTTGGGCTACAATCAGGTAGCCATTGCTCCGGAAGATCAGCATAAGACAGCTTTTGCCACAGAGTGGGGCATATTTGCCTTTAGAGTAATGCCATTTGGGCTTACCAATGCTCCTGCAACCTTCCAAAGATTGATGTGTCACGTGTTTAAAGAGTTCTTGAGGAAGAATTTAGAGGTCTATGTTGATGATCTCTGTGCTCATTCCAACATTAGATAGACACATATACCAGAACTCAGACAAATCTTTGATAAATGTAGGGAGTATCAAGTCTGCCTAAACCCAGAAAAGTGTGTGTTCATGGTCAAGCAGGGGAAGATTCTAGGACACATAGTGTCAAAGAATGGCATATCCACTGATGAAGAGAAAGTAAAAGCCATAGCAGAGTTACCTAGGCCAAAGAATGACAAGGAAGTACAAGCTTTCATGGGGCATTGTGGCTATTACCGACGCTTTATACACATGTATGCCATCATTGCCAAGCCACTGTACGGCCTTTTGACAAACTTTGAGTGGACTAATGAATGTGAGGACTCTTTCAATGAGCTCAAAAGAAGATTGTGTTCAGCACCAATCTTGACCACACCAGATTGGAATAAGCCCTTCCATGTTCATGTGGATGCATCCAATTATGCTATTGGATGTGTACTCGCACAACCTACGGGCGAAGGTAATATGGATCTTCCAATTGCCTACGCTAGTAGACAGTTGAATGCAGCTGAACGAAATTATACCACCACTAAATGAGAGGGATTAGGCATGGTATATGCAATTAAAAAGTTTAGACACTATTTGCTTGCAAGTAAGTTTAAATTTTTTACCGATCATCATGCATTATTGTACTTGGTAAACAAACCATGCAATACAGGTCGATTAGTAAGATGGTTTCTCTTACTAATGGAATATGACTTTGAAGTAGTGGTGAGGAAAGGGAAGACTCACTTGAGAGCAGACCATCTCTCTAGGCTCACATCTGGAGAAGCCCCACAAGGAGTGTCGAATGACCTCCCTGATGCTTACTTGTTTAATTTGGAAGTTGTACCTCAGTGGGCTAAGCCATTAGTGCCAATATTGACATACGGGCCCAATCACCCAGTCATAAACACTCAAGATAGGGAGATAATAAAAGCCCAAAAATACCAGATCATGGCAGGAACTATGTACAAGCACATAGATCAAGGGATCCTAGCTTGTTGTATGGAAGAGGATGAGTACGCTAAATGGTTTCAAATAGCACATGTAGGTGCATTAGAGCAACACTACTCAAATCAACGAACCCTACAGACACTAAGGAGACTCGGAGTGCATTGGCCAACTATGGAAGCAGATGTCCATAAGTTGTGTAAAGAATGCCCAATCTGTTGCACTAAACCACCCGTGGAACATGCCACTCTTTATCAAGTGTCCATAGTGCCAGAGTGGAGTGAACCATTAGTAGCCTTCCTGAGGACGAGAACATTCCCTCAAGATATGAAACTGGCCAGACAAAGAAGTCTAGAACAAGAAGCCCTAGATTACTCACTCATTGGTGATAATCTATACAAGCATGGTAAAGATGGTTACCTGAGACTATGTGTCCATGAGAGTGAATATCTCAAGATCTTGGAAACTGCTCACCAAGGTGTAGCAGGAGGACACTTTGGACCAGATCGGGTGATCAAGGCAATCCTATTTGCAGGATTATGGTGGCTGACCCTTCACATGGATGCACATACCTATGTGAAGAGGTGTGATGTTTGTCAGCGAACTCAATATCCTATACGCAAAGATGAAATGCCCCTGAAACCTATGATGGATGGACGTGCATTCTCTAAGTGGGGGATAGACTTTGTGGGTCCTATTAATCCCCCAGCCAAGGGTTCACATGCTGAATATATCATTGTGGCCACAGACTATTTAACCAAATGGGTAGAAGTGAAAGCTACCACAAAGAACGATGCTCAAACGACAGCTAAGTTCTTATTTGAGAATGTATTCACGAGATACGGGCTACCTATAGAGCTAGTCAGTGATAGAGGGACTCACTTCTTGAATGAAGTTATTGAAAATCTTCTCCAAGAATTCTTGGTAGTACATAAGAAGTCTGCCCCCTATCACCCACAAGCTAATGGCCAGGCTGAGAGCACAAATAAGATCCTATGCAATGTGTTGACTAAATTGGTAAATAATAAACGCTCTGATTGGGACAAACAGCTACACCATGCTGTTTGGGCATACGGAGTTGCCTATAAAACGATACTCCAAGCCACACCCTTTCAGATGGTATTTGGCCAAAATGTAGTGCTACCATTGGACTTCTTGATACCTACACTAAAGGTAGCACAGGAGCATGAGTGGACGGGTCATGAACTCTCTTCGAGGATTTTTGATCTGGAACGACTAGGCGAGACAAGACTAAGAGTTGCAGCAGGTATATATGCCGCTAAGAAAAGTCAGAAGGCATACTTTGATGCCCATGTGAAGGATAAAGGATTGAAAGCAGGGGACCTAGTGTTAGTCTACACCCTGAAGCAACATGCGAGAAAATTAAAGAAGCGTGGCTATGGACCTATGATCATAAATAGGATCTCAACGAGTGGAGCAGTACAACTAGCCACATTAGAGGGCGATGTTCTACCTAGCTACATAAGCGGGTGCAGAGTCAAGTTATATCAGGAACCTCTGACTGAAGAGATGCTAAATCGACTCAACATTGCCAAGAAACGTAAAGAGGAAGAAAAGCGAATTCGAGAAGAAGCTCAAGCAGAAGCTTTAGAACGCATCAGAAGGATGAAGTTGAGACGACAGGGTAGGGATCAGCCTAGGGCAGATGACTGTGCGGACCCAGGATATCATATGGCAATGTGTGAAGTCTCCAGAATAAGTGCCCATAGAATAATCGATCAACTCCCATTTGTGACCTTAGAGATAGGACAAGGAATAAATGTCAATCCTATAGAAGCCTATCTCATAGGATTGGGGGGTGTGGAAACCCCTTGCACGGGAGAGGTGGAACTTCCCCTCCAC
The DNA here is from genome assembly GCA_020310875.1 of Ceratopteris richardii. Taxonomy (NCBI): domain Eukaryota; kingdom Viridiplantae; phylum Streptophyta; class Polypodiopsida; order Polypodiales; family Pteridaceae; genus Ceratopteris; species Ceratopteris richardii. The sequence goes on from CM035436.1 coordinate 81,689,661, forward strand.
ATTCAAGATGTTTTAATGACAGTGAACGTACTAGTGTGTCAAGATGAGGACCTCACTGAGCCTCTGGTCTTGGGTCAAGACTGTATCTATGACCATGCAGTCAATTTAGACCTAAGAAGTGGACTTCTTCAAGTCTGGGTCAATGAGAAAAGCATCACAATTGAGTTAGAAAGTGAAGCACTCAAGGAATTAGGCAAGGCACACACTCTTGGTCCTTCCAGGAGTACACATGAAGATGATCATGCTGTTCTTGTCCAAAACTATGTGATGTAGAGGAATGATGATTTCAATAAAGAAGTCAAGGACACAACGGAACTCCCTACTTTTCCAAAGGTCAGAGGGATGCAGCAACCAACAGCAGATCAAATACAGAAGACTACCTATGTCGGAGGACAAACGAACGTGAGAAGCAGGATGTCTCAGCCATTGAAACAAGTGTGGGTGCGGAAAGGCGAACAGCCTGTTGTGATCAAGCCAACTACACGGGCAAAGATTCTTATTAGTAATCAACAACAGGACACTAATAAGAAGTCTTTCAGAACTTCTTCTGCGAAAATGAAGTCTATCTGGGTACCCAAAAAGTCGATGAAGGCTGGCCCATAATCAAGACAAATTTGGGTGCCTAAGGCTTGCTTGCAGGCTCAAATAGCTACACAGAGACCACACCCCGTACAACATGGTCCACTCACTCTAACATCTGATACCCATTCTTATACATCACGCATGAACACATATTCACCCATGAGCATGAGTAGAATCGCTTGTAAATGGGTCCCTAAAAAGCCTCATTTCCAAGCAGATACTCTCAGCAAGCCCTCAAGAGGCTCCACCACTCCAAAACTGAAAGCCATTCACAGTATTTGGTAGCCTAAAACGTGTAATAAACCCCCCGACCCTCATTTGTAAATTCATACCCCCTTACTAACTACATCACTCATACACCGCACCTTTCCATTTAGCTCTTAGGATTATCCATTCCCTAACTACACACACGATTACCGAGCACTTGTTGACCTACTAACCTCTCACTAAAATCATGTTAATGTTGTAACGGGGACACATGAACGCTTGGTGTCCATTTGCAATGTTAACATCCCTTTGTATATTCTCACAGAACTGGTGACCAGTTTCCCTGATATGGCCGAGGCAGGAACGAGCTCCCAAGTGGGCACCAGCCCTCAGATTGTGGATATTGAAAGTCTTCCTCTTGAGGAGGAATTGAAGGAACGTCCAGTGGCATTGAGAGCATTACATGCCATACCGGTGCAGAATCCTCCATAGGGGCACACAATGCCAGTCAGCAAAAACTCACATTGGTTCAGTGACGTGGCAGGACCTTTGGGAGAAGGCACTTACCTGTGGGAGGCAGAGATAGAGTTCAACGAGCGCTGGGGTAGGTAGCACTTCTTCATGAGGGAATTTGAGAGACTGCAAAATAATGAAGGGCTGAAACCAATATGGAAGAAGGCGGGACTGTACGATTACTTCAAAGCCCAATTGCCGAAGCCCGACTTTTTGAGGTGCTCATATTTGATTAGCACCCTCACTCCGAGCAAAGAGAAAAAGGGATACAACACTTTTGTCCTCCCATCTCTCACAAGGGGCAATGAGCTGAAACGGTTCAGACTGACAAACAACTTGGTGAGGGAAGCTCTCGACATGAAAGGTATGCATATTCCCACCGAGAAAGAGACTATGGTCCCCGACAACATGAAGAACAGGAATTTGAAGAAACTAAAGGATATGGTGGCAATGACACCTACTATTGCCATTCATCTTTGGATGTGCATGTAGCATTTTGCATTCCCCGCGCAAGAGAGGTTCACAATGCCACCCAAGAAGATATGGTTCAGTCTATATTTAGCAGATGCCTTCGATTTGACAATCAACATGCCTCACTTGATTATTGACCAAATCCACTTGGCTCATCAACGGTGGTATAAGAAGCAAAAGTCAGTACTGTATGGATGTTGTGCTCTCACAAGGATTGTGTACAGATGCTTGGCATATGATGTGCCAGTTCAAAGGGCACTTATTTGGACCAGGGTGCAAGAATTCCAATGTAGACTATCCACCATAGGGCCTCCGTCCAAGAAAATGAGAGGCGCAGTTCAGATGCCCTGTGCACAGGCCCGTGGTGCGACACTGACACCAGAAACCACCCCACGGCTTCCCAGGCGAGTGCAACCATTCACTATAAGGTTACCAAGGCACAACACAGAAGGCCCGAACCTAGTGTTTCCACCAGTACCAACTGACTTAGAGTTCCCTCATGGCTTTACATTGGAAGATCTAACGGATGAGGAGGTGGCCAGAATAATCAATGCTACCAATTTAGAAGTGGAAGCAGAGCAGGCAAGCGAGCAGCAGACAATACTGCCAACCCCACCCGGCCCAACCAACGGTAGTCGAAGTGGAGGATGATGAAGGAGAGGAGCAAGAGGAGGAACAAGAAGGACTGTCTGATGAAGAGGAGTATGAACATGAGCAAGAAGTTCTACAGGAACTTGAGGGTGCCCCGGCTTATACGAAGCAATTGAAAAAGCTATATGACACTATCAACCGAGTTCAAGAACAGCACAAACTATCCTTGGCAGCAGGAAAAGCCCTCATGAACCAAATCCTTGAGGAGGAAGGTGTGGATGAGCAATACCGAGCAACCCTTGACATGATATCTGATGCGTTGGGGGTACCTGAGATGGTGCATACAGCTCTTGCACACTCGAGAAGATCAGAGCGAAGATACGGCAAACGCCCCCCTCGATCAGGAAAACAAATGAATGTATTAGTGTCAGAACCCCAGCGCACTACATCCATGACCACTGGCACTGCTCATACCATTCTTGACACTGAGGAAGCCCACACATCCAGTGCACCCCCATCACCCCCCTTACCCCCTCTCCCTCCAACTCCACCACCTTCACCTCCCACTACCAGTGTAACCACTACCGTCATAGCCCCAGGGTCCACTTCCCATACTGAAGCACAGACCATTAGTCAACCCACACAACCGACACAACCGATCTCCACCTCTCTTGTTTACACTACTACTGACTCTTTAATTCTAACTGTGGCCACGAAAAACCCCGTTCCCCCGATCACACTTTCTGGTGGTTCATATTCACAACTACACACACCACTTTACACCTTCACCACCATCACCACACCCACAATTCCCATGTTCACAATCACTCCCACGACCGCATCCACTTTTGATCTCATGGACATATCACCCACCTCCGCACCTCTCCCTCCCCCCCATACGTCCACAATCTCCCATTCCCCCACCACCAACTTTACCCTTTTCAAGCACAGCATACATGCTCCCATTCCCTTTTCCCTTCCCTTCTGCATTCAACACCTTTCCTGCATCCACTCCCATTAATAATGTATTTAATAATATGTACCAATGTATGTCTCAACTGCAACAGCATTACCAGCACCTAGGCGCACAGCATACGAGTCTCTTCAGAAGCCATGAACAGCTCCAAGCAAGATTCATTGAATTAGAGAAGGAGAAGCGGCTATTACAACAGCAGTATACTACATTACAAGCACAACATGATCAATTAGTCGCCAATCCACCCCAGTCAGATACTGAAGAAAAACAACAACTCGACGACATGTTACATGCTTAGATCACAGATAATCTCAAGCTTCGACATAATCTCACCTTATTACGAAAGCACATGTCCGTAGCACTCGAAGAGAATAAGAGACTGCAGAAACTGAACGAAGAAAACTTGGAAGCAGCAATGGAGGGTTCACCATAGGAAATTGACCCAGAGAGTTTCAAGGCTATCCCATCTGGAAATATGCACATCATCTTGGAAACCCATGCCTCTTGGAAGCCCAGGCAGCATTAGAAAGAGAAAGAGATGATCTACTAAAGCAACTGGCAACTCAGCGGGAGTCACCAAGCAAGGTCACAACAGCAGTCGACACTTCAGAAGAAGTCGCAGAACTCAGAGCCGAACTAGAAGTACTACGAAGTAAAGTTCTTCAATACGAACGTCAACCCTCTCCCCTGGCGGAATCGGAACCTGAAGACTTAGTGCCAATTCAAGTGGAGGAGATCTTTGAAGACCCATATGTTCCCATGCCAACACCCAGAGGTAAGCAAACAGAAGAAGGAATGGACACGATTGAGATCGAAGCGCCTGAATGGATGCAAAGGTTGGAGAAGCTTGCTACAACCCATGATGAGAGAGTTGTAGTTCAGATAGCATCTTATGTCACGATTGGAAGAAGTCGTCATAAAATCGGATTACTTCAGAAACCTCTCCCATCATAGGTGGATTGGCACGTCCGATGATCTGTATGTTCCATTCTGCGTATTAATGGCAGATTACAATGCTGAAATCAAGCAACGCACAACAAAAGAACCAACCTCGGTGACACAGTTTGCACCGGATGACATCCCGGCAAGTGCCAAGCAGGGGAATATACATCAACCTACTTGGAGGATCCGCCTGCTTGAAACCTACCCTGAGATGGTACACACGTGGAATAACATGCCTCTATATATCAAGTATAATCCCTGCTACTGCCCTGTCTTTCGAAGAAGGTCTTGGCCGGAGTACACCAAGATAATTTTGACGGTTAAAGGATGTGAAAAGTGGTTAAATTATGTGTACCTAGCACCTCCTAATGGCCAACCCACAGTCAACTACATGATTTCAACCATCCGACACTGGGCACTCAGGTTCAAGAATGTCCCAGATGTCATGGCACAGGTGTGCCTCAAAATTTTTGAGCTCATGCTGGTTACACTCAGGACATTTAAGCACATCAAATAACCTCATCTTTTGGCTATTGGATTTAATGAAGGGAATCAAGACCTTGTCTACGATATGAGCACCACACCATCCATTAACATAGTATACGCGTGGCATGCTCGGATAAAGTATCTACCTGCCTGCTTCAAACAGACGTTTGAAGAAATGTTCATCACTAGGTTCTGGGAATATCATTCCGAGATATTCATTCCCAGACCATCTCATCTATTACAGTTATTTGCGGTGGAACAAGCCCTACATTCAGAAAAGCTACGTATACCACATCCAAAAGTTCCAGGGCCAGTCGATTAGGATGCCCTACTCACTGATTTGGCCAAAGGGTTGAGAATAGCAGAACATCATTTAGCCACCGACGTTGTGGAGTATTACATCCAACGACCCACTCAACAAGGGTTTGTCAGAGACGACAGACACGAGAGAGAGGGGGGGTGTTGGCAGTCAAGGAACTGAAGGACTCACAAGACAAGGAAGTCAACGAAGGGAGTCGGAGCGAAGAGAAGGTACAAGCAGACAGAGTAGTCAAAGAAGATCTGGCAAGTAGGACATCTAAATTTTTCATGCATCAAAGAGGTGGGCACACAAGAAGAAGGAGCAAGTAGGGAGCTCCAGGAAATGTATGTCAAAATGTTAGAAGAAATCCCTACAAAAATAGTGATTTTCATCACTAAAACCCATTGTAAATACCATTTCATATTTTTTGTAGCTCCATTTTGTGCAAGCCAAGGAGTCCTTGAGCTTGAGGAGCTTAAGAAGTACCTACCTATCAGTTTTCACATTTTTTAGACTCCGTTTGAACCTCCAAATAGGCCAGAGAACCTAATTTTTAACTAGGCCAGACAATAGGTCTGGACAAGGCCAAAAACTAGTCAAAAACTATAAATAGAGCTAGAGAGCTCATTTTTGGAGGTTAGCTTGTAATAGAATTGAACTTGTATGAGCACTCTTGAAGTAATCTAAAAGAACTCCATTGCTTCTCTCTCTTTGTCTTACCTTGTGTGCGTGTGTGTGTGTATGTGTGTGCATGTTTGTGTGCTCCTCACTCACGCACTTGTGCCTTCACTTGCTCGAGGTCATCATACCATCCTCACGTCTTCCCGGATTGACATTGAAGGAGGTGCTACTCATCACTGAGCTACATATACTCTATCATTTTAAGTGATTACACTTGGAATCATTAGCTCTCTAAGCTAATTAGATACCCTTAGAAGGAATTTTTCTAATTATACTGTGATTACTGAGCAAAATATCCAACATGTGTCAATACCAAAATAACAACTTTTTTATCGCTACCTAGTTGCAAACTTATATGTTTTGATCAAATTGTTTGAAGCATCATATCCAAAGCACATAGGGATGTATTCAGTGTCATTCGAAAGCTAAAAGGGTCTACAACACAACTTAGAACTAAAATAGGGCAGGTACAAAGCAGGGATTAGCAGTAACAACTCATTTCTTGAGGTGTCCATCCATCTTTCCCAACAGTGGTACCAGAGCAATTTGAGGTAAAATGGGAGATGGTTTCCCTTCTTTTATTGATAAATTGGACAGGAACAATTACCAAGCATGGTCCTTGAGGATGAAGACATACTTGCAAGGAAGGATTCCCTATCGATACATATCAGGAGATGAGGAGATGCCCATTTTTAGAAGCAAAGGACAACCTACAAGAGAGGAACTTGAAAGACTCAACTCATGGTGTGCCAAAGATGCATTAGCAAGGTCATACTTACTTAGCTCTATCTCTGACTTCCTTCTTCCACACATTAGGAACTGTAAAACATCCCAAGAGACTTGGGATACGTTGTCTTCATATTTTTCTTCTAATACAAGAGCAAGAAAGAATCAATTGTGGATTGAGTTTACCACTCAAAGGAAGCAACCCAAGAAAAGTGTTTGAGACAAGTGATCAATGGCATCAAGGCAGATGAAAAATGGGAAAGCTTCACAACTACCATGGACTTATATGGAGAACCATCAAGAGGTAATAACTTTTCTGCCCTATAAATAGATAAAGGCAAGACTAAAGAGAAAGGAAAAGGAAAAGAGATTGAAGATGAAGGTACTACTTCTCAAGCTAACTATGCAGGAAGAGGTAGGAACTCAAGAGGTAGGGGCAGAGGAGGTAAGCAAGGTAGGGGAAGACCTTTCAACTCTTCCCCATGCAACATATGTGGATTATCTAATCACACTATAGATGAGTGCTATAGGAACTTCAAGAATCAGAGAGCAAGAGGATATCAAAGAGGTGGCTACTCACAATCAAGAGGAAGATTCAATCATACTCAAAGCTACAACAACTACAACAACAATTACAACAATAACTACCAAGGAGGCTACAAATCAAGGAAAGACTACAACAAAGCAAGGTATGAATGATGACCACCTCTTCTAGACTCAAGTTGTTCAAACCATGTGGCAGACAATGTAGCTCTTCTCTCTAACCTTGAGGAACCCAAGGAAAAGCATCAAGTACAAACATGTGATGACACGAAGCATTCAGTGGTCAAGGTAGGAAATGTTAAAACCTGTGATGGGAATAGAAATCTATTGAGCAGGGTTCTTTATGTACCTACAATCACCAAGAATTTGATGAGTGTTGGACAAATTGTGGAAAAGGGTTTGCAGGTTAGGTTCAACAAATATGGAGCATTTGTGGAGGATCCCCAACATGGATTCAAGAGAATTGCCAAGGGAGAAAAGGCAGGTAGATTATTTACATTTGAACTTGAAGATACAAGGAATATTGCACTTTATAATTACAAGGAACAAACATTATGAGAACTTGAGATTTGGCATAAAAGATTAGGGCATATTGGTGAGAGAACCTTAAAGCAAATATGTAGAGATCAATGTGTGCTTGGGATACCTAATGTATCCAAGCAACACATGATCTATAAATGTGGTGCATGTCAGTTTGGTAAATCTCACAGGTTACCCTTCCCAAACAAAGGATATATGCATGAGGATTACTTGGAGCTTGTCCACACAGATGTGTGGGGACCAAGCAAGGACCCTTCAGTTTCTGGCCCAAGGTATTATGTGTCTTTCATTGATGATTTCAGTAGGTGGACTATCTTGTACTTTATGAAGCACAAAGATGAAGTGTTCATTCACTTTAAGAAGTATCCTGCACTTGTGGAAAATCAAACAAGAAGAAGCCTAAAAAGACTAAGGTCAGATAACCCTACAGTAGAAAAGTGCATCTTCATAGGGTATGATCTAAATCAGAAAAGATACATATTTTATAATCCATCCAACAAGGGTTTTATGGTCAGTAGAGATATTGTGTTTGATGAGAATGATTCTTGGTTTGAAAGTGAATGCAGGAAAGTTAAGTTGCCATATGAATTGGAAGAGGAGTTTCCAAGCCTCACCAAGGAGGATCCAAGCCAAATTGAGGACATCAAATCAGATGATGAGGACATCATCAACCTAGAAGAGTTCAAGGCATGGAAATCAAAGGGCAAAGTCAAGATGAAGAGGTTGGAAGATATACCTAAATCATACAACCAAGCTATAAGGAGATCACAAAGGGAGAGCAAGAAGCCCATCAGATATGGGTATGACACTTCTTTAGTTGCTAAGCACTCTATTAATCTTGCTAAGGATTTATCATGTGAGGAACCTACCTCATATGAAGAGGCAAAGACCAAGGCAGAATGGAAGGAAGCTATGGATGAAGAAATAGAAGCACTCAAGGAGAATGATACTTGGGAGCTAGTGCCAAAGAAGGAATCAATGAAGGTAATTGGTTCTAGATGGATTTACAAAGTCAAGAGAAACTTAGATGGATCCATAAATAGGTATAAAGTTAGACTTGTGGCTAAGGTTTTTGCACAAACCCAAGGAGTTGATTATGAAGAGACTTTCTCACCTGTGGCCAAAACGCCAACCATCAATGTATTGGTAAGTGTGGTTGCATCAAGAAATTGGAATATGTACCAATTGGATATAAAAAATGCTTTTGTTAATGGCTGGATTTCAAAGGAGGTTTACATGGCTCAAGCTCCTCGCTATGAAGACCCAAGCAAGGTAAATTATGTATGCAAACTAAACAAAGCTCTTTATGGATTGAAGAAAGCACCTAGGGCATGGAATCAAAGGTTGACTACATACCTTCAAGATCAAGGATTCATCATGAGCAAAGCAGATATTTCTCTATTTATCGAGAGAAGTAATTCGGAGGTGATATACCTATGTGTGTATGTTGATGATATCATACTTACAGGTAGTGATGCCAATGGCATCAAACATATCAAGCATCTGATGATGCAAGAGTTAAAATCAGTGATCTAGGATCACTAAAATATTTTCTTGGACTTGAATTAGTTTATACACATTCTGGAATTTACATCACTCAAAGAAAGTATGTGCAGGACATGTTGAAGAAGTTCCACTTGGAGAATGCCAAGATAGCTAGCATTCCTATGGAGGTAAACCAAAAACGAAGTGCTCATGAAGGGGATTTACTTGAAGACATTGCAGGATATCAAAGCATAGTACGAAGCCTAAACTATGCTACATTGACCAGGATTGATATTGCTTATGGAGTAACTGCCTTAAGTCAATTCATGCACAAACCTAGAGAACCTCACTTGGAAGCTGCCAAGAGGATTTTGAAGTATCTCAAGGGTACTCAAAATCAAGGTTTATACTTTCCATATACTTCAGATTTGGACATCAAGCTATACTCAGATGCAGATTGGGTAGGTTGTAAGGATGATAGGAGGAGTACCTCAGGTTATCTCTCTTTTGCAGGTGATAAGCCCATTTCATGGTCTTCCAAAAAGCAACCTACTTTGCTTTATCTTCAACAAAGGCTGAATATAAGGGATTAGCCAATGCTACACAAGAAGCCATATGGATCAGATTGCTATATTCAGATTTGGGGCTACATTCTAACTCACCAATGATTTTTGGAGACAATACTAGTCCTTTACATCTTGCAACAAATCCTATCTATCATGCAAGAAGTAAGCATATAGAATTTCACTATCATTATGTGAGAGAGAAGCTATTGATCAAGGAAATTCAACTAGCATTTGCAGATTTATTGACCAAAGCACTTGATGGTACTAAACTTTGCAGGTTTAAAGTGATGATTGGATTGCAGGACATTCAAGAGAATTGATGAAGAAGACAAAGCCAAGATGTTTGGCTTGAGGGGGATCTGTTGGTGTAAATGCCAAACCTTCACAGTTGGCAAGCATTGAAGGAGTTTTTTGTGCAAACAATGGAAGGATCATATGAACCATTGCTTATGAGCTTTTACCATTAACCCTTTTTTGTAAAAGTCTTTTTGACTTGAAGGAATATTGTAAGCCCACATATCTCATGGAGGTTGGAGATATAAAAGCTAAGAATCTTGCTTTTTAAATTCATTCCTAGCTTAGAGGAGTACTTTTAGGTAGAGCATCCATTTGAATTTCAAATTCAAACTTGAAGAATCTCTCTATAAAAGAGACTTGTAAACTCGCGGCCATTGTGCCCCCATTACTGAGCATATTGTTGATCATTTGATGTAGTTGAGAGGCTTACACTATAGCCTACTCCTATAAACATAATTGGGCATCATATCCATGCCAATGATCATGTATAACATTGTTACATAATACATTACATTGTTGATTACATCTATCTTCATCTCTGCCATGTTCACTCAGAACAGTATATTTTGAATGCTCATGTCGCATACATTTCTCCATCATTTTCAATTTTTGGAACCAGCTCAAAAGTCTAATACAAGTTTGAAGAAGTTTCATTCAGCTAATTGGGAGAAAATTGTCTCGAAGTGGTCACTAGTCATACTCTATAGAGTTCCTAAAATATCGGGGGTAAGCTTCTACTTGCTAAAGACATTGTTCAGAGTATAGTCTATCATTTTAAGTGATTCTACTTGGAATCATTAACTCTCTAAGATAATTAGATACCCTCATAAGGATTTTTTCTAATTGCTACTGTACTGTGAACACTGAGCAAAACATCCGACATGTGTCAATACCAAAATAGCAACTTTTTGATAACTAGCTAGTTGCAAACTTATCTATTTTGATCAAATTGTTTGAAGCATCATCTCCAAAGCACATAGGAACTTATTTAGTGTCATTGGAAAGCTAAAAGGCCTACAACACAACTCTGAAGTAAAATAGGGTAGGTACAAAGCAAGGATCAGCAGTGCCAACTCATTTCTTGAGGTGTCCATCCATCTTTTCCCAACAGATACTGATACATCAACATCTGAAAGAGAAATTAGAATCATTATACATGAGAATGATACTAATCTTTTTGATGAAGAGGATAATACTCTACATGCTGATTCTATTGATGATGAAGAGGAATTACCAGAAATCGACATTAATCCATCAATAGATGATGTCATTCATGATGGAGAGTGTTAATCTCCAAAAGAATAACCTACTCTTGTGATTAGAGCACCTCTATACCAAGAGTAAGTCAAAAACTTCACAACACAAAAATCTGCTGCACGATTTCTTCAAATTAATCTATCAAACACGTAAAGTTTTTTATGAAACTTTGTATGGAGTGTCGCCTAGAGATTGCGCACCTCCTTCAAGTGAAATTACTCTAAAAGCTTTAGTATAACTTGAGAAATCAACTTCACAAGTTACCTATGTCTGAAACTGTCATTCTGAACAGTCTATTTTACACCTGCAACTTCTAAGACTTGGTTCTCCTTGAATAGAACCCGTTTAAGTAAATGCTTCTGGTTACGAGTAGCTTATCTTCTAACTTAAAGATTAAGTCCTCACTCATGCAAAACTTTAAAGTATGCACTGAGAAATGATCAAAACATTGATCACTAGAAATGCGCCTGTTTCAGTAAACTTTGAACACTCAACACACATGAATGTTCCTTCTGACAATTCTCGTTTTCTGTTTACAATTAAACTCTGAAACTTAAGCTATAGATTGATTAACTATAGACTTAGATATCCTCAAAAGGATTTCACAAATCATCTATCACAGATGAAGAACACACAGAAATTTCGGCGCAATATTTCTTCGATTACTCATAAAGTTACAGTTGAGTGATGAGAGGAAAACTCAACTAACTTTTCATATGTCTCATGACATCTAACTTCTCATTCTTCTCATAATTCTCACGTCTCTTCTCATTCTCTCATATATGCCTCTCATCTCATATATGCCTCTCATCTCATATATGCCTCTCATCTTTGCCCCGACAGTTTCTAAGGTATTTATAGATAAATTTGTACAACCTTATGAAGATGACTATACTACTGTACATATGTGTACATCTTTTTCCGGTTCTTCTTCCAAGTTCCAAGAATTTGTCTTTTTCTTCATTCTTTCATCTTTCAACTCTTCATAAACAGAAAACTATAAGAGTGATCATTTCCGGTAACATTCCGGTGACTTTACTGTGAGTTTCCGGTACTGTTCCGGTACTGTTCCGGTGACCTTCCGGTGACTTTTTAAAGAAAATTTTTGATGAAATTTCTGCGGACTTAAAGACCTTCAATTGTTGATTGTCTTGCACCAACAGCTCCCCCTCAATCATCAATTGAGGTTTTCTTTGTCTTCTTTATTCCTGCCATATCTTTAAACCTTTGTAACTTTGGTCCATCCAAACTTTTTGTAAGCATATCAGCTATCTGATCTTTTGTTGAAGTATGGATTACTTCAATCTCTTTATCCATCACCTTCTCTCTTAGAAAGTGATACTGAATCTCAATGTGTTTAGTTCTGGCATGAAAAACAGGATTAGCAGCTAAATATAATGAACTCATGTTATCTCCAAATATAATTGGTGTCCTCTGTATAGTGTCAAAATTCTTCATTAAAGTCTTTAGCCAAATCACTTCCTTTGCAGCTTCAACCATGCCTTTGTACTCAGCTTCGGTAGAAGACAAAGCAACTGTATGTTGCTTCTTGGAACACCATGAGATTAGCTTATCTCCCACATAACACATGTATCCATAGGTTGACCTTCTGTCATCTGGATTACCTGCCCAATCTGTATCACTGTATATTTTGATATTTGTATCTGATGTAAAACCATAATACAAACCTTCTTTGAGTGTACCCTTAATGTACCTCAACACTCTTTGTCCTGCAATCCAATGTTCTTTCCTTGGACAGTGCATGAATTGAGACAATACTCCTACTGCATATGATAAATCAGGTCTGGTTAAAGTAGCATAGATAAGGCTACCAACCAAACTCTGATATTGTCTCACGTCCTTGAATTCTTCACCTCCAAACTTACTCAATTTGTGATTCACCTCCATTGGAGTAGGTGCTATCCGGCAATCATTCATTTTAAACTTGATTAACAAGTTCTTCAAATATCTTTCTTGGGTCACGAATACTCCATGTTGAGTATATGTGATCTCCATACCCAAGAAGTATGACAAGTCTCCCAAGTCACTTATCTTGAACTCCTTTTCCATTTGCTTCTTGAGTCTTTGTATTCCTTCTTCATCTGTTCCTGTAAGAATTATATCATCAACATATATGCACATGTATATGAAACCATTATCACTTGCTTTTATAAGCAGACTACTATCTGCTTCAGACACCTGAAAACCAAGTTCTTTCAAGAACTTTACAAGTCTATAGTTCCATGCTCTTGGGGCCTGCTTCAAGCCATACAAAGCTCTTTTGAGCTTGCACACATGATCTGGATACTTTTTATCTCTGAACCCTTGAGGTTGCTCCATGAACACATCATCTGAAATATAACCATTCAGAAAAGCATTTTTTACATCTAACTAACATAACTTCCAACCTTTACACGCAGCAACAGCTATGAGTGTTCTGATGGTTGTCATCTTTGCCACTGGACTATAAGTCTCATCATAATCAACCCCATATGTTTGAGCAAAACCTTTGACAACAAGTCTAGCTTTGTATCTAGACACACTTCCATCTGCAAATCTCTTGGTCTTGTAGACCCACTTGCATCCAATAATCTTCTGGCTATTTGGTTTAGGAACTAAATCCCATGTTTGATTTTCCACCAATGCATCATGTTCTTCTTGCATAGCTTTCTCCCATTTTTCCTTACCTTTTGCCTCTTCATATGTAGAAGGGTCTTCATCTGCTTTCATTATGTAAGCATAATCTTTCGTAGCCAAAAATGAATTATCATAACTGTACCTTGTAGGTTGCCATCTATTTCTTGATGACCTTCTGAGTTCTCCAGTCCTTGAGGTTTCTGGTTCTTCACACTCAGGATCAAATCTTGACCTTTCTTCAACTTCTTCCTGCACTTCATAATTTTCTTCTTCATCAATTATTTGAACCTTTGATTTACCTTTCTTCTGACTCACTTCTTCTTCATCACCTGTATTGCTATTAACTGTTCCTGCATACCAAGAACTTTGCTCATCAAACGTAACATCTTTCGAAACCAGAAAATGTTTTGTGGATGGATTCCACAACCTGTATCCCATCTGTTTGTCATCATAACCAATGAAAACATATTTTTCAGCTTTAAGTTCCAATTTGTGTCTTAATTGTGATGGCACATATGCATATGCCACACATCCAAATACTCTACAATGATCCAGGGTAGGTCTCTTACCCCACCAAGCCTCATATGGTGTCATACCCTGCAAGGCTTTACATGGTAACCTATTAACCAAATAAGTAGCTGTATTTACAGCTTCAGCCCACAAATAATCAGGGCAATTTTTCTCATTCATCATGGACCTTGCAAACTCAACAAGAGTCCTATTCCTCCTTTCTGCTACACCATTTTGTTGAGGAGAGTATCTGCAAGTAACTTCCCTTTTTATACCTGCATTCCATAAGTAATCACTGAATTCGTTGGAGAAATACTCTCCCCCTCCATCTGATCTTAGTCTCTTCAATTTATGACCTGTAGTTCTTTTTGCATATGCATGATAATGTTTGAATGTATTGAATACTTCTGACTTATCCTTGATCACATAGATAGTGATCCATCTAGTAGCATCATCAACATAAATCACATAATATCTTGACCCATTTATACTGAAGTCTTTTGAGGGTCCCCACACATCTGTGTGTACCAATTCAAGCTTCTCTGAGTACATAAAACCATGCTTGGAATAGGAATGCTTATGAGCCTTACCTAATTGACATGCCTCACATTTGTATGTCATATGTTGACCTGCAACATTAGGCAATCCAAGCACTGAACCATTGTTAATCATATCTTTAATACCTCTTTCATTGAAATGTCCAAGCCTCTTGTGCCAAAGATCTAACTCAGAAATTTTATGTCCTGCATATGTAAACATGGCCTGACCAATGTTGCCTTGAATCTTCAATGTAAACAGTCTTCCTTCTTTCTTTCCTGAAACAATCTGTTTATACCCTTGACTGGGATCTTCCACGTATACTCCTTCATTAGTGAATCTTACTTCATATCCCTTTTCAACAATTTGTCCTACACTTATCAAATTCTTAGGAATTGTAGGAACATACAGAACCTTACCCAATAAGGTACTACCGTCTTTAGCTTTCACTGATCCAATCGACTTCACTTTATGCTTTGTGTTGTCACCTGTTTGAACAACATGATTAGAAACTTTATTCTCCAAATCAGTCATCAATGATATGTTACCACTCAGGTGATTGCTACACCCTGAGTCGATGTAGAAGACTCTTTGATCTTCACTCTGCCTTTCACAAGTAGCATTCAATATCAATGTTGAATCCTCCTTCTGTTCTGAAGCGTAATTGTAGTAGGTATTGTTATATTGTTGACTTTGGAATCCTCTACCTGCATTTCTTCCAAAGTAACTCCTACCACCTCTGCCTCTGAAATTTCCTCTTTGATTTCTGCCACCTCTTCCTCTTGCATTGTAACTTTGACTATATCCATTATTACTTTGAGTATTGTGCCAACAATCATTAGCTAAGTGATTTGTCTTACCACAAATCCAGCAAGCTTTACCTCCATCCTTGTTGTTTCTGCCTCTTCCTCTACCTTTGCCACCTCCTCTTCCTCTTAGGAAGTTGGCTTGAGTAGTTGTTCCTTCATCTTCATTTGCTTGTTGCTTTCCTTTGCTATTCTTCTTTTTGTCTTTTGAATACATTGCATGACCTGCACTCTTGTCACCATCTCCTTTAACATCCTGCTCAAATGTTAGCATATGACCTAGCAACTGATTTAAATCAGGAGTGAAATGGTCAAGTGATAACTCTGTAGACAAAATGAATGGCTTCCATTTGTCATCACCTCTCAAACCTGTAAGGATTTGCCTTACCAATTTATCCTCCTCAATGTCTTCATCAACAGCTCCTAATGCATCTGCAATGTCTTTCATCCTTGTCACATAGTCTGAAATGGACTGAGAAGCCTTCTTCTTAAAGGTGGTAAATTCTGCCCATAAGGATGCCTTCCTTGACTTAGTAGTATTCTGGAAATGCTCCTCCAAAGCATTCCAAATGTCAGTTGCACTTTCAAGACCTCGAATATGAGGTAACAAGTAATCATTGACTGCCATATAGATAATGCTCCTAGCTTGAGCATCTTTCTTCATCCAGTTTTTCAAATCTGCTAACTCTTCCCTAGTCGGAACACTAGGATCTCTGAACTGTGGCTTTTCTTCTTCTCCTCTGATATAAGCTATCAAATCTTTGCTCATAAGATGAGCTTCCATCCTCATTGACCACGTAGGATAGTTTTCCCTATCCAGTTTCTCTATCTGTAGAGAATCTCCCATCTTGTGTCTACCTATGTATTTGAAATCTTCAACCTTTATGAATAATATATGTACCTTTGCTTCAAATTAGACTCCGTTTGTCTTTCTTGATGTCGTATGATCTCTTCCTCAGATTTTGCCTTCAAGCTTTCACCTTTTAGTTCTTCAGTTGTTGAATTCTTTGTAACCGCAGCAATCGGGATCCTCCTTTCTTTGATTTTAATGTCTCCTGCTCTGATACCACTGATGGAGAGTGTTAATCTCCAAAAGAATAACCTACTCTTGTGATTAGAGCACCTCTATACCAAGAGTAAGTCAAAAACTTCACAACACAAAAATCTGCTGCACGATTTCTTCAAATTAATCTATCAAACACGTAAAGTTTTTTATGAAACTTTGTATGGAGTGTCGCCTAGAGATTGCGCACCTCCTTCAAGTGAAATTACTCTAAAAGCTTTAGTATAACTTGAGAAATCAACTTCACAAGTTACCTATGTCTGAAACTGTCATTCTGAACAGTCTATTTTACACCTGCAACTTCTAAGACTTGGTTCTCCTTGAATAGAACCCGTTTAAGTAAATGCTTCTGGTTACGAGTAGCTTATCTTCTAACTTAAAGATTAAGCCCTCACTCATGCAAAACTTTAAAGTATGCACTGAGAAATGATCAAAACATTGATCACTGGAAATGCGCCTGTTTCAGTAAACTTTGAACACTCAACACACATGAATGTTCCTTCTGACAATTCTCGTTTTTTGTTTACAATTAAACTCTGAAACTTAAGCTATAGATTGATTAACTATAGACTTAGATATCCTCAAAAGGATTTCACAAATCATCTATCACAGATGAAGAACACACAGAAATTTCGGCGCAATATTTCTTCGATTACTCAGAAAGTTATAGTTGAGTGATGAGAGGAAAACTCAACTAACTTTTCATATGTCTCATGACATCTAACTTCTCATTCTTCTCATAATTCTCACGTCT
Organism: Ceratopteris richardii; assembly: GCA_020310875.1. Taxonomy (NCBI): domain Eukaryota; kingdom Viridiplantae; phylum Streptophyta; class Polypodiopsida; order Polypodiales; family Pteridaceae; genus Ceratopteris; species Ceratopteris richardii. The sequence goes on from CM035436.1 coordinate 81,707,132, forward strand.
CTTCTCATTCTCTCATATATGCCTCTCATCTCATATATGCCTCTCATCTTTGCCCCGACAGTTTCTAAGGTATTTATAGATAAATTTGTACAACCTTATGAAGATGACTATACTACTGTACATATGTGTACATCTTTTTCCGGTTCTTCTTCCAAGTTCCAAGAATTTGTCTTTTTCTTCATTCTTTCATCTTTCAACTCTTCATAAACAGAAAACTATAAGAGTGATCATTTCCGGTAACATTCCGGTGACTTTACTGTGAGTTTCTGGTACTGTTCCGGTACTGTTCCGGTGACCTTCCGGTGACTTTTTAAAGAAAATTTTTGATGAAATTTCTGCGGACTTAAAGACCTTCAATTGTTGATTGTCTTGCACCAACAATTCATGAGAACACAGATTTAACAATAGAAGAAATAAATGAAATCAATAAGGATAATGAAGATGAGACTATATTAATGTCTTACCAAAACGATGGCAATAATGAAAACATATAAGTAGATTAGATAGTAAATCCTACTCTACTTATTGATCAATAACTTGAATCATTTGAATGGATATCAGATAATATATTCTTTTTTATTCAACTAGAATATCGATGAATCCTACTAGAGAGATGAAATCGTGTTCTTTTAAGTTAGAACATGAAGCTTGGGGGTATGCCTAATTATTTTATATATATATCTTTATCTTCAATGAGCAAATTTTTGTCATGTATGTATGCATATGTGTGTGTATTCATGTGTATTATATGTATATATGTGTTAGTATGCACATATATGTGTTTCATGTATATGTATGTGTGTGCATGTTTGTGATATATGTATACATGTGTTAGTATGCACACATGTATATATGCATATGCATTTGTGTAATATATGCAAGTGTGTTTATAATTGTGTATGCATGTATAAGTATACATGTGTGCATGTAGGCATGTATATGTGATATGTACATGTATATGTGTATATGTGTATATGTGTCTATGTGTAAATGTGTGCATGTAAATATGTATGCATGTATATGTATACATGTGTGCATATAGGCATGTATGTGTGATGCATAATGTATCTACTCCATTTTATATTTATGTATGTGTATCTACATGATGTGTATGCATCTTTATATATATTATGATCCTCGTTGATTCTAGTAGCTATATATAGAGGCATAAGGTTGGGTAGAGGGACATCTCTCTAGTAGGTGGTCAGAGGAATAGATGCAATGTGTACATATACTTCAATCATATGGCTAAAAGGTTGAATTAGAGTTTCTAAATTAGGGTTTGTAAAACCCTAATATCAAAATTAGTGTTTCTGAATTAGAATATTTATAATAGGGTTTTTGAATTAGGATATGTATATATATATATATATATATATATATAGTATGTGTATCTATATGTGTGTATGCATGTGTATGTATGTATGTGTATCTATATGTGCATATGCATGTGTTGTGTGTGTGTGTATGCATGTGTATGTGTATATATGTATGTAAATATGATTATGTGAATCTATGTGTGTGTACATATGATTATGTACGTGTATGTGTATATGAGTATTTGTATGTGTATGTGAGAATGTGTACGTGTCTATGTGTGTATTTATTATATGTGTGTAACTGCATGCATGTGTATGTGTGTAAATGTGCATGTATGTGTGTGTATGTGTAAATGTGCATGTATGTGTATGTGTGTGTAAATGTGCATGTATGATGTATATGTGTGTTTATACATGTATTTGTACCTCTAGTCACACTCTTTTCTCTCTCTCTCTCTCATATACATACATACATGCATAAACACACATACTCATATCCACATATACATACATACACATGTACACATGTATGCATGTTACCTAATGTGCGTGTATGTTTGTGTATATATGTGTGTGTATATAAATATGTGTATAAATATATATGTAAATATATGTGTATATTATGTGTGTGTATATTTATAGTTACATATAAATATAACAAATAAAAGCAATGCATACCATGCATTATCACCACAATGAGCCATAAGTGTTCGCATCTCTTTTGGACACCATTTACACCACAAGTGAACTAAATACGTATTTTTTATCCCTCTCATCAAGTTCACTACAAAAATAAAAAAAACATGTCAATAAAACATAAGATATTTATTTCAGTTTATATGTAAAACTTATACTTACTTCCACTGCAAGTGGACAAGGCATAGGTAAGAGTCACATAATGCTCGCATTCTTCTCTTGCACTCCAATCCATTCCCTATATACACTATATTCCCCTCTGGTTCTATATCACACTCTAGCCCTAAGGTGCCTATGCATGTCCTCATAGGCACCTGTGCTCTCCTCTCATGATCTAGAGGTGGTATAGGTGTCCTGAAAATAGATAGATAAAAATAAATAAAAATATGTGTTATAATATCATTAAAAAAAATTGTGACAAAAAACATACCTTTGAGCAGATAGTTGTCTTCGTGCATGTGGAACCATAGAAGAGCCCTCCTCTGATCGTTGGTAAGCATCTAAATAGTAAAATCCAACTCATGATCATGCATCTCTGAGTACTCATGCATGATGATCCCTAAAGTATCAGGCGGAACTCTTGCTCTCATAAGACTTTATGAGAGTGAGTTTCACCTTTCTCTCTCTACTAGGATCCATAATACATGTACATATAAAACAAAATGGGTTAGAAATCAATATATGTATGTGTACATATGTATGCATGTATATGTATGTGTGTATATGTAGGTGTATGTATATGTATATGTATATGTATATGTATATGTATATGTATATGTATTTGTATATGTATATGTATATGTATATGTATATGTATATGTATATGTATATGTATATGTATATGTATATGTATATGTATATGTACATGTATATGTATATGTATATGTATATGTATATGTATATGTATATGGGTATGTTGTATGTGTACATTGTGCATGCATGCGTACGTATATATGCATGTGTATGTATGTGTGTATGTTTGTGGGCAGGTATGCATGTGACCTGATATGCATATACGTAAATGTATGTATATGTATGTGTATGCATGTGTATGTATCATATTATGGATGCACACCTACTTGAGTGAGGTGGCATAGATGCCACATGGCATCATACGGGTATATTTACCATTTGGTAAGAGGGGCGAAAAATCTCATATATAGAGTGACTCTTGAGTCAAGAGCATATGAGAACTTAATGAGAAGCCAAATCGGGCGTGGTTGGGAGGAGAATGCATCATCTCTGTGGCATCGTTCACAGTTGAAGCAGCCGGCACCGTAGCAAAAGGAAATCGACACCTTATAGTGGTATCAGAGCTTCAAGAAATGAAATACGCCAGCTGCGCCACTTGGGAATCGAACCCATGCCATGCCAATGATTGACGACCTGTCTAACCAAGTCGTCAAAGTCATTTGATGCTCCTACTACAGAGATTTTATAATATAAATATCTGCCACTCACGGATCATAGTTCAAAGAGAGAAGACTACTATGCATCCTCAGAATAAGCATGCAGAGAACCAACCCCGATTTCAAATTCCTTGCCTCGTTGTATCCGTCTTTCAAACAATATGATCTCTATGCACCAAATGGAAGAACCAAGATCGATTGGACACATTTCAATGTCACTCGGGAGGTTACTCGAGTTTTTGCTTGCGCATGACTTTGGCATTCAATGGTGGTTACCAAATGGGCAACTTTGTCCAACTGTTTCCAATAGGAATCTGCATTTGGCTGGTTTGATTTTCGTAAGGAGTGCCAAGGACTTGAGAAAAGATGGAGTTATCTCGAACATCAACAAAAGAGATAAAGAGTAACTTCATATGAGGATCGAGAACAAATAAGAGAGAGATAGGATGCACCTATTGCATGTGAAGAGTCCACGAATGAAGTAGCATCCTTTTCAGGACTTGTACAATGTCTTGGTTCCAAATTGAATGAGCATGGAGCTTCATGGTAATCACAGGTATTATTATTTTAACTTTGAAAGGGTCTGCATTTGCGAGAAGCTACGAAGGCATTAGGGGGCCAAGATCTTGGAGGGAAATCACATGTATGGAGAGTATGAGATATGTATTCTCAGCTAGAGTCAAGGATTCCCTCAAAATTCAATAAAAGCTAAGCTTTAGGCACTTCCAAAGTAGCCTATTTTTATGATTTTTACATAAATTTCAGGAGCTATTTTGGATAAGTAACCATTTTGGGAAGGGCAAAAGAAGAGGGATTTATCATAGATTTATGGAAATAATCATGCACACACATAGTGTATTTACTTCCATATAAAATTAAGAAATCCAAAATATTCCTCAGTATGATGGGAGTTTGGAGCTCCACAAGACCCCCTTCCATCACAATTTGAGAAAAATTTCAGCACCTGAATCTAATAAATTCCATTTTGGAAGAGGAAAAAAGAGGTGCAATAGTTATGGATGGATGGGAAAAAGTATATATACTGAGAGTATGGTATATGGACTTCTTAGGCGAATCATTAGATTCATCAAAATGATAAGTTAAGGAGGAATTTTACTTCCTCAAAAACCCCCTTCCCGCACTTTTTGGAACAAAATTACATGTTAAATTTTGCCAAACTCCACTTTGGGGAGTAAGAAAATAGATCATTTAAGAGGCTTCCCATGGATTATTGTATAAACTCCAAGAAAAATCCACATTTAGAGTGGATTAGAAGCTTGTTAAGCTCCCATTTAAGTTTCTGCATAAAAGCAAAAATCTTGATGTAGGCCCCTTTTGGGGAGCGAATTAGCATGCACTAAGGGAGGATTTGGAAAAGTGAAAATAGGCCCAAGCTTCTTCATATGTTTCTCTCTGAGATTATGGAGAGAATTTTAGAATTTGCATGATGGAAGAATGCTTTTGGGCACCCCAAAAATCACATTTTTACACTTTTTCCAACCCCTTCAACAGTCCACTAGTTAGGCATGTCCCGCTTGGAATGGCCATATCTTGGGCTAGAAAACTCCAAATTGGACGTGGTATGGCTCGTTGTTAAGAGCACAAGGTCTAATTTCAGTTTATGAAAAGAAATTTTGGAAAATAAGTATTTTTGCAGGTCTATACAGCTCTGCAAAGTCTAAACAGTTTTCGGCGACGACCTTCCGGGAGCCATATTTTACAAACCAGGAAGACGATTTGAGTAATTTCACTTATTTTTCTTTGTGCATGCTATATATTTCACTTTATGAACATTTTCAGGTCCTAAACTGGTTTTTGTAGATAGAAAGAAGGATTACTAATGCATTTTTTGACTGAATTTGCATTATTTTTGTAATCATCTGACCATGTTTTATGTTTTGGGGAGTGCTCCGATGTTTTCGGACACTGTTTATATTAGGACCTGAAGAGGAAGGTGCAGACGTCTCGAACATCATCGAGAAGGATTGGATGCATGCAATTCCAAAACGAAAATTATTCAGGGACATATGCTTTATGCTTCAGGCAGTTTACTTTATGTTATGGCATGTTCTGTATTTACATGCATGAATTGGATTGCATACATCAAATGTTGATCATTGTTTAAATTCTTAAAGTATGGATCGACAGGCAGGAAGTATAGTTTTTGATTGTTTGCAGGAAAGAGGATTGCAGAAACTATATGGTTAGGCAACACACAGAATGGTTGCCAACATTTGTTTTTATGTTTTTGCAGGTCATGGAATCCATATATGAGTTTATGGTGTGCATGCCATGGGCCTGTCAAGCCCTATGTTATTGGGTGGCCGATGTGCCACTGAGCTTATGGTAAAAATTTTTTGGGATTCCATTTTCGGGGGAAATGCTGTCGAAATTTTTTCCACTGTATGGCATTATATACGCACTTTCCTTTAGGTAAGAATGTTATGGCATGGGAACATGCCTGTCTGCAAACATCAATAAGTTTTAGGCATGCTTATAAGCATGTATTTAAAGGACTTAGTACCATCAGAGTATCATACATCAGGCAACTTCAGTAGCAACAGGATCCCTACTCATAATCCTTATGGATTTAGACTATAGGATTGCTAAGGGAAGGAGCTACACATTCACCATTAGTAATGTGCACAAGCAATCCTATAAGTTATAGGAAGTTGCATACAGGTACGGGAGATACATATATGATATTCTCCAAAGAGGTGAAGATTTATTTATCTTCACAATAGTCTCACAGTGTGATCAGGAGACTATGGGGTATTATTAGGAATACCCAAAGAGTGACTAGTTTCACTCATGTACATCACTTGAGCAAGTAGTGAAGCATTTCTGCTACACTACTAAGGAAACCAATTAGATGGGATCACAGAGATGGGTTTCATGAGACAGCATCGACAGGTGCTTATGTGATTCGAGTGATGGTTAGGACGGCCATAGGCATGGCACTAGATCTATGGTATGGGGCATAGATCCCTTAGTCAGGAATAGTTGGGGTACCCAATACATATATATGTATTTCGAGATCTATAGAGAGGTACTTAGACCTAGTCTTGGTACCTAGGAACAAGTTAGTTTGGAACAGAGGGGGATATCCATTGTCACATATTGACTAGAACCAAACTAACTAGTTCGAGGACATGGGACTCATTTGAGTCCACTGATATGATTTTAGGATATGGGATTCATTAGAGTCCACCTACATATTCCATTACATGGAATGTATACTCGGTTTAGTGTAGGTATGACACCGTGAATTGGAAGAAGTTTTCACCGGTATGGGACGGTGGAAATGACTTCCTTTTGAGCACTCTTCTTCTATGGCCAGGGAGAAAAGGACTCATCATTCATGGTGTCATGTCTCACTAGATCAGAGGAGAGCTCTTAGTAGACATCTCCTTAGGATTGGGGATACACATATGTTCATGGTATCATGTCATATCATTGCTGACCATTTTAGTAGAGGGCTTTGACCCTTATTAGGAATTTATTTTCTCCACTCTTCACTACATACACCTTCATTAGTCATGGGGAGATTTGTTCTCCATCTTCATAGGAATACATGTAATGAGGGATTATGCATTAGTTATGGAAGAGAGGACTAAATAAATTCATGAGTTTCTCTTTTAAGGAAAGGAGAAAGTGGGAATCAGCTCAGAGGTCCATGAGAGATCTCACTTTAGTTCAGTGGTCTCACTTTAGCTCCTACTCTTTGAGAGAGAAAGAAGGAAAGGAAAACATGATTTCTTCATAGGAGAAGAATAGAGTATGTTTTCCTTTAGTCAGAAGAGGTGTTTGGGAAACATCTCTTAGTCTTTATTTCAAAAGGAATTCATTTACTCTACTTTTCAATGTAATTTTCCTTCACATGGGAGTCTCTTTCTCCACTAGTTTTGAAGGAAAATATGGAGAACTTATGTACATGTTCTCAGTTATGAGCAGAGTAAATGGATTCAATAGAATCTCTTTCAAAGGGAAAGGGAGAGTGGAATAGCTTCCACTGCTAGAGCTCTTTTCTGTAGAAGAGATTGAATAAAGAGAGAGAGAGAGAGAGAGAGAGAGTTTCACTTTCTCACTTTTAGGTTGTCTAGATAGAAGTGGCACTCTTCTATCGAAGGCAAGAGGGAGATCAGTTAATCATAATGTTTAGATTGAGTCTCACTTGTAAACTCTAGAGAGAAAAGTAGTTATGCTATTTTCAGTGATGGTCTTTGACTAGATGAGATAATCTAGTTATTGACATTAGTTAGACTAGGAGTAGATTGATGATACTTCTCTTTTGAGTTTCCAGGAGATGGGGGATATATCTAACCTATTAGGGTACCAAACTCTTAGTTGGTGTTACATCATGAGTATGATGAGTAAACATCAATTAGGAGGATGGATACGTAGGGATTATCTGAATCTCAAAGGGAATGCTTTCTGCATTATATGGCAAACTATAGAGAAGAGAAATATTAGAGTTTGCACAAGTGCCAATAGATGCTCTTCCAATAGAACTTAGTCCACAAGCAATGGATGAAAAACCATAGACTTCTTGGTTGGTGAAATGTAGAGATTGCATTTTACTACTGTGAGCTAGATGATAGATTTGCATAGTTCACAAGATAGTTAGGTTAAACTATTACTTGTGAGTACACTCAAGGTTAGGAAGATCTGGAGTGTTATGAGAACAATCTATCATTTAGCCTTAGATGGGTTTAGAGTCACTTGTTATGGGACTTTTTCTATATTTTCATAGGATTCTATGGTTTACTATCTCCATTATGGTATGGTCAAGCTTATGAGCTTGGCACTTTACACTTGTTTTTTATATTATTACTCCACAGAGGATACATCATATGGACTTAGGTCATTTAGATGATGTTGTATGTTATGGGAGTGATAATTTGGAAGTTCGGTGTATATGGGAGATAGTAGGCACCACTCAAACGGTTTCCCACCTTTGAGATGATCTCATATGAGATCTTTTAAGGGGAAGGATATGGGGAAACAACACACAAAGTGACCATGTACATAGAGTACATGGGGTTCAGGGGAGTCCAAGCACTTTCTTCTACCACTACGGACATTTCATTTACATTTTCGAGGACGAAAATGTTTTTAAGGGGAAGGAAATGTCATATTATGGATGCACACCTACTTGAGTGAGGTGGCATAGATGCATGGCATCATACGGGTATATTTACCATTTGGTAGAAGGGGCATAAGAAAAATCTCATATATAGAGCGACTCTTGAGTCAAGAGCATATGAGAACTTAATGAGAAGCCAACTCGGGCGTGGTTGGGAGGAGAATGCATCATCTCTGTGGCATCGTTCACGGTTGAAGCAGCCGGCACCGTAGCAAAAGGAAATCGACACCTTATAGTATGTGTGTATGCATGTGTATGTGTGTATGCATGTGTATGTGTATATGCATGTGTGTATAAGTGTGTAACTATATGTGTGTATGTATATGTAAGTACGTATATGTGTGTGTATGTGTATGTAGGTGTATATGTGAGTGTGTGTATGTGTGTATGCATGTATTATGTATGCAAATGTATGCATGTGTGTGTATGTGTGTGTATGCGTGTAAGTATGTATGTATACATATCTATATGCATTATGTATGCATATGCATTATGTATGCATATGCATTATGTATGCATATACATTATGTATGCATATGTATGCATGTATGTGTATGTGTCTCTATGTGTGTGTATGCATATATGTGTGTGTATGTGTCAATGTGTGTGTATGTGTGTGTGTCTATGTGTGCATCTATGTGTCTATATACATGTGTATCTATATATATGTGTCTATATGCATGTGTATGTGTGTGTGTGTAAATGTGTGTATGTGCGTGTAAGTGTGTATGTGTCTATGTGTGTGTATTTGTGTGTGTGTGTAAGTGTGTATGTGTCTATGTTTGTATGTGTGCGTGTATGTGTGTGTGTGTGTCTATGTGTGTGTGTATATGTGTATATGTGTGTGTTTATGTGTGCATATATGCGTGTGTATGCATGTGTATGTGTGTGTAAATCTATGTGTATGTGTGTGTATGTGTCTATGTATGTGTGTGTGTGTATGTGTGTGTATGCATGTAAGCATGTATGTATGCATATGCATCTGCATTATGTATGCACATGTATGCATGTGTGTGTATGTGTGTGTATGCATGTAAGTATGTATGTATGCATATGCATACGCATATGCATTATGTATGCATATGTATGCATGTATGTGTATGTGTGTGTATGTCTCTCTACATGTGTGTGTATGCATATATGTGTGTGTATGCATATATGTGTGTGTATGCATATATGTGTGTGTATGTGTGTGTGTCTATGTGTGTGTGTCTATGTGTGTGTGTCTATGTGTGTGTCTATGTGTGTATCTATATATATGTGTATGTATGCATGTCTATGTGTGTGTGTAAATGTGTGTGGATGTGTGTAAATGTGTGTGATGTGTGTATGTGTGTATATGTATGTGTGTGTAAGTGTGTATGTGTCTATGTGTGTGTGTATATATGTGTGTGTATATGTGTGTGTGTATGTGTGCCTATGTGTGTATGTGTGTGTGTCTATGTGTGTATGTGTGTGTCTATGTGTGTATATATGTGTGTGTGCATGCATGTGTATGTGTGTGTGTAAATCTGTGTGTATGTGTGTGTGTATGTGTGTATGTGTCTATGTGTGTATGTGTGTGTGTATGTGTGTGTGTATGTGTGTGTATGTGTGTATGTGTCTATGTGTCTATGTGTCTATCTGTCTATGTGTCTATCTGTCTATGTGTCTATGTGTATGTGTCTATGTATGTATGTGTGTGTCTATGTGTGTATATATATGTGTGTGTATGCATGTGTATGTGTGTGTGTAAATCTATGTATGTGTGTTTATGTGTGTTTATGTGTGTGTATGTGTCTATGTGTGTGTGTCTGTGTGTGTGTGTGTCTATGTGTGCATGTGTGTGTGTATGTGTGTGTATGCATGTGTATGTGTGTGTAAATCTATGTGTATGTGTGTGTATGTGTGTGTATGTGTGTGTATGTGTGTGTATGTGTGTGTATGTGTGTGTATGTGTGTGTATGTGTGTGTATGTGTGTGTATGTGTGTGTATGTGTGTGTATGTGTGTGTATGTGTCTATGTGTGTGTGTCTATGTGTGTATGTGTGTGGGTGTGTCTATGTGTGTGTATGTGTGTGTATGTGTGTGTGTGTCTATGTGTGTATGTGTATGTCTATGTGTGTGTGTCTATGTGTCTATGTGTGTATGTGTGTATGTGTGTGTGTGTGTGTAAATGTGTGTGTATGTGTCTATGTGCGTATATGTGTGTGTGTGTGTCTATGTATGTGTGTGTATGTGTCTATGTGTGTGTATCTGTGTGTGTGTGTCTATGTGTGTATGTGTGTGTGTTTGTGTGTTTGTGTGTTTGTGTGTATGTGTGTGTCTATGTGTATATGTGTGTGTGCTATGTGTATGTGTGTGTGTGTCTATGCATGTGTACATGTGCGTGTAAATCTATGTGTGTATGTGTGTGTGTGAGCATAGCTTTGTGCTTCCTTGATCGTCGCTAGCTAGGAGGTTGTGTGCATGTGGTTGATCTCTCTCTCTCTCTCTCTCTCTCTCTCTCTCTCTCTCTCTCTCTCTCTCTCTCTCTCTCTCTCTCTCTCTCTCTCTCTCTCTCTCTCTCTCTCTCTCTCTCTCTCTCTCTCTCTCTCTCTCTCTCGTCTCAATCCCAGCACAAATGTGCCGAGAGAAACAAAAAATGTTTTTAACATTCTAGAGCATCGCTTATGTGACACTTTGAAATCTCAGGACGTTGCTTATGTGAAGCTCTCGCATCCTAACATTGTGCATCGCTTATGCGACGAGTCATCTTTTTTTTTTATACAAAAAGATTTTCGATGCTTATGCGATGCTTTCGACGCATAAGTGATGAAACCCGCTTTTTTCCAATGGGGGGCATCGCTACGCCACCCCCCCCCCCCCCCCATTTCTAGTAGTGTCAGCTTCTATTGTAAGAGGGTTGTTGAGCTTTGTAAACATATACTTTTGTAATCATTTGATTAATGGAACATAATGCTTAAATTTTTTGTTACTTGTGCTTAGTTTTATCCACATTCTACTAAATTGTGTTGGATTGGTGTGTGGTTTCCTTTACATTCATGGGTGATTAAATTCATAATCTTGAAGTGGTTATTGGAACAGCTTTGTGAGCTAGAATAGAAGTATGCATGTACTAGTATCAAATAATGTGATATTATATATGTTGAGCCTTGAAAATACTATTTTATTTTTCCATGTTGAGTTACTCAAATTGTAAATAACAATGAGAACATATATCTCTCATCTAGAGTGCCAAGCACTATATCAAGAGGTTATATTTCTTTGTTTTTGGCACTGTTGCCACTACTTTTTGAACTTGGAAGCTCTAACAAGAGGTTCTAGATCGTTAGATAGCCTTTCCTGGCATTGAATATAATTTAAGTAGCAATTTCATGAATTAGATGCATCAAAATGGCTGTTTTTATGATAATAATTGAACAAGAAATAATGTTTTCCACTATGGGATATGAAAATCATCCTTTTCTGCAACATTTTGTGCACTTCTTCTCAAATAAAAAAGAGAACATGTCTTTGTTCTTGTTTGTTATGACTCAGTGAGTTGTTTCCCTTTGACGATGATAACATGGCTTCATCATTCTCTTCCATACCCTTTTGTTGATCTTCATCTTGAAGTAACAAGAACTATAGCTCTTCAAATGAAAGTTCTCTATATCTTGTAGAGAAAGATAAAGAAGTAAAAAAAGCATGATATGTAGATGGAAGTGAGTTTAGAAGTGTATTTAGCATCTCTTCATCTGAAATCTTGACTCTAACATTGAGTAATTGATCTCGTAAATATTTGAGCTTCAAAATATGTGTATGAATTGATTCACCAACTTTCATCCTTGTGTTGGCTAGATGTCTCAGGAGATGAGCTTTCCTAGTAGGGTTTCTCCCTTGATAGAGATTCTCTAACTCTAACCAAACCTGTTGAGAGATTCTACATGATCTATTGCATTAGTTTCTATAACAAAAATACAGGAGAGCAGGTCAGTGTTGGCCTATGCACACATGGCTGCCCTCAATTTCCTTCCTATCAGGTTACAATGGACACAAGTCCATTCATAACCTTTAGGTTAATATACACATAACCTTTTGACTCTTAGTATGGAACATACAATATTTTACAAAATTCAATACCTCAAATAATATTATGAACTTAATTGATCCAATAACCCAACATTAGCACACATGGAAAATAGAAACCATGTGGCCAACTAGGAGGATTTTGATTCTCCATTAGGTGAAAGGGTCAAGTCCCATTTATTGATATATTCATAAAGAACGTCCTTCATTTTCTATAGAATCACGTCAATTGCTTGTTGGAAATCCTTTTGTGATGATGGGTTCTCTAGATGTCCCCAACCCAACTTAGTATTAGGCTAAGAAACCTTGGTAGCTAGTATGAAGCTTTATCATGACTTGGTTGAGGTTAAGGACAAGAAGGGATTTTCTTGGTCAAACATCCAATAGTGTTGATCTATAGAAAGCTAGACTTGACAGAGGCTACGTTTCTCAAAGCATTATTCACAATGTGGGGCTCCCCTCCCTCTCCCAAGACATGGATATTGTTGTGTCAGAACACTTCCCCTGTGGTTTTCACTTTTAAACCCTTTACTATATTAGGAAATCTCAAAACTTGCTAATCCTATGATCTTCTCACTACCTTTTATTCAATCGTGAATGCTCATCTTCTTCAAGGAGTTGGATTAAAGATATAAATTCGATGCATGTCATATGTGCACAAATTTTAAAAGGAGATCCAAAATATTTGGAGTTTTAGAAGGGAGAATCTCTATAGAAGACTCCATTGGCTTGAGTCTGAAGTTGATGAAGCTGAATCACACCTACAAAAAGGATTTCTCAAGATTCAGAGCATTCTTCTATATGAAGAGGAAATCAAGAGGAGGCATTTGCAAATGTACCTTAAAAACTAGTGGACAAGCAAGGCTAGCAAACCAACTAAAGAAATGTACAAACTCCTCAAGCAAAAACATATTAAAGAAGTTCTATCCCAAATAAGTGACAACAATGGTGTTGAATGCACTTCAAATGTTGAAAATTGCAAGTTCATCATCAACTAGCTCAACTAACTACTTGGGATTTCCACTGTGTTGTCTCCTAGAAGGCATGAGTGCATGACGAAATCTAAAAAAATCTACAAGATGTAGTGCACTTTCTTGATTCTCCCATTTCTAGATAGAGATAATTGAAGCAAACGAGTCCTTCCCTAAAGGTAAAAGCTCTCAGCTTGCTGGTCTCACCAATGAGTTCTTCAAGATATTTAAAGAGTTTTTGGTGAATTCTCTTGGGTCAGTTTGGTATGGAGCAGTCAATCTTGGTGCCCCTGTAAAGGAGTCATCAAACTTATCCACAAAAAAAGTATAGCAAGAACAAAAATTAAGAATTGGCAACCTATCACCATGCTCCAGATTGGCTACAAAGTTTCTTTTCAAGTTGCTTGCCAATTGCATTGGGGGCCATCTACAATTATGTATTGATGAAGATTAGAAGGGCTTCATCAAAGGAAGACATAATCTTGAAGTGATCATTGAAGTTTAGGACACATTGGATTAAGCTAAGGAGTTAGCCCAAGACATTCTCTTCTGCAAGATAGAATTTGAAAAAGTGTATGATAGATTGGAAAGGGATTTTATCCTGCAATCCCTCAAGGACCTCGAGTACATCTCGGCCAAGTTTGTCAAGATGGTATCCATATTCATGGGGAGTGCTTCTCCTCATATTAAAATTAATGAAGAACCTCTCCTCAACTTTCTTTCTCAAGCACTCCATCAAGCAAGGTTGCTCTTTGGATCTCTTGTTGTTTGCTATTGCCATTGATGGTCTCAGCTAGCTCATTAACAATCAAGTTCTATTAGCGAATATTTGGGTCACTTGATCCCCCACAATCAAGATCATATGGTTCTTAGAACCTTCACTTATGACATCAATGCGTTTCTACATTATGATATTGAGAATGTTACATGTCTCATGGCCAAGTCTTTCATATGCTTGTGATCTTGATGGGATTTGGTATTTCCATGGCCCAAGGATGGGATTGGGTTCTTGCTGGGGTTGACAACAAGTTGTAGTACTAGAATGGTATGCAACTTAATGTAGTTGGGCGTGTAGTGGTGATCAATAGGTTCCTTATCTCCTCTATTATCTACTTGTTGGCATGTTGAAGGCCATGCAACAAGGATATTCTAAAGTTGGAAAGGATCTCCAAGAACTTCCTTAGGATCGAGGATCCCAATAAAAGGGAAGTTTTGAAAATCAAATTGGAAATTTTTTGTAGCCCAAAGGAGGTAGGTGGCATGGCAATTCTGGATGTGGAAGCCATGGCCAACAAGATGGTGGCCAAGTAGATGATTAAATCTTGGAATAATGGTGATACTTTTTGTGCCAAGTTGATTTTTAGAATAGTGATATCCTTTCTCTTATCGAGGTCCCAAGTGGAAAGGGCTTGATTTAATTACTCTCTTGTTCTCCTCTTTTTTTGTTGTCCCCAAGGGATCTGAGCTTGTGTGCTCTTTGTGGAAAGGATGGAATTAAATGAAATTTTCTACAACATCATCAATAATTGGAAGTGGACATCTACGATTAGGAAACATTATTCTATTTGGCTCCCTATTGTGAGTTTCTTGAGAGTGTAATATCAAAACCTCCAAAGATCTAAGTGACTCTAAGATAAATGTTTTCATGTGTGGAAGCACCTTTGACACCAAGATAGAAGGAATCAAATCAAGTTTGAGGACACTAATTAGATTTGCAAAGTTGACTTTGAAGACTCGGGCCTATTATGACAGAAAATCAATGTTTGGGATGACGCTAAGTTATACCTCATGTTGGGCCAAGAAAGCCCCCCTCCCCCTTGATTGGTGGGAGTAAATTGCTTGTGTGTCAACAAGCTGGAAGATATCCCTAGATTTGAAAGAAACCTAAACTTGAATTACTCTCTTAGGAAGAAGTGGTGTGAAATCAACATAGGTTGGATGGGAATTCAAGTTTAGGACTTGTGGAACTTGACTGTCGAAAATAAGAAATTGGTTCTAATGTGTAGATTCCTTCGTAGGGGGATTCAGACCAATTTCAAAGCAAATAAAATTTGTACCACTGCTCCTTAGTGAAAAGGATATACAGTGGTAGGGAAGACCTGCACCTTTTCTTCTCTTATCCTGCGAGCATACTAACTTATAAATGCATCAATAGGCTCCTCTTATTGCCAAATCCTATTAACAGGAAGCAAGCTCTATGTGGCGAAGTGATGGGGTGCTCATCTTTTCTATGGAATTCCATGAGAAGCGAGGCACCATGATAAATGTGGAAGGAAAAATGTGTGATCAGCTTCAACAATCATCCCAAAGATTGGTATATTGAGAATTTCGAGTTTGAGGTCTATGGAAGCATGTGAACAAGACAAGGAAGAAGAAGCTTGGAGCACGAGACAAGTGAATGAATTATCAAGTGAATGTGCAAAGATATGTGACCCATTGGGGATATAGGTGTATATACGCACCGCGGGAAAAAAACCTCCAAAATAGGAAAGAAGTGCTCTAGTGGTCCTAAGTTTGTTCACACACATCACTACTGAAATATATCAACAAATTCCCCCTAGGAGTGATGCACTAAACAAGGAGCTAGCACTCATGTATAAGGAAGTGCCAAACTATGTGGAAAGAGAGCAATCCACAAAAGGAAGTAAGCCCAAAGCTTTGTCGAAAGCTTTAAACTTCTCCCTGGGCAGAGCCTTTGTGAAAAGGTTTCCAACATTATCCTGTGTGGGCACATATGCCAGACTGATCTCTCCACCAGAGAAACTATCCCTGACATAATGATAGTGAACCTCAATTTGCTTAATGTGAGCATGGAATACATATCTCCTAGCAATTGCTAATGTGCTCTCACTATTGGTGAAGATAGTGGAAGGATAAGACTGATGAACACCCAAATCAACCAAAAGGCATCTAAGCCACACACACTCAATAGTCGTTGTGAACATTTTCCCTATACTCATCCTCACAACTAGAAGTGGCCATAGTATGCTACTTCTTAATAAACCAAGATATGCATGAGCTACCAAGCATGAAGGAAAAACCATTGGTGGACATATGAGTGTCATAGAAACCAAGCCAGTCTGAGTCAAAAAAAGCATTTAAATCTTGCAGTAATGATCCCCTCTTGGGATAAAACAATCCAAGTAGCCGGGTACCACTCAAGTAGCGAAAGATGTGCTTCACTGCCTACCAATGCTTGACACCTAGGCGATGCATAAACCTCCTCATCTAAGAGAAGAAAAATTGAATATTAGGCCAAGTTATGCATAAGTAAATTAAGCATCCAACAACTTGCTCATAAAGAACAATATCAAATGCACCTCAAGCATCATGAAGACTCAATGCTAAGCATGTTTCCATCGGAGTGACAATAGATTTGCAATCTTCAAGGCAAAATTGTTGTAATAATGTGTGGATATATTTTGTTTGACAAAAGCTATTCCCCCATGAACTTGCATAAGCTGAATACCCAAATAATGATGAAAATGCCCCAAATCTGACATCTCAAAGGAGGCATGCAAACCAACCTTAATTCGGTAATATGCTTCTGATTAGTAGTGAGCAACATGTCATCAACATATATAATGATTATCAGAAGAACATCTTCTACATGCTTAAGATATAAGGTGCTCTTAGTTAGAATGTTTGAAAAAACATGTGCAACAAAGTAGGCATGTATTTTTTCGTACCAAGCATGAGGTGCTTACTTCAAACCATAAAATGCATTTTTCATCCTGCACACTTTGTTTTTATGTCCTTTCTACACAAAACCATGGAGCTGAAATATACATCCTTCTTCATGTAAGTCAACATTTAGAAATGCAATTTTGATGTCCAACTTATGTACATTCCAACCATGATGAGTTGCAAGTCCACAGATGCTATGAATGGTGGTCATTTGGCATGTGGATGCAAAGGTATCATCAAAACCAACGCCTCTCTTTTGAGCATAATATTTTGCAACAAGCCTAACGTTGTACATATGAATTGTTCCATCAGGCTTAGATTTCTACTTGTATACCCATTTAGTGCCAATGGCCTTTTGCTAGGAGGAAAATCACATAAAGAACAAGTACCATTCTGACAAGTACAGATGTTGCACACATAACAACCTCAAGCTAGAAGCTATGTGGTAAATCTTGACTTTTGAACATACATCTTCCCATCTCCATGAGAGAAATGTTCTTTCTTTCAAGAACTTCATTTTTTTGAGGTGTGTATGACAATGTACATTGAAGTGGTATCCCACACTCAAAGAGAAATGCATTAAAATCAAAAGACATATGTTCCTCCCCTCAATCAAAACAAAGGGTGCCCAATTTACATGTTGATAGCTTTTCAACTAAAACTCGAAAATGTTTGAAGCACATAAACTCTTCTGACTTTGCTTTCAATGGATATAGTGATGTAGGCCTGGAGAAATCATCAATAGGAGTCATGAAGTAAAGGTAGTCCCCAAAAGAAGGTGTCTGCATAGGACCACAAATATCACTATGAACAAAGCTACAATTTATGAGCAACTTGAACTGAATCGCCTTTAGGGAAGGAAGAGTACCACATTTTGCTCAAGATACAGCCTCCACAAATATTTCTACAAGGTGCTTCAAGTTTGGGTAGAGAACACCATTTTAGATTTCTGCACACATAGCAAACTAGCAAAATTTAGATGACCAAAGTGTACATGTCAAAGCTTTGCATATGACATGACATAGCTTGAGAGTCTTGAACTACACATGCTGAATCATTCATAGATTTCACATAGACTATGAGCTTATATAACCCACATCATAAAATCCAGAAGCAATAACAACATCACCATTTGAGAGCTCATGAGCTATACACGTGTCATCAATAAATTTGACAAACTAGCCAATCTTGGTTAATGTTGAAACTGATAACATATTTTTCTTGATCCGTGGCACATACAAAGATTCTGACAATGTGAAAGATCTACCATCAACAATAGTCAAAATGATTTTACCAACTCCCATTACAAGATAATGGGAATTGTTAGCACATGTGACATTATTCCATGTAGAAGCATGCTTAGGTGAATTGAAGAAACTACATTGCAAGGTTATACGTTTGGTTGCCCTACTATCAAGATACCAAACATATAAGTCTAATGCAGACATACGCTATTCATGAGAAGATGGGTCAAAGCTACAAACAATAGTAAATGCCCATTCTTCATTCTACTTTGTTTAATGTTTCCCTTATAGTATTTGCAAAATTGTTTCTACTTTTTTGTTTTCTTCTCATCTTTTACTTCCTTCTTCGACTATGCCGCATAAGAAGATTTCTACTTACAAATAGATGAGCTCTATTCACCTTTGCCCTTCTAATTAGCAAGGAAATCTCGATCTCCAACATGCATAATGGACCTATTGTGCCTAGACAGATCTTTCTCCAACAAAACAGAGACTAACTGCCCAAATGTTAAGGCATTTGGATTGTCGTTCACCATCAATCAAAGAGTAGAAGCAAAACTCTAACATGAATCAGGAAGACCATTAAGAATAGTTTACAGAAGTGAACTGGCCAGCAAGACTTCAATGACACAAATCAATTACTCCTTAAAATCTTTGATCTTTGTCAAACAATTGTCACTAGAATCTCCTTCATTCATATGCTTGCTCTCCAACTATTTTTGGAGGTAAGCAACACAAACCTCATTTCTTGCCTAGTATAAAGTGGTAAGTGTATTCCAACCATCCTTTGGTGTCTTGGAAGAGCAAATGTGAGGGATAATGGTATGATTGAAAAACAAAACTACCTTAACATCTTTGCGATCCCAATGAAGTTGCTCTATAATAGGTGCAACAAGAATTGAAGCATGAACAAGAATTTGAAGATCATCATCTTCAACACCATATGCATAACCTTCAATAGATGTATTCGCATGTGTAATAGGATGTTTTTCAACACCTTGCACAACATTCCACAACCCTTTTACTACCAATACATGAAGCATCACATGCCATGATAGGTAATTGGTACCATCAAAATTATCCTCAACGGCGAACATATGGAATACATCATTTCTTTCGACCATGGCCAATCACTAAATATCTTGATGTAGAAAAATGACTATATCTAGAAAAGTTGAACAAAAACACCTTGTTGAGCTCTGCTAAACCTATAGGAGAATTCAAGGTGCTTGAATTTGCAAATTGAAGCTTGTATCTATATTTGGCACAAAAGGATAAAATTGCCTGCATAGTCATTCCAATAGTGTATTTGGAGGCCAAAGCAAGCTTAGATCAATACTTTGATGCCACAAAGTGAAGCGGTTTTGAACTCTTAATCGCACCAAGTGTGCTCACCATTTTTTTTGCCATTATGAGACTATGAGAGAGGGGTATCGACGATGCCCTAGATGAAGCTATGACCTTCTCTAACACCATTTGTTGGAGTTGGTGGTCTGCGAAAGCACACAAACAACACAAGGAAGAAGATGAAGCTTGGAGCATAACACAACACTGAATGAGTTACCAAGTGAATGTACAAAGATAAGTGAGCCGTTAGGGTTATAGGTGTATATTCAATTTAGGGTGAAAAAACCTCCTAAAGAGGAAGAAAGTGTCATGGTGGTCCTAAGAGTGTTCACACATGCTATGGAAATATATCAACAGAGAAGTCCCTTGAATTTTTAGTTAGGAGGACCTACGATTGTAAGAGATCTCCCACTTTTAGGCACCACATGATGTTCATTGTAGAAAACAACAAGCTCAAAAACATGTGGGTCCCACACAAAGGGGACACAAAGGGCTCTCTATCCTAGTAACTGCTAGATGTTCAACACTTGCATTGTTTGATTTAGAGAGTCCAATGGGTGCTATGCCCACACTTCACTATACTTTCAAATTGATTCAAGCTAGCTGGAAACGTATATCTCAATGATCAAACTTCCTTAAAAATTACAAATATGTTTTAAAATCTAGTCTGCGTTTTGTCTTATGGCCAAATATGTTGGAAAATGTAGCTATTCTTTGAGTCTGGTGTATGATTCATTGAATATAAGTAAATTTGTGAACACATTGAATTCTAGCCTTATCAATAACACATCAAGTAGTCTAAAATTTGAGAGGATGACTTACAGTTTGTATGTTATGTCCTGCGTACTTGGGGACTAATGGAAGACGATCCTTATCCCACACTCATCCCTAGATCATAGTGTATGGGACATCTCCATCAATATTTTTCTTACGATATTAAGATATGCATTCTTAATCATAAAGAAATAGATTAACCCATTTTCTACATGTATATGAGTAGGCTCTTGAAAAATATTACTCCACATATTCCATCATAAAGAAATAGATATACCCAAGATTTCCACATATAAGTAGGCTCATGAAAAATATTAATCCACATATTAGTGCTTCAAGTTTCGAAGATAGGCATGGACAACTTCGAGACCATTGGGGATAAGAAATTTAGGTTACATGTACGTATACATGTTTGTGTAAATTAGAATATATGCATGCATGCACCGTGTATGTATGCATGTATGTAGGTTTGCACGCACGTATGCATGCATGGATTAATGGATGTGTGGATGTATGCATGTGTGTAAATGCATGTTTCATTGTAATGTATGAAAAGGGGACTTATTCAATGAGGTTATACATCATATACATACCAAATGAAAATTTCTTCAAATCAGGAATATTACATGAATTGTTTTAACAAAACGAATTTCTTACATTATGATACATCATGTGTGCATTCTGGCATATTTATATCTAAATAAGCTCCATGATATTCAACCCATCTCACATAGGAAAGCATCAAATTCTTGCTTGAATATATATTTGTTTGTCCCTGTTAGCATGAAACCAAAGTACCCATTAGTAACTTGTGCATGAAAAATGAGAGAAAGTAAATTTTATGACTAATATTGTTGTCACTTTCAACACTATCCTATGTCACTCTCAACACTATCCTATTTGAGAACCTAAAAAAGACAAATGTTATCAATACCGTAATAGTTCTCTATACAATTAAAACATATTCCTGTGCTTGTAAAAGGTACATCTTACATCCTTCGTCTTATGAAAAAGGGTTAATTGCAATGGTTCAACTCATGAAAAAAATAATATTGAAAAACTGTCTAATTTTGATTTTCACAGCATCCTTGTTTTAAATATATACAATCTATAACATTATTCATAAATTATCAGCGAACAAAGAGATGTATCTAGTTGAATTTAAATCCTATTAAGGAGTGAATTCTCATTCAAAAGAATTATTTAACTAAGAATTCATGCTTAAGAAGGTTTATGTCAAGATCCTAGCTTAATTTCCTTGAAATAGACATGTAGGATCACACTGATTAAGATGTGAGATTATCGAGCTTCCGAAGTTTCGAAGAATTTTCTACATTTCCTAGCAAAATTCTAGCTTAATTTCATCCAAGTTGGCATAGCCTAGTGGTTTGATGCCTTGACTCTCTGGAAGGAAGTCCTGAGTTCAAGTCTTGGTTGGACATATCTATGAGTTCCTCAAACATGGGCGCCTATACCTTATGAGGTTGGGTGAATTTCGGCTCAATCCCCTTGACATAGAGAATATAAGATCACACTAACTAAGGTGTGAGATTATCTAGCTTACCAACCTTCAATACCTTTTCCACATACCCTATTACTCAGACATTTAGACAAAACGTAAGTCTATGAATGAAAAAAATGAGAAAAGTAATGTCCAAAACATACAATGAAAGATACAAGGTTAATAACCTTTACATCCCTCTTTTTTTTTTTTTTGGGGGGGGGGGGGGGGGGGGGGGTGGTGAAGCAACTTTTCTATCAACCATTCTCTAGGGGTCTTACCAAAGTTGATAGTGCATCCTTCTTTAGAAGTCTTCCAAAGTTCACCTCTAATGACATTCCATAGTGCGGAGGAACACACAACAATTTTCCCTAGTGAGGCTTGCTTCTAGTTGATTTAACATTGCACATCAATAACACAAGTGAGAGTCAGCCACACTGAGTAGCTGCATGGGCAAGAGAAGAAGAGTTGAGCGAGGTCTTCTGTAACATGAAGGCATTGCTTGCACCAAGGGGGAACACTACAGACTTTGTTGGCTTTGACATCAGTCCAAATTCCCTTATGGAGTATTTTCCACCTGACATCACTTTTGCATTTCATATGAGAGGAAGCCACATGTCCATAAACTTGTAATCCCATCTAATTCGAGGGCAATTTTGGCACCACCTCCTATTTAGAGATATGTTAATCTCCAAATTCTTCTTGATGATCAAGACTTTTTCCAAACTCTTGCCATTATGCCATCTCAAACCATTTAACTTCAGGGGATAGTCTTCGATTCTACCCAAGCATTGATTCTATCTCTTACTAGGCACCAGTCTTCAAAGTTTACTCCTCTAGTCGATTCAATAACTTCATATGTCATCCACTATCTTTTGTCTTGGTTCCATAGATGCTTCCACATGAAAAATCCTTTGTTGCATAACATCTTCACTCCTTGGTGCTTGTCTTAGTCAACATCCTTAAGTTCCTCAATCGGGAACCAGATCGGGGCATTCTATCTTCATTGATCTTGGTGTACAGTTTCATCTTGTTCCAACTCTTCCATAAAGAGCAAATCAAGTCCAATCCTTCATGATTCATCAAAATCAGAGAGAACAATAGGGTGAGAAAATGGAGGCCTTTTCACCTTGTTCCAACTCTTCCATAAGGAGCAAATCAGGTATAATCCTTCAAGAGTCATCGAAATAATAGAGAATAATAAGGTGAGAAAATGGAGGCCTTTTCATCCATGAATATCGACAACAAAAAGGGAATACTTATTTCTAAAGCTCAACTTGACCCAAGAGGCATCTACATTACTCCATGCTTTGATCATGCATTTGGTTGCCAACTTATTGGCCATAGCTTGAACATTTAAAATGCCTACATCACCATCATTTTTAGGACTTGAGCAAACCTATCACTTGCTTTTTGGCACTTCTCTTCTATTAGATCTCACATCCAGAGGAATTTTTTTCAGATCCTTTGTCTTTTGGTCTCGAGCAGGTTAAAAAATAGATAATGGAAGAGATGAGAAAGGTGTTTATCACCATAGCATGCCCTACAAGATTGAGCTGCATATTATTCCAATAGCCAGGTTTATTGTGCAGCTTGGCTAGCACCCAATCCCACTCTTAACTCATCGAGACTAGAAAAAAATACACCCAATCCCATTGCTTTCCTCATTGTTACCAAAAAAAATCAATGTTTACTACAATTGGTATAATTAAAAAGACTCCAATCATCGTTTCACATTATGTTACACGAAGATAAATTTTCAGGAAGATACTTATATTTGTAACACATGAAGGCAATTTTGATGTATTGTATATGTACATGTTCCAAATTACCTAAGTATGAAGATTAATCAATACAAAAAAGTGCATATTTATAAGACATTACCTTGAGAAAAAGGAATACTATGACACTCTCTAACCTCTCTCAAAGGGCCAACTAGATAGTTTTGTACATGTCTCTCCTCTCATATCCTCTTGCTTCCCACTTATTCTCTAGAGTTTCTGGTGTGACATGTGACCATCATGCACATTGGCTCTACTCTCTAAGGTGGAAACTTTAGGATAATCCCCCAGGTTAGCGACCTTGATTACTAGCCCTTGTTCCATACATACATGTTAGTGCATGCTAACAGATACTCTTGGATGATGATTCCTCAACCATTTCTATGTCATATCTAGTACCTTATCCAAAGAATGATCTATCTTGTCACTTTATTCCAAATAAACAAATGCCTTCTATCATATTATCCTCCCTAGAAATATACTTTTTCAATTTATGGACATGGAACACTAGATTAACTCTACAATATCGAGGAATCTCTATTCAATTACAGCATCTCTAAGCCTATTAGTTATCTTCCAAGGTCCAAAAAACCTTGGTGAAATCTTAATACACTTTCTTGTATATAATGAAGTAGATGCTACTGGTAATTGAAGAAATCCTCTATCTCCTTTTTCAAAGACTCTAGGAGAAGAGATTTCTAGAAAGTCCCTAGGGCAAGCTATTAGCTTGGCAGATTGCAAAGAGATCTCAAGAGAAAGAGTAAAGTCTTTGTCACTATCACTTAATCAACAAGAATTGATCAGACTTGGAGTAGGATTATCCAAGTGATTGTGACTAGAACTACTACAAACTTTGCCAAACTAGCAAAATTTGGATTAAAACTATCCAAATACACATAGTAAACTCATCAATTAATCAGGAGAAGTAAAAAATTACTACCTCTAAAGTATAGAGTCCTAAGTAGGATTAAATATTTGTTAGGTTTCTTTAAGATGAGATGGTAAACAAGGTAACAAAGGTTTAAGAAATAACCAAGAAGCAAGTCAAACATTTAAGCTAAGAGCATTCTACTTAATGATTCTTGAGCTGGAAGCTCAAAGATGTAGTCTTGTATGCTTGATTTCAAAGCATGAAGGGAAATGTTCAACCTTGCATTGTGTTGTATAACACAAAGGATCGAGATGTTAGAACTTGACATAGTGTGCGTTTTAAAAATCAAGATTTTTGAACAAAAAGAAAATTGAGATAAAGCAAAAGTCAATGCATGATGGTGTAAATGTTGTCTTAATGGTACGAAAACATCAAGTTTTGCATTATCATCAAACTAGGTATGGTGGGGTCTGACATCATACATAAAAGCTAATGTATGCACAACCAAATTTATTGATTTTCCAATCAAGTTCAAGACTTTGAGTAGAGTGTTCCAATTTTAGATAATTATGAGATTAGAAATTTTCACTCAAGATTTGATTTGTTCCACTTGAAGTTAGGTTGACAATAGAAAATGGAACCTTTCTTTCCTCTTTCTATCAAGAGCTTAAAGCCATTATTGGACAAAGTTGAAAACAAATTCAATAAATTTGAACAAAATCATCAAAGACTTCAAATACTTAGAAGTTACCATAGACTTTTTGGAAGCGTCCACCTAGTTGTGGAAATAACCTTTCTAAAGTATTGAGTACTTAAAGTCTCCAATTAGTTCAAAGAACTTTCGAGAAGTGTACCAATTTTACACATAAGTGTCGAGTTGAACCAATGGAACATGGACAAGTATCATTATGAGCCAAGTCTAGTCTATGAAATAAATGCTCACCTCAATGGTCTATCCAATGCATAAGAATGAATCTAGATGGATCAAGTAAAAATAATAGATCCAAGAAATGCTTGAGAAATCCATCCTTTTCACTAATTCCTAATTACGACCAAGAATTCTTGAATCAAGCATGGATGCTTTCTTATCCATCCTTACAATTTTTTCCATACTTTGCACTAGATCCTTCTTATCAAGTGCAATGAAATATGGTTAACAATATGCTTTGGTCAGGACCAAGCCACACATAGATTCCCCTCTCTTCAAATTGAGTTTTGGATATGATTCCCTTCTAATCAAAGAGGCAAACTAGAGAGATGATAACGATGCTCCCTAAATAGGACCATGGGATAGGGAATGCTATTATAAAAAGCATAACTTGAAGAATATTTTCAAGGGAAAGAATGTTGATCAAGGGGGGTATGTATAAAGTATCTTGAAAAAGGTTAAATTCAAGCACTATGGTCTTCTAAAGAATTAGCCAAGGAATAAGATTACCCTAGTGGTCAAAACCATTGGATGGGAAGAAGGTTGTCGGATCAATATTAATGATTGTATCATGAAGAGTGTTTTGCCAATCTCTCTAAAGCCTTTTAGAAGATAGTACTCAAATTAACTTGAGTTAAATCAAGTGCAATAAGACATGTGGCAAACTTAACTCAAGTGAATTATACCACCTAGCATGTGTAGACTCCCATGGGGTGGCACACTTGTGTTACACATTCACATTAGAGCTCTAGTTAATTCTAGACAACACACTAAGTTGATAATCTACATAACTAGTTGGGCGGAGAGTCCCGAGTCATTCTCTCATGCATGGTGAGATAATGCCACATAAACACACCAATTAGGAAATAATATGAGTTCTACATCATACTAGTGGCTAGGTCTATCATTAACGTAGTGAACATACGTTTCAAAATGTTTTTCCAAATTATTTCCTTGTACAACAAGCAATTGCTCCTTCTAAATTGCTACACTTACATACTTTTAGGTGTTGGGACTAGATCTAAGATGGCTCCATATCTTAGGCTTAATCGTGCTTTAAGATAACTCCACACATTGAACTAAAAGCTTAAGATAAGATTCAAGTGAAGAAGTCCTTTGCTTACGAATGGAAACATTCTTAAAAGAAAAGATAATATTCTAATAAGACAATGGTAATTTCCATCTTGTATTAATCATCATAGGACTGCCAAGATGTTTCTAGTGAAGATAAGGATACGAAACTCTCTCAAAATCCCCTCGCTAAACTGAACTTGGAGTTTACGTAGACATCTAAAATAATGGTTAAAGTGATTTTCTAGAGGATTGAATTGGCAACCATCATATAGTTCATTCCCTTGGTCAAACAAATATTACTAGTAGAGAAAGAGTACATAAAACATTATCACTAGATATTGACATGCTTAGACTCATGGACAAATCAATATCTACACAAGTATACAAGGTTGAATTAATATGGATTTTAAGATTCATGTTCATAGTTCTCAATATCCACAATAGCTTTTATTGTTTGAGTCTTTTAATCTTTTATATCTTTCAGACACTTGTTGATCCCGAATAAAAAATATGGATAAATAAATTTTGAATACAAAGATGAATAAAGAAACCGTTAAGCTACTTTTTGAAGTTGTAGGTCTTTCATGCACTTTGCATGGAAATAATTTAGTTGTGGCCCTATTCAAGTTGTACGAAATAGCATTAAATCTTTTTTTTCATGTGTGGAAAATAAATGCTCTATTTTTATTTAGCAACCACTCGAAACGTAGACATAGTAGGAAATTTCCCACCTATAATTGAGATGTTGGACTCTTCTTTGCTTATGTCTTCTTCAGCTTTGAGACGAAATATTATAAGTTTTTCATGCACAAGGTTAGAATACACACGAGGCAAAACAACACAATAGAGAATGCTTTGCAAAAATCTAAAATAGGATGTTGAGTTTATATACAAAGTCCAAAGTTAGATAAACTCCAAACAATGAGTTGAGCATGAACTATAAATTTTGAAGATGAACTGAAAGCTTTTTCAAACATAGGCACAAAGTTGGACCTGAAATTGGGCTGAAATTCGCTCGAAAAATAGATGCTTGCAATTGAAATGATTCCATAGAAGTGATTGAAGCTGAAGAATGAAAAACTACAAAAATAGTGGCTAAATTTGAGGCTGAAAAAGTAGAGTTGATGTTAAGATTTGTTCTCTAAGTTAACCTCACTTAAAAAGCTTAATTATTCCTCTTGGATTATCAAGTTGGCAGAGACAAGAATAGACTCTAAGTTTGCTCCAACTCCTATTTGAGCTTCAATGATGAAAATTTTAGTTTATAGCATAAAAATTTTTAAATTGGAAGTGAAAAATTAATTTACAGTGCAAAAATATGATTTGGATTTCTTATTAAAACTCGAATTTTCATTTCTTATTCGAAAATCTTGTAATTCGAGAAGTTCTACTTGAAGGAAACATAAAACTTATCCACATCAGCAAGGTGATCCTTCAATAATTTTTGCAGTCCATCTCACTCCTTTTCCACCTCTCCATCATCCTCCCCCTTGTTGCATTTACTCCTCTTGCCCTCTCCATTCCTACTTCCCCCTCATCCCCACCCCCTTCTCTTACCCACGTGTTTCTTCTCCTTTAAATCTTCCTCTTGTCTAGGTTGGGCTCACAGTAGGTAGTGGCACTTTTGTACTCCATGCCTCTCCAAATGATGAAGTGACATTTGTGCACTCTTGTTCACATACGGAAAAAGAAACTCATTTGTAGTTGGTGGGCTCACGTTAAAATTTAACAAAAGTTATTCACCTCCCCCCTCCTCCCTACTCTTAATTTGTTCTACAACGCAACCAATGGACACCTATATTCTTATCCATGTAAAATCTGAATAAACCATAAAGTTATTTTCCAAAAATGCACAAACTCATAATATTTACGAGATTTCTATGTCCTCATTAACATTTAGGAGAATTCTATGTTCACATAGGGCGGTGGCACAAACCTTTCTTGGTGATGTTACATCCTCGTGTTCACATGGCAATGTAACTATGAAATTTAACATTGTTCCACCTGAATCAATGCACTTTTAACTGTCTATCCAGCCGATTTGTTGTGAGTCCAGCTTTATTATGCCTTTCTGCCCAAGTCTCTTACCCTCTTTCTTCGCTCTCTCCCCTCCATTTATCTCTTCCTCGTTGATCACACCCTTCCATTTTCCCTTCATTGATTCTTCTACCCTGCCAAAGCCTCCTTCACTCACTCAAACCCCCCCCCCCCCCCTCCCGTCTAATTACTCACAATTTATATGACATATGCTCCTAATTAGATGTCTCATGGAAGATTGCAACGCACATACATAGTTTAGATTACTTACAGTTTATAATGTGCTTTGAATTAGTTCTCTCCCGGAAGATGGCGGGACAAAAGAGTATTGAAAGCGACATAGAGGTCTCCATTCTCAGGTCCAAAAATTTGGTTCGCTTTCTGTAATGTTTCCTGTAATCAAATGAACAGAGAGTTTGGCATTTGATTGATGATATTTGTCAACTATTTACGTTCATAGAAAGGACGCTTTCTGTAGAGCATTCGATTCATTCCATGGAGCAATGTGCTATATGCATATAACATTCTATAACATAAGATTTCTCTGCGAATGGGTCACTATACAGCTAGATATGTCAAAGAAATTAGAGGAGCAGCAATGCACCGATGTAAACCATCGCCACTTCTTGATAAAGCACTACTCTTTTCTCAACAAAACCCAAGCCGAATATGCTGGTCTATCTTTCAAAAGCTTTGCTTGCACTCCTAATAGTGCCATTAATCTGAGCAAAATGACAAAATCAAAACACACAAGGTGGGCTGAAGCTAGAGGCTCACTTCTCTTGTTTGCTTATGAGCATTTAGCTCTTTGATGTTTGCGAGAAACGCACTGAATTGCTCATAAGAAAGTCGGTTCCTGCGCCCATAAAATACTGTTAATCGCTTCAAAATTAAACTGGATGAACGTTTGTAATGTTTCACAGCAAGGTACCTGGCTTGACGAAAGAACTCTTTCCCATCCACTCGAGCTGCTCGGGCTGTTCCAGTCAACCAAATGGCATGAGGAAATGAAAAAAAATGACGAAGCTTTCACCAATAGCAACAGCCTGCGTGCAGCGACATGAGAGGAAGGGATTGGAAGAAAAAAAATGCAAGCCGAGTATGCACAAGAATCTATACCTGAATGAGGAGGAGAATTAGGTGCAGTCGTATGCTTGCTTGATGCTGTGGAGGATGAAAAGGACAATCTTCCATCACTGACAGAATGCCACTTGTTAGAGCCTTTTGAAGGATCCGCTGTGGATGAAATCGACATTGATCTTGTCTTGATGGGTGATGTCGCAGCGGAAGAGCCCTTCAATGTTTTCTTCTTGGTAGGGGAGATCGCCATTGATCGTGACCTTGTTGGAGAACTAGAGGCAGAATGCCTTCTAGATGATTTGATCGGAGATAAACCTGGGTTCAGGTTCTGGGCCGGATTCGAAGGTGTCAGATGGAAAACCTGTCTACTTGTGCTTTTGATTTCGTGATCTGCAATGTGAATATAGATCATGACTCCACGAAACTACACACATTCTTTGCATTAAACCTCATATGTTAGAAACCTTGTTCAGGCTCAGCCGTAGGTGCGGGACTTGGACTTGACTCTGCAGACAAGGAGGTGAATCAGTTATTTATGAGATACACGTTGTTAGGATTGTTCCAAAAGCAAAGCACGTAACCTGATTCGGAAGTAACAACAACTGGTGGACTGGCTAACCGCGTCGCCTCTTTTGATTTCTTTTCTGTCGCTTCATTCGACCTTTTGTCTTGTGCGATCACTGGCTGTGATAGAATCGTCCATCTTAAGATCAATCAAGCAATCACACCTACAAGTACCACCAACATATACGAGTCCAAATCTGCACCATTTAGTGCTAAAAGCCTCTACAATCCGAAACCTAGGGACGAAGGGATCTCGTAATACAGCCCTCCCTGCTTTGATTCCTGGCAGTGATGTGCAACACTAAACCTAAACCAATGGATTACACCTGCTACTTTTAAGAACAGATATGGCACATGACAAAAGCCAATGCATATTCGCATGAGGTCCTAAAACCCAGGGTGTCAATATCTTCTCTGAGCAGGGAGGCTGTCTGCCTAGATACTCATCGTTGCATTCCAAATCTTAAAATTAACATTTTTCATCGATTACAGTCTGTGGGTATGGAGGTCACATGTTTACTGTAAAATCAAGAAGATTCTTGGGAAAAGGAACTCACAGCTGGACTCTCCTCTTCTTCTTGTAGTGAACTCATTAGTGCTTTCTTGAAAGTTTCTAGCTGTAATATATGTAACAAATATACACCAGTTAGTACTTGAAGTGCAGAGCTTTCAGGCATCTGATGTGCTATTGATCGATTGTTGAATCGTTCGGAACTCAACGACAAACCTTTGCAACATCTCGTGTCAATTTCTTAACAGATGCTTCCAAAGCAACCTTTTCTGCTGCAAGCCTTTCCTGCAAAAACCAAGCAGTTCATCGAGCCTTCATTAAGCATGCGAGAATAAAGTTCAGGTGTTCTCACAATTGCCCATTATTGAACAACCATAAAATTGGTTGGGATAAGCAGCGAAACTAATGGTATTCCAGCCAGTAAAAAATATAACAGGAGTTCTTCATAAAATCAGGGCAATTCCTGTTATAAAGGGCAAGGCTAGTCCAAATAAAGGAAGGACAGCCTACGACACTTCATTTCCTTTTCTTTTATCTTAGATAACGCAAGAAAGAACGGAGCACAGTGGATGATTCAAAAGCATTACTTAGATAGAAACTTGGTATTTTAAACTATTATCATGTATTAAAAAACAAAGAAAAATGAGTGAGGAAAAAATTGATGGTACTACATATCATTCACATAAATCGTCTCTTTCTTTTGCACTTCATTTCGTTTTTTATCATTTTTCCATCACTATCCAACCAAAGTCTATAAAATAAATTTCCTCTGTATAATAAACAGTTTATCAATAGTTGAAAAATTAAACAATTTTGATAAAAAACCTAACTTATACTTTTGAATATGGCACAAACACATAACTTCCAATTTAGTGTGAACAAACGAAGATTTGATGGGAAATACAAGGAAAGAACCTGGTCTTCAATAGCATTTGATAGTTGCACAGATGCTAGTTCCAATTCATGTTGGAGTTCATTTACTTGCCCTTGCAAAGTGGAGATTGTCGTGTCCCTGTCTGCCAACTTCTGCCTCAGGCTATATGCTTCAGCCTCAAGTGCACTCACTCTTGATGAAACTGCCATAGATGTAATCTTCATTGCAATCTCAAGTTGATCATGAGGGTCCTTGGGAAGCACCGCAAGCATTGTGGCTGGGAGAGCGAAGTCGGAAGCTTGAACCATGTTTGTCAGAAGAGTCATATGACCTAAAAAGTTTTTTGAATGTGTCAGTTTAGTTAGCATGGGATATGAAAATAACAGATTCCTGATTAAAGAAGGCTTAAAGTGCATGCATTTGAGATGTGCGGAGAGGCATGTATACCCTCTTGAGGAGGGAAATCCAAGAGACTCCAACCTTTGAACGAATATCAAATATGCACTGATGACACGATAATTTGGTTGTAATCAATATGCTCAGGTATTAGGTGATCCTATCTCTCAAGATTAATCCTGCAATGATGTTTTACATCAAACAAAGAATTCGACTTCGTCTGGTGTTTTGTTGTGTCTATTTGTAGGTACACTGAATCTAAATAAGTAGTCTAATCATCTGTGTACATATGATATCTCTGTTGACGTCCATACAGGCTTAAGAAAGTCAAGTAACTGCGCCAGGAGCTTGTGTCATCTGCGTGGAGAACATACGTCAAGTTGCCTCCTCGAAGAAATGGACCCTTGATCTTATGACCACACGGCTACTGAATCTTGCAGTGATGTTCCACGAAATTCTCTATTGTTTGTAGTACAGAAACACTGACGAGCATCAGACTTTGGAAGAATGAACTGTTTCACATGTCTTTAATTCCCTGTTTTCTTAGTAGAATTCTTTCAGATTACATTTTGCTTTATGATTCAAGCACATGCGGTTGAACTTAGGTGAACCTTTCAAGACCATAAACTTGCTTTAGTATGTATGCATGCATAGACACTTTACACATGAATGGACGGCTCTGTCTATCATGCCTGCTAATATCATGTACATGAACTAGGTATGGATGCATATATTCGTTTGCCAATGCATAGACACTTTACACATGAATGGATGGCTATGTCTATCATGCCTGCTAATATCATGTACATGAACTAGGTATGGATGCATATATTCGTTTGCCAGATCGTTTACATTCTACAATCTTGCATGTTTGTCTATGTGCAGGCAAATATATACATTAGCTATATACATCTAAATAATATGCACGCACACATATACAAATGATAATATGCCTACATGGACGTGCAGATGTTTGCAGGTATGAATTTGCTTGCATAAATGTGTGTATGCATGTATTTTTAACGCACCTGTATATCTTCATAAGTTCAGAAATATCAGAAGTTACATACACAAATACATAACAAAGTACAACAACAAATACATTAGAAAAAACTACAACAACAAAATGCAGAAGACTAAGAATAAGTAATACTCATCGGTCACGTCTGTAGCACGCATGTCGTTTAAATAAACACATGTACATATGTAATACACAACTAAACATAAGAAATACAAACACGATTACATACAGTAACAATAAATTGTAAGATTAAGATTACGTAAATACTCATCAATCACATGACTTTACTGGCATGTCGTATAGTATATTTGGTATTTATCTATGTATGCAAGTATTTATGCATGAATATACTTATGTATGTATATATATATATATATATATATATATATATATATATATATATATATATATATATATATATATATATATATATATATATATATATATATATACATGAGTGTATGTATGCATGCATGCATTTACGCATGTAATCATGTATGCAGGCAGTCCCTTCGAGGACTTCTCATAAAATTGGAATGATACAGAGAGCCTCTGATAAAATTGGAACGATAAAGAGAAGATTAGCGTGGCCCCTGCACCATGATGACACACAATTGAGCAATGTATGTATGCTTGCATGCATGCAATCTTCATTAAGCGAAAGGTAAAGGGTGAGATTTTTTTTTAATTTACAGAGTTTGGGATGGGGGCTCAAGAGAGCTATCCCACTCTGAAGGCAGAATTTATCCGCTTCTTTCATTTTTTGTGGAAGACTTATACGTGATCTACTAGCACAAGGCTAGTGATCTACTGGTCCTTAGAACCGCGCAGTGAGATACCCAATACTACACATGACACTAGAGTATGAGCAGCTTTGAAATGACCTTAGCACCCTCTAAACTGCCTACTCGACATGTATCCAAAAAAGATAACAGCATACCCACAAAGCGGCATTGGCTCACAAGAAACAAAGATTTCATATATTTGAGTATAGTCTCACCTAGGAAGGAAGCACCAAGACCAACTTAGCTACCCTCTAGAGGTGCAGACTAAGTCTTAGCCAATGGGCTCAACGAACTCTGTGAACCTCCCCTCCAAAGAGGATAAGGATCGTGTCCACAAGAAATACGGGGCCAACCAACAATAACTAGTGGGTAAAAGAATTGATAAGAGAGCCAACCACCTCCTTCTCTTTGCTTCCACCTATCAACAATCTACCAACAAATGTTGTAGGGACCCTCATAATTCCCCCTTCAAAACAAAGAGGACACTTGCTCTTCCCTTTTACTTCAATCTTATCAGCCATGTACAACCCCTCTAACCTAGCCAGCATAAGCATGTGCTCCACTATGGGACTAAGCATATAACTACAAGCACTTCTATGCAAGTACCCCCTTGAAGCCACCAAATTACCATAATTATAAGGGCCCAACAAAACAAAAGAATTCATCTTTACCCATTCAGACCAAATGTGAAATCTGATCTTCCCCATCGTAGCTTCAGTACATACCTTTCTTTCCAAAACTTAGTTCGGGAAATCCAAACCTAGTTCTAGAACATAGACCTTGTCGGTTTTCTAAGGAGGTCTCCGAGCCAAGTTGAACTATCTAGATACTTCCCAAAGAGGCGACCCTTCATCCTACTAAAATAAGCTACTAAGAGAGGGATATGGAATTCTCTATGCATCACAATTGCCGCTACAGGTGTAGGACGAACGTATTTTCCACACATCATCCTCATCCCGATCGCGATTGAACATTCGAGGTAAAGGGAAAGTGCAGCATCATTTTGCATGTGCAGAAGCCAAGATCATGAAGAACCACAAAAAGAAGTCTAAGCATGCTCAGGACGGCCATAAGATCACTATCACAATACCCTAAAGCACTCACTGCAAGCTAAGGCATAAGTTCAAAAGGTTGTATATTATTGGTTATCGGTCAGACAACATAGCAGACGTGCTAGAAACAAGTGTCAAGAAATCCCATATTCACAATGAAGCTGAACTTGAACTCTTATTGAAGTAGAATAGTAAGTTCTCTACTAGAATAACGAAACATGCTCCCTCCTAGAAAGAAAGGTCAATTCTAGATCAAGCAAGCCAACTATGTACTGCACTGACAAAATAGGTTTGAAGGGCTCGTAGCCAAAAAGACGAGTTGTGGGATTTGAGCCCATGACCTACCGGTTAGGAGTATGATGGGCTAACCACTTGCCCCAAAAGCCATGGTTGAGGATTACTTCCTAATCCTCCCTCTTAGGGTGTGGTTCAACCATCTCCTGCGTATCATTTCTTGAGTCTAACACTCTCTTCCCCTTCTAGAGATCATTATCCTCAATGATCAGTCCTTGATCTCCCCTTGAATTGATGTCCTCAACCTTGCATAGTCTCTTGAACCATCTTGTTCTCAACCTTGTTCTCTTGAACCCTTGCTCTCAACCTTGGCCTCTTGAACCTTGCCTTTCCATTTCTTGGCCTCTTGCCTATAGACTTGCCTTGTTCGCAACCTTGGTCTCTTGAACCCCTTGTTCTCAACCTCAGTATCTTGAACCTGGTTCTCACCCATGCTAGGTACCTTGGATCCTCCAGCAAATGCTTCCATTGGAACGCTTCTGAGAGCTTTCCAACGGTATCTTACACGTCTAAATCCGACCTTGGGATTGGGAGATACAATCAAATCTTCGACTGTCTCACCTTTAAAAGCGGCGCGCACACACCTCCTTTGCCCAAGCCTACTTCCTAGGTTCTAATACTAATTGTGAGATTTGAACTCATGACCTACCAGTTAGGAGTATGATGGGTTAACCACTTGCCCCAAAAGCGATGGTTGAGGATTACTTCCTAATCCTCCCTCTTATGGTGTGGTACAACCATCTCCTACCTGTCATTTCTTGAGTCTAACACTAGTGGGGGGATTTACATGCTTACATGCCCTAATTTCCCTCTGACACTATGTTCACGCCAAAGTTTCAGAATGATTTTAATAGTCACAGAAGTCGCTCATTCAGTATTGGGAGAGTAATGAATCCTTTTCTTAAGTTGGATCGTTGATGTTGTTACCTGATCACAGGAAGGCTATGAAAGTTTTCTCATGTGACTATGTATGTCCTATATGTATTTACATATGTGTCTACTTACGCATCTATGTATGCATGCACGTGTGTATGAGTGTATGTATGCATGTATGTATCTACATACATACGCTGTATGCATGTACGTCGATCTTTGCCAATAAAAGTATACACATGCATGCATGTAAACACGTACACGCATGCACACAAACACACATTCATACACACGAACCTCTGCACATGTACATCTACGAACATATGTGCCATTGGGATCTCCAACTGGTTGGTGCACAAATCATCCCACTCTCCGACGATGGATTCGAATGGCATTGTACTCCTGCGCTCATATGAGATACTCAAATATCTGACAACTCGTTGGTGAAAAGTCATCCCAATTCCCGAAGATGAAATTGAATTGTACTCTGCTCATATGAGATGCTTAAATATCCGACTATGCTTAAGGATCCAATAGGATAGCGGCCAGCTACTCCACGCACATGCATTTAGTACACCAATCCAAGTAGGGTCAAATTCTGTAGTGTGACACTATTACCCAACTAGCTCATCATGTGTTGTCAATATCCAGCTATTAGAATGATCTCCAAAAACTGTTTCAAAGAAGGAAACATCCAGCACGGCACGTTTTCTGT
The DNA here is from genome assembly GCA_020310875.1 of Ceratopteris richardii. NCBI lineage: Eukaryota > Viridiplantae > Streptophyta > Polypodiopsida > Polypodiales > Pteridaceae > Ceratopteris > Ceratopteris richardii. The sequence continues at coordinate 81,744,132 of CM035436.1, forward strand.
GCGCTTATTGGAACATGGAAGATTAAATATACATGAACAGATATATGCGTAATTTTGTGTATGTTACTGTACAGATGCATAGATGAGGATAATATCTCACGACCCGAAGACGAGATGACGTGAAGTGACCTTATGGAGATGTTCTGTGAGTGTTTGTGTGTGTGTGTGTTTGTTTCAACGGTCTAATATCACTACGGAGGAAATATTGTTAATGTGTAATTTATTGCCGGATATCAAGTTCCTGGCAGTTCACAACTGCTTCGAAGAGAGAAACTCAATTAAGTATCAGTTTGTACTGTTAAAATGAAACATTTCGATTACTAGAAAGAACAGTAGCGAAGAAGAATGAAGGAAAACGATACGGAGCGAAAAGTAACCATCAGAAGTTTTGAGATCGGAGATAACCATGATGATGAAATGAGTTACGGCAACACTACGCTCTCTCTCTCGTACAGATAGTGACTGCATGCAGTTTTGAGATCGGAGACAACCATGATGACGAAATGAGTTAAGGCAACACTACTTCTCTCTCTCTCTCTCTCTCGCAGATGCGCATGCAGTCACTATTCGTACAGACGCTGCGTCAACTTCGACGGCCTAATTCTAGATGCGCAAATTAATGTAAGAATTGAGCTTCCTCATCGTTTTACAATTAATTGAGAGGAAGTAACTTCATCAGGTATCCCAACCCGTTTTATGCTGTTACTGAAGCATCTCTGATAGGGAGAAGAGAGAATGTGGGGAGCACAGAATGAGGAATGAAAAAGGCATTGGAAAAACTTCACAATCTCCGTACCTTAACAAGCTCGGAGGCCAGAGGTAGTGGTTTTGGCGAAGTTTGCAAAGCAAATAGCGATGTCTTTGTTTCTCTATCTGATTATACGACAGTGCTAGGATAAACACACTCTGAATCCTCGACGCTTGTATTCCCGAGACTCGCAATGTGAGGAGCCATGAGAGGCCACGAATCGAATGTGGGGGCGGCAAGAGTAACGAGATAAGCAGAGGTTCCAAAAGGGAGCGAAACTTATGGCTGCTATCTTCTGCAGTGACTTCCAGGCCAGTCCATTAGCACCTGGCCCGGCTGCGACAGCTGCTCGTGTATATTCAGAATTCTGGAGGAAAACCATTACTGATAAGGATCGAAGCTTCCAAAAATGCTAATATAAAACCCCACCGCTGCCCGTGATACTACTTTTAAATTCTAATGAAATAGTTCAGTGCACAAAAGGTTCACCGGTCCTTCACTGTCTTCACGGGTGAATTCACAAACTGCGGCACTGTTTTGCTATAAGTGAACATGAGTACATGAGTGCCGTCCTTTTGAATTCACCCACAGCGACAGCTTTTTTTGTTAAAATGGAGGTATGGCAAAGGCCTATTCCCTCGGGCTTTAATTTTGAAATTGCAACTTTACAAGAAGGGCATAGTACCCATGGGATCTCCGTTATCCCACAAGAACAGGGGTTTATATAGCTGGGTTAAACAACGGTCACAACTACCGCAAGGCAAAGTAGGCGGTGGCATATCAACCACATGATACATCATTCCAAGATAACATGTCCCTCACAAGTGCTGCCAGCAGGGGTTGAACCCTCGCCCCCACGCCTCAAGAGGCGAGAGGCCCAACCACCTGGACAGCAGCCTGACAACTTTTTTTTAAACTATATGGATGTAGGTAAATTTAATGCTAATAAAATTTGTGGGGCTCCACCGTGGTGCATGCGATGTCATCGCAGCATTCAGAATCTGGGTCACATCTTCTTCGCTTGCCCCAAGTCTCTCCTGCTCAGGTGGACCTTTGGGAATATTTTGATATTGCAGGCACAAATCACTTAGAATCAAGCGTGGCTGAGTGAAGCGATCCGCTTCTCAGCAGCATTGTGGAACACTATAAGAGGGGAAACCCTCTAGAAAATTTGGAGAGAGTGATGTGCCAGCAATTTGGGACACCCTCCTAAAGAGTGGTCGATCCAGAAGTCTCTATTCCTCCTTGATAAAAGAATCGCCAACTGTAAGCAGTCTCCATCTTTTAGGTATCATAAAGTGTTTCTTATCGAGAACAAGAAGCTTAAATCCAAGTGGGCCCCACATGAGGGGGATGAGAGGGTTGTTAACCTCCTTTGTAACACTCTCTAGACCCACAAGTTCTGCCCCTGCTTTGTGGGATTTGGGGGGTCCCAAGGGTACTAGTCTCATTCACTTGTAACTTGTTCTTTCTTTAATTAAAGTCCGGGAGAGTAGGCCAAGGAAGAACTTCCTTTATAAAAATAAATAAATTTCATTGTCAGAGGTGTACAAAAATGTATCGAGAGGGAAGAGCGATAAAGTGAATCAATAAAATTTCATTGTGAGAGGGGTGCAAAAATATATTAAAAGAGAAGGTAGTCTCCAAAAAATGATAAAAGTCTGAACTTTTCTTTTTTGGTTTAACGAATGAAATGCTTACATTTAGAATGAGAATTTGTGTCGTTATTTTGTGTGAACTTAGCTTTAGTGTTGAGTTGAGATGAGGGTAGTAGGAGCATCCATTGCTACCACCATCAAATGGAAACATATGAATGTTGCGTTGAGATGAGGGTAGTAGGAGCATCCATTGCTACCACCATCAAATGGAAACATATGAATGGAGAAAAACATTGCTCTATTTCTTGAAAAACAAAAGAGAAAATGAAATGAATAAAAAGGAGAGAAGACGTAAGAGAAATAGGGTGGGCTCAAACACCTTTCTTAAAGTGGTATGATTAACCTTATTTTGTAATCGGAAGGAGTATTTAAGTCACATGTATGATATATTCAATGAGCTCCGATCATCATAATTTTGGGCACATGTATGATGGTCACTTAATTTTTCTTGATCATTTGATGATCCGTGGCTACCATCATCAAGTGGAAACATATGAATGAAGAAAAAGATGTCTCTTTTTCTTGAGAACAAAAGAGGAAACGAAATCAATAAAAGGAGCAGAAGATGTGAGAGAAATGGGATGGGTTCAAACATCTTTCTTAAAGTGGTCTGATTAACTTTATTGGGTAATTGGAAGGAGTATCTAGGTCACATGTATGATATATATGATAATGTCCAATCGTCATATTTATGGGCACATGTATGACGGTCACCTAACTTTTTTCATGATCTGATGATCAAAATTAGGGCCACATGGACTACTTGAAAGGAGAAACCCAAAGTTGAAAGCTAATTATGTAAACAAATTCTTTTAGCTTTCAAGTGACTCTAATGGATAATTTAGCAAGGCACCATCCGTTCAGGTGACCTAATGGCTTATCGTAAATGTCAGTTGGTAGCTTGATAAAAAGGGAATAAGTGATTGTGCTTGGGTTATCCCCCCATATGTACTCCACGTAAGAGAGAAAATCCACATAAAATAAAACAATATATTGCTACACATAAAATGAAATAAAATATAATTACACATTCATAGATAATATAAAGCTCCTGTTTATAACACAAAACCAACATACTAGCTCTCCATTGAATGGTTTTCTATTTTCTTTGTATCCCATGAAGAGAAGTAAGCCTCCATACACAAAGGCTTGGGCTTCTAACTTTCTAGCTCCTTGAGAAGAGCTTCGAGATTGTACAAAACTTGAGTTTTGTACACAACTTCATCTCTCTAGATCCAACGGTTCACGAAACTTCAACCTCCACAAATTTCAAAGAGAATGTGTAAGCCATAGAATTCACCCAATAAAATTTTTGAACTATTGAAAGGTTGTGTTCGATTAGATTTTCTTTGACACTGAAAGGTTTGGGGTACTAAACTGTTGGGGTGCATAGAAATAAATGATTTCCTCAAAATAGCAAGGCTTCTTTTTCGTGGAGGGGCAATCAATGAAGAGGAGGTGTTGTATACTCTTTGGCCTTTGACATGTGTTACGTCTACATGATCCGGTTTGAAGGCCAAGGTACATGAACATATGAAGCTCAAAAATTAAGTGACCACAAATAATGAGCAGATGCAAAACGGGTAGAGGTGTGAAGGCCAAAAGACATGAAGATATGGATCTCAAAAGTTGAGTTGAACGCAAAGAAAGTGGAAATGAAAAATGCCTAATAACTTCCACTGTAAAGTTTCTATCATTTCCCAATGTAAATTTTGGGAAATCACTAATTTTATAACCCTTGAGGGAAAGAGAAACCATTTTTGTGGCATATACAATTCTTTTAGTTTAGATCCCTAAGAATAAGTAGCTAAATGCTTGATTAATCTATAAGATTATATTTAACTACAAATGGCAAACTAAATGTGGACATGGTCACAAAGAATTGTATAATGTGTTATAGTTATGTGTCCCTCGAGTAGCTTTGATGTGAAATATTTCCCTATACATGGGCACTTTTTACTCTAGTGTTGGCTATAGGTATTTCCCCATGTAACAACATATACATGATATACTCATATGTGATGGTACATAGTACTTAGGGATTCACTTATAGCTCTCAATATACTCACTCTCGTACTATCGATCATCTATCTATAGATCTTCCAACCATCTCATGTCTTTGTGCATCAATCTCCTTCATCACTCTTGTATGTACTTCTATTCGTGCTTCTTCACTCACTCACACAACCAACAGTGGTATCAAACCAAGTCCAACTCTATCTCAACCTCGTACTTTTTGCATCTGTCATCACATACACATTTAGTTGTGTAAATTTGTTCCAACACATAGAAGTACAAAGTTCAACACTTGGAGATCATTTCCATTGGGTGCGCTAAGGTTTTACCTCTCTTTTGAAGTCATTCATGTGGTCAAAATTGCCATCATAGTTACCAATTGTGAGTTGCATTTCAGCTTTGTTGAAGTTCATATCTTGCTACTTTTGAGTTCTTTGGTGCAATGCAAAGCATCAATGACTTGTTTGGCATTCATCAATCTGAGAATAAGTTTGATGGGACCAAATATCCAATGTGGTCTTACATGATGAAGCATGTTCTTGTTGCAAAGCAACTATGGAACATACAGGCGATGTTGGCAAGCAACCCAGCGGTTCTTCTACTACGAAGTCTGTTGTCATAGATTTGCAATCTTCTACAAGTACAATGAATACGACTGCTTCACCTATGAAAGAGAAACTTAGATAGGATGCAAAGGATGCTCAAGCTCATGCGTTGATTTCCCTTTATGTGAAGCGACATATTGTTCCACACATCCAATCATGTAAGACAAGACAAGCTTGGGATACACTTTCCTCTTATTTTGTTGTGTGTAATGAATCATGTGTTCCTTACTTGATAAAGCAAGCAACTTGAAGATGTATGTATAAGTGAAAATGAGTCAATGGATGTATATGTTACACACATCAAGGATTTGAAGAGTAATTGGAAAACATTGATGAGATCATTTCATATACATCACTCATTTATACACTACTCAAAGGATTTTTAGAATCTTTTCAAATATTTGCTACAATAATTCATTTGGTTGCAAAAGGAAATCCGAATATGTATACTTTTCATGAGTTTGCTATTCTTTTCCAAGAACAGCAATCAAGAGTGAATAGAAGTGGTTTACGATTGAATTAAACACAACCTTGTGCTACGCTGCTTGTTTGACAACAAGCATGACAGCCTTGATAAAGACACATGCTTAGAGCAACCAGCATGATTACAATTGGAAAAATTCCTTTTGGAAGAATATTATAAATAGGAATGAGTCAAAAATGCACAAGAGTATAATTTAACATCAACCAATGATTTTTCAATAAGCTAAGCACTAATTAGTGGTACCCTTGATTTTTCAAGGCTATGCAAAGATAAACCTCGAGATAGTAAAATGAAGATTTCTCCAAATCTACAAAACCAAATACTCTAAAATGATGTGCTTTTGATCATTGTTGTCTATGTTGATGACATGCTGCTCACTAGTCCTCATGAGAAGCATATTGTTGATTTTAAGGCTGATTTGCATGCCTCATTTTAGATGTTAGGTCGAGGGAATTTGCATCATTATTTGGGCATTCAGTTTATGCAAGTTGATGGTGAAATACTTTGTGTCAAACAAAATATATTGACATATTATTGCAACATTTTGGCTTTGAAGACTACAAACCTATTGCCACTCCTATGGAAACATATTTAAGATTGAGTCTTCATGATGTTGGAGATGCATTTGATATTGTTCTCTAGTAGCAGACTATGGATGCTTGATTTACTTATGCATTACTCGGCAAGATATACAGTTTGTTGTCTCATAGATGAGCAAGTTTATGCATTACCTAGGTGTCAAACATTGGCATGTAGTTAAGTGCATCTTTTGCTACTTGAGTGGTACTCAGCTACGTGGATTGTTTTATCCCAAGGGGGGATCATTACCGCTAGATTTGCATGTTTTTTTTTTTACTCTGATTGGGTTGGTTGATATGACACTCGTATGTCCACTAGTGTTTTTTGCTTCATGCTTGGTAGCTCATACATATCTTGGTTGAGCAAGAAGCTTCCTATTGTGGCCACTTCTAGTTGTGAGGTTGAGTATAGGGAAGCTTTCACAATGACTCTTGTGTGTGTGTGTGTGTGTGTGTGTGGTTGAGATGCCTCATGGCTGATTTGGGTGTTGGTTTGTCTTCTACCACCACCATCTTCACTGATAGTCAGAGCACATTAGGAGTTGTGAGGAACCCTGTGTTCCATGCTCCCAGTAAGCACATTGAGGTGCACTGTCATTATGTCAGGGAGAGTGTTGTATAAAAACAACTTCTACTCACAAATCAAACTACCAAGACCACACTCCTAAGAGAGCGCACGTATCCACCCATCCAACTCCACCCATATATATACCTCTAGCCCAAGGGGGTGCATGTCCTTGAGATTGGCCAAGTGTCCCTCATGTGAACACTTTCCCAAGGGTGATCACATGCCTTCTGATTTCCCACGGTCTATCACATGCATTCTAAATCAAATGAGGATTCTTCTCTCACATACACCCAAGGTGGCTCCTAGAGAAGCTTCTCCCAAGACTAAGGTTCCCACACCTTAGGATAAATCAAGCCTAAGGTTCCAACCATTCAATTGGGAGCTCATATGAATAAATACCTTAAGGGTTAAAACCAAGGGTTTCACCCAAAGGTTCAAGGCATGTTCCAAGGGTAATTCAAGGGCTAGGACAAAGCAAACATACATCATATTCTAACCTTTAGAATCCATATGTTTAACCTTCTAAACCCATGAATTATACAACATTCTTCCCCCCTTTAACATTTTCGTCCTCGAAAATGTGTGTAGGTATAATATGTGAAGTATTCCCCCGTGCACCATGATCTATACTCTGAGCATGGTCATCTCTCTCTTTAGATTCATTTCCAGGAATCAGATAAGGGCTGATCCCTATCTTAATCTGAAAGGAAAAGAATCAAAATCCCTGCCCAAATCACTTTCTCTTAGTCCACTTGAATGTACATGCATGTTGGGTACCTATGGACTAGTGAAATGGGTGGATTTCTTTGGTGGTCTTTTTGGTTTGGCACTTTCACAAACCTTGAGATCCATAAAAAAATATATTTTAGTACACTTTGTACTTCCCTAGAAATTTATAATTTTAGGACTCTATGATAGAGATCCTATCTCTATCTTGAAAGGGCCAGAAATTGGATTCGTCTTCCACTTTCAACAGAAAGGAGAGGAATCTTCATATGTTCTGAACTTAACTTATTCTTTTATAGTCCTTTTCAAATACAAATATACTTTATTTGTATTTTCCAAGACTTAGCTAAATATATGAACTTAGCAAAAGTGGGTCTAGTGAGTCCTTGCCAAAACATGCTCAATAAAATGAGGAGAAATATTATCTTCTCATTCCTTGGCAACTTAGGTGGACTTGTTTCAATCATCCAGGTTTTCTATAAAGTTCAAGTATTCTGAATGATAATATACCCAATCTAAAATTTCATGTCTACAAGTGGATCCCTATCTTGATCATGTTTGATTTTCCCTGGATTAATTCTCATAATAGAGTCTAATCCTTTTGGAGGTTTTAACATTCAAGACTTAGATCCAAAGATGACTTTAGGAATTGGAATTATTTGGTAGACCATTCTCCTAGGTCTCTACCCCATTTGTTCATCTTAGCTTAGCGTATTCTTCTAATGAGAATCAGTACTAGCTATCTTGAACCAATTGTGGTTTAGATAGTTATGTATACTAACCTCAAAGGTTACCAAAGCTTTGCAAACAAATCTTAATAAACCAATTCCTTCAAATCCTCAAAATTGAGGAGCAATACTTCATCAAGATACCTTCTAGATTTTCTTATCTATTTGGATGGAGTTAAATTATTCAAGTTTTGCTTTTAGTTCCAAGATCTTGCGAGAAAGATGCCTCTTTCTAGGTATCATATCTCAGATCTTGCTAGGAACATTCTTGAATCACTTGTTCTCACCAAAGATTCAAAAGAAGATCTTTTAGAGATCATTCTTTCATTCAAGGCTATTATTCTTGAATAGGCTTGACTTATTTTTTGGAGTTTAACTTCGTAAACTCCCAAAATTCTTTTATCCAAATTGATTGTTCCACATAAAATTTGGCTATGTGTTTTATTAAGAAAAAATGCATCTACTTAAAAGGATAGCCTTTTCTAGGGTAAATGTCATGTTCATTCTATTTACCCTTTTGTTCATACAACCAAGTGTATTAAATTGGTTCAACAAGGTACATTTCTACACCTCATAATGAACCTAAGACTTTAATCTAAATGGTCTTATCTTTAAGGCTTATCCCGATGTTTCCTATTGGATCTTGAGTCTAATTTCTCTCTCGCCATCAGAGAAAATTCTCAATGGGAGTTAGTTCTCACTGTCCCATACCAGGGAGTTCTTCCTCCAATCCATAGAACTACATCCTTAACCTTTCCACATTCTTTGCCCTTATCCTTTTTGATGCTCTCTGATCTTTTACCATGATCGTGAATTCCATCTTGGAAATCCTTGGCATCATAATCACAAGAGCAAAAACTAAAGTTTCTTATGTCAATTTATTCAAAGGTCTATTTAGGTTAACCTTTGAACTTTACTTGGTATCGAATTAGAAAAGGGTTTGGTATTTTTGACCAATGTAGGCTTCTTGGATTATCCAACCATAAAGGGTTGGATATATTTGACCAAGTTAGGTTACTTGACTTTCTCAAAATTCCTCTACCTAATTTAACATGAGATAAGATCAAGTCTTTTCTCCTTTAGATCCCTTTTTCAATGATATTTACCCATGGGATTTTCTTGGGATCTTCAACTCATACCTTCACGAGTTGATATCTTTGCTTAAGTCTTCAACATCAAACCATTATCTATTCTCCTTTTAGGGATGAACGATTATATGTCACCCTTTTGACTTAAGCAAGTGGACATACTTATCGATCCAAACTTTGGATCCATCTTTATCCTACTCTGACTATGCTTTAAATATTTGGCTAGCTTATCTTAATTTACTTGCCAAATTGGAATTCCTTAATGAATTCCCTACTTACCTATCTGGTTCTTATTTTGTTTGAGATTTAACTCAAACACATTTAGGTACTTGGACATCCAATGTACTCCTTAACTTTCATGAAAGAGTTAAGGAATATCTTTTGCTTAGAAGTATCATATTGATGATACCTTTCTTCCCCCCTTTAAAGAGTTTTCGTCCTCGAAAATTATAGGAAATTGATGATTTTTTAATTTCCTATCCAAATGGGAGGTTCATTTATGCAAAATCCTTCACTCAAAAAGCTCTCCAATATCCTTGAGTTTAAGCTTCCATTATCCTTAAGTTCAGTGACCCATACCACTGAACCCACTTAAATGACATTGTAAACCTAGATGTCCCGTACCATCCGATTTTCAATCCCACCTTAGTGTAGACAACTTTAGCTCTTACTCAAGGATTAAACTTCATTCGTTTTAGTCTTATCAAATATAATCAAAATCTTTGTAAGTTACATTCTTACAGAGTCTTGATTTGTTCTTTGAAAAGACTTTGAGCTTTTATTGAACTATTTCCTTGATTAGATGCAATCAAAGTTATCTTTGTTTATGTCATTTGATAATAGAGCTAGTATTCTCATACTAGATATCATCTATTGACATAAGTAGGCATCTGTATCAAAGGATATAGTCAATCATAAGCTTTGCTAAATGGTTACCTTGTTAACCATCTTGATAAATTGCTTCTTACTCATAGAGTACATTTTGGAGTAGAGGTCTTAAGAGTTTCTTTCAACCCTTTAATCTTCCTCTTCTCCAGATATGCTTGATGAGTTACACCTTTTCCCTCTTGAAGCAATTTTCTCAAAGTTCCAAATGGATCCTACCACTTGTCAATGAAGGAAGAAGCTTATTGGGGAAGAAATGAACCATTTTTCCCATAATATGTCATTCTCTTCCCCCTTTTAGTATGATCATTGTCCTCAATGACCAGATGTTTTAAGTTCCTATGAACTTCTTAACATCATTCATAATGAAAAATTGCCCTATGTGTGTAGGGTCTCACATAAGCTTCTAGTTTCTCCTTTGGATTTTTCAATCCAAAGTTCTTATTACAACCATTTATGGTTTAATAAGAAGAGAAACTTGTTGGATTTGAAGCTTAAGTGCTTGGCCTTATTGATTTGGCATGCCATGGGTTTTATGGAACTTGGGGGTCCATAAGTAGGATTCGAAGTTGAAATTCTGTTGGCTTTTGAATTAAGCCAACATATAAAAATCATAAAAGTTAATGGGCATAATCTCACCATACCATTGAACTTTTATGCTTTTGACTTCATATAAAGAAGTCATTTTTCTATCTTAAACCTTAAACTTACAATACTTAATTTCTCTCTCATGTCCCATCAACCCATGCATATGTGATTCAATCCATGCATCATAGTGTATACCAAAAACATTCTCATCTTTTCTTGAAGATATGTAGCATGCATAGGGTCCGAAAATTGAACCCCTCTTTAAAGCATGCATGGAATTCACATTTAGAACTCCACTTAGTGCATGAATACCTGTTTGTGCCATCCATTCATGTTCATGCCATGCTATAATGAACATTCTATGTCCATTATCTAACAATCTTTTAGATGCTCATTATATTCTATGCTAATGAAAAACATATTTCCATTCGATTATGCCTCTAATGCACCATGTAAGTGAATCATTTTATGCACTATTCAATGTGCATAAGTGTTCCACTTCATTCATTAGAAATGCATTCTTTCATGCATTCCTTTATTATGCCAAACAAAGAAAATAGATGAACAAATTCGAAGTTGTACTTACATTCGTCATAGCTTCGTCCATCTTTGAATTCTTGCATGAAGAGGCATATTCGTTTGGGTACTTTATACTTGAAGTTGCAAATTCGAGCCATCATGAATTTCCAATCTCAAGTATGTTTCTATAGGCATCATTGTACTTACTTGTATGCCCATACACACATTTAACCTTATAAAAACTCTAAGGGTACTCCAATGCATGCTTATAACTTCACAATTCTTCTATGAATTTCCAAGTACATATAGGAAATACTTTTACCCTTGTCTCATTACATATGAGATGATAATGACTTCCACTTCAGAAATAGAATCCGTTCTATGCATCATTCAGTTTATGTTAATACTAAAACGGAGGTTTTTTTTTTCTCAATTCATGACGGTAAAGTAACCTTTGTACTATGAGGATGCATTCTTTCCATTTCATGGTGTATTCGATGCATATGAACTCAAACACATGCAAGTGAAAAACAAAGTACTTAGCTCCAATATTTGTTTTTGCATCCTTTCATGGGCATTTTACATACTTACTTGTAGGCCCAACACTACATTGAACCTTACAAATATTGTAAGGACACCTAACTATGCAATTACACTCATATATGAAACTCCTTAGTATTCACAACATCACATATCATATGAGTTTAGTGCATATTGAATGTATGCTACTAATCCTCGTAGTACTTTTCTTGATGTTACCAAGTAGATAAATTCCATTTGATTGATGCCTATATTTTCAATTCTTCGTACTCAAACCTTGAAAGGAGTGTATGTGCATCCAAAAATTTCATTATTGTAAGAAGATGCTATATATATATATATATATATATATATATATATATATATATATATATATATATATATATATATATATATATATATATATATATATATATATATATATATATATATATATATATATATATATATATATATATATATATATATAAACAACAAAGATAGCTTATTTCTACTTCCCTGACATCAGTGGAGGAAGTCCCGTTACTTGAATGCTTTCCTTCCTCATATCTCCATGCTCTCAATCCGATGAATAAATCCACTCCTTGTTCTCTCACGTGGATCAACACTGGTAAAGTGTTCACAAAAATGAAGGCAAGAGGAAGCTTGCATCGGATGGCTGGGAGGATCTCTTGTAGAGGAAGCGGCTGAGTTCGCAAGAGCGATTGTGGGGAATAATGGTATGTTTCACAGACAAAGCTATCAATGCATGTGCCTGAGAATCTCTACCATCCCAACGAAGTTACTCTGCAGGAGATGCAGTAGGAACCACAACACGAACAGGAACCTAAAGACTATCACCAGCTTCAACACCATCTATATCACCTTCAGCAGTTGTGTTTACAGGTGAAATATGACATTTGTCAACACCTTGCACGGTATTCCATAGTCCTTTTGCAACCAATACATGATGCATCGTATAAGCCCATAATGTGTAATTGGTAGTATCCAACTTATCCTCAACGATCAACATAGAGAGTACATCATTGCTTTGATCCATGGTCAATGACTAAAATACCTTGATGTAGAAAAATGATTGTATCTCAAAAAGTTGAACAAAACTACCGTGTTGAATTCTACTAAACCTGTAGTAGACTTTGAGATGCTTATATGGGCTAACCAAAACTTGTATATATCTTTTGCACAAAAATACAAAATTGGGTGCATAGGCACTACGATAGTGTTTTCAGAGACTGAAACGAGATCAAATCATGATTTTGACACCATAGAGTGAAGCAGTTTTGAACTCTCAATCGTGTTGAGTATGCTCACCTGCAAATTTCGTGTGATTATGAGACTCTGATTGGAGAGGTGTTGATGACTCCCTAGATGAAGCGGCAACCTGCTTTGATACCAACTGTTGGAGTTTGAGGTTTGTGAAAGCATGTGAACAACACAAGGAAGAAGAAGAAGAGGCTTGGAGCGCAACACACAATACTGAATGTATTACCAAGAGAATGTACAAAGATAAGTGACCCATTAGGGTTATAGGCATATATACAAGCTGGGGGAAAAAAACCTCCTAAAGAGGAAATAAAGTGCCCCCACAATCCTAGTGTGTTCACACATATCATTAGCAAAATATATCAACAACACTAAAGAATAGAAATGCTTAAACAAATTGAAAATTGGAAGGAAAAATCAATTATTCAGATAAAATATTTGATTATTGAAAATGTGGTTCAGGAAACACTAGAAGAAATAGAAAGAGTACCTTCTCCTGTGAAAGAACAATATGTAGAAGATCATAGAGCAGTTGAGACAATTGATGAAGAGTCAGATGAGGTCATACATCAGTTGCTCACTGATTGTGAAACCAGGATGAAGTATATGAGGAAGATACACAACCAATATGAATATAAGATTGTAAAATCTGCATTAGAACATGGAGTTAGCCTTGATCATCACCATTGGGCTACAGATGGTCTAGGAATTCCATTCTGCATGGTTCTAGAGAGCATTAGAAATGATCAAATTGCTAGAGTGGGTAAAGAATCAAATGAATTTTTGGAATACGAAGAAGATATAGAAATAAAAAAAGAGTTATTTAGAGAGCTAATACTTCTTGGAGAAACTAAAGGATGCAGGATGATCTAGAAAGAGGCTCCATTACAATTGAAGATCAATCTAGTTTTTTATCTAGTGGCAAGGAGAAGAGACTGGCCAAAATTTTGGCAGATGAGAAAAGATGGGACTACCTTAGCAAAGTGGTTGAATTTTCCAAAGATAGTAGGACTCAAGAAGCGAACATGGCCATCAAATACCTACATGATAACCACTTGCAATGGTGTAGTAGACAATCTCGAGGATATCAATGATCCTACTTGTATATTAACAAATAGAAGTTTGAAGCTTCTAAACACTTGTATAGAAACCTTCACATATACGGATATTCAAGTAAGTAGAAATTTAGAATAGAATTTTAGAAAACTTATTTTCAAGTGTGACAAGGGACACTTGAAATGGTATTTAAGTCAATTATGGCTCATTTGTAAGGGGGGGTTTTTTTATCATTTGTGCTCTTTTTTATTAATGAGAATTTGAGAGCTCTTTCGTTCTTCCAATCTCATCATTAAGCTTTCATGAGAATTTCAAGCTGATTTTTTGAGTGTTCTTCATGGATTTGCCTTCATGATCAGTAGTTCTTTGAGTGTTTCATGCTATCTTAAGTCTATCTCATTATTCTAAATCTCCATAACATTCCAAAGCGCTATTCAACTTGATTGTGTGGTTCCATCATAATCACGATTTTCTCATCACTAGGTATAGGTATTGAAATTCAAGTTTCGCATTAGCAATATCTTTATTATGAAAATGGCACATTTTAGGTGCAAAAATAACTAAAAAATCTTATTCCTAGCTCAATCTATAAGAAATCATAGAAATTATTCATAACTTTTGTGAAACCTCTAATGAAATTGATCTCATGATGACAAATCTTGGAGTCCATTGATGAAGAAGGGGTTGTGGCCCTAGTATACTTCCTAGATTGACAATTTAAAGTGTTTAAGGTTGTTGTTCCTTTATACTATGATGATTGGAGAGGAAAACTCCAAACTATTACCAAAACACCCATACTCTCCAAAAAGGAAGCGGATCTTGTTGAACCCATAACCTCTTGTTGCAAAACAAATGTAACGGTCAAGCACTGAGTGAGGAAGGGATACCACATATGGCATAGAGATATGTGGAGACTTTAAAAAAAAAGAGGGATAAAGTGGTGGAGCTTTTGGCTATGCACGACTTCCAATGAGGAGGAGGAGCACTATAAAAAGCTCAATTTCAAGTATTAAGTGTTTTACAATTTCCTACTAATCCTGGTTTTGGGAGAGGAAATTGAAGGTGCTTTCGGCATGGAATTTTGAGATAAAATATGTATATGTGGAGTATGAGATGCATGCTCTTATGTGGAGTCTACAAACTCTCAAACTAGAAAGGAAATTTAGCGTACCTCTGAAATTCCCCTTTTTAGGATTTTTAAGTAATTTCCAAGAGTTAAAATTGGTAAGTCCTCAATTTGAGAGAGGTCATAGGTTTGCAATTTCTAACAATTTTTGACAACTACAGTTTGGAAGCGATATCTTGCAAACTCAGAAGGTGTTTGAAGTGATTTCACTTCGAGGCATTCAAATATGATTCATATTAAATTTTATGATTGTTTGCAAGTCTTGGGAAGATTTTTGAAAGTTTTTCAATGGACTACATATGTAGTTTTGGGTATATTTCTAGTACCTTTTGTAATAATCTGACCATGTTTGATGTTTTGGGAAGTGTTCCAATGTCACTGGACATTTCAAATTTCATTTAAGGGCTTGGAAAGAAAAATTGAAGAGGTCTTGCAGCTCTTCAAAAATCATGGATGCATTCAATTATGAGGTCAAACCATTTTAGGGATGTATTTCTTACATTCTTAAGCATCATAGTTTATGTTTTGGGCATGTTAGCAAATATTAATGTGTCAAGTAAAGATAATTTAGAAGGGAAACAAAGTCATGGAAGTTCAAATTTGAGACATTTACCATGCATGAATGTGTTTGAAATGAATTCATAGAAGTTGATCATTGTTTTAAGTTTAAGAGAAGAATGAATTAACTTGCTAGGTATACACTTGGAAACTAAAACACCAATAGGACACTTTAGCACCTTTTAAAGAAATGGAGGATATAAAGATTCAAGCCTTAGCTTGTGGCATTGCAGATTTGGACATACCTCTTTCTTATCAAAGATCTCTTCCAATCATCTTGTCAAAGTTCTAACTAGGATCACATAAGTGGAATTGAATTGCCAAGCATGTGCCAAGCAAACAATTGCCCCTTTGCCTACAGAAGCATCCATTTCTGCATCTAAACCCTAGGCATTAGTCCATGCTGATATTTCTGGACCTATGCACATACCTTCTCTTAGTGGGCCAATTTGCTTCTTCCTGATAGTAGATGACTTCACTAGATACACCTGAGTTTATTCACTTAATCATAAAGAGGATACCCTTTCCTAGTTCAAGGAATGGACACAAACAGTTCAAGAAGAATTTCCAAGTTCTTTGAAGGTCATCCGATCTAATGGAGATAGTAGCTTTGTCAATCACACCTTCTCCAAGTACTTGAAGCAACATGGCATTAAGTATCAAGCATCACAAGATACTCAACAAGCTATTGCCTTACAGAAGATTTGAAGTGTGATCCGGATGGCCAAGGTTATGCTTAATCAAAAGCAACTTCCACTAAAGTTTTAGGGTGAAGCAATATAGATAATAGCACATATTCAAAATAGAGGGTTCTCATATGTCTTGAAGAACCAAACACCATTGAGGATTCCTTTTAGAAGAAGCCAAGTGTAAGTTATTTCTGCATCTTTGGTAGTGATGCGTATGTCCAAGGCCATGATGATGATCGGCCTAAGGAGTACATTTTCATCAGGTATAGTGACCGACAAAAGGCATACAAACTCTGCGACCCAAAGAGTCACTCAGTTACAGTAACCAAAGATTGCATCTTTGATGAATACTCTAAGTATTCATCTCCTTTGGATCCTCCCATTTCCACTTTAGAGGGGGGATTATTCTAGTTTTTGACAGTCACATTATGTGGAGCATGCTCTCTTTGTACATGACTTTCGAGATCATGGTATAGTTTTGGAGCATGAGGAATTAGAGACACAATATTAGCTTATACCTCAGATGGCTACACCTTCTATTTAACCATCTAAGGTTTATACTTCCCCTCAGCTTCCGTTGGGTATTACTCCAAGATCAGTGACTCGTCATTTTCCATTTCTATCTTCGAGAGTCCACTTACCTCATCTACAACAGCATTTTGTGCATGTACTCTTCCATTCTTGGAGTCCAACGTCTTTTCATTTACCATAGGATACTCCGACATCTACTTGGATTCATCACTCAGGTGGATCCTTTTCTCGGCCAACTTCTGAGTTTAGAGGGGGCTTCCATGGTCCTATCGACACACATCAAGATTTTGTACACTCCATGGAGGATTATAGCCTACTTATAAACTACCATGTGACTATGATTTTATGCTTCATACTTTATATTTCATTCTTATAGGACCTACTTCTTGGCGATACACATCTCGTGGTGGATATTGTCAAAGCTTTGGAGGTTCCTACATACCACATGGAGTCATCCTACCTATCTCGCATGGAGATAATCTCGCCCAGTGAGATCTTGTTCCGTTCCTGTACCTTGTTGGTGGTGTACCTCTCGAGCATTCGCTTGATCCATATGGTGGACACCTTATGGAGTATCTAGCATTCCCGCATGGTCAATACCACTTGGAGGCTGTGGATTTCCAAATGGAGACTTCCTATTTGGTGCTCGTGTTGTTGCTGCTACATTTTTGGTGGACCTTTCTCTCATACCCTAGCAACCTCCATAATCTACAAGATGGAGCTTCAGAGGGGGTGTTGAGAATATGAGAGTGCATCTCCCTTTTGTGTCTTCGAGCCACTCTATTTCCATTCCATTTCCATTAAATTTCCATTTTATATTATATCCTTTGTATTTGGGTACCTTGCCATTTGCTTCTACCATTGTATTCATTCTCCTTTGAGGGGAATTATCCCACAGTTTTGGAGAGCCCCTCCCAAATCTATATAAGAAGGGCCTCTCCCCCCCTTTGTACTTGGTTAGAAGCTCGAGGAGCCTACTCCATGCTCTTGGCAAGCTCATTTCTACTCCATGTGAGTTTACCCATTTCTTGGTCTACTCACTTTGAGTCTCTCACACTCTTTCTTTTGCGAGTACACTCTTCTTTTCATTTTGCTTCCATGCATTTACTCTCTACAAAAAGTGCATCAGTGGTCCTAGTGTGTTCACACACATCACTTCCTAAATATATCAACAAATCCCCCCTCGGAGTGATACCGTAAATGAGGAGCTAGCACTCGTGTATAAGGAAGTGCCAAGCTATGTCAAATTAATCCACAAAAGGAAGTAAACCCAAAGCTTTGTGGAAAGCTTCAAACTTCTCCCTAGACAGAGCCTTTATGAAAAGGTTTGCAATGTTCTCCTATGTGGGCACATATGCCAAACTGATCTCTCCAGTAGAGAACCTCTCTGTTGTATAATTCATGGGTTTAGAAGGTTAAACATATGGATTCTAAAGGTTGGAATATGATGTATGTTTGCTTTGTCCTAGCCCTTGAATTACCCTTGGAACATGCCTTGAACCTTTGGGTGAAACCCTTGGTTTTAACCCTTAAGGTATTTATTCATATGAGCTCCCAATTGAATGGTTAGAACCTTAGGCTTGATTCATCCTAAGGTGTGGGAACCTTAGTCTTGGGAGAAGCTTCTCTAGGAGCCACCTTGGGTGTACGTAAGAGAAGAATCCTCATTTGATTTAGAAGGCATGTGATAGACCTTGGGAAATTAGAAGGCATGTGATCACCCTTGGGAAAGTGTTCACATGAGGGACACTTGGCTGGACACTTGGCCAATCTCAAGGACATGCACCCCCTTGGGCTAGAGGTATATATATGGGTGGAGTTGGATGGGTGGATACGTGCTCTCTCTTAGGAGTGTGGTCTTGGTAGTTTGATTTGTGAGTAGAAGTTATTTTTATACAACATTGGTATCAGAGCTTAGGTCGATTTTTGATTCTTCCTCGCGAGAGTTGATCTCTGAGTTTCCCATTACTCTTGCCCGTGGTGCAGCTGCGTCACACGCTTTGAAGCTTTCCTTTTAGAGGGAGCAAAAGTACAACATATGAATCCCCCCCTATTGGGAGGGGGATATGGGCACACTCAAGGCCATTCAGCCATCGGCTATAGCCTCAAGCGCCAGTTTTAATAGCAATGCGGTCGCGCGCTCACTTCAGTGTGGACAGAGACAATCTCACGCTCACGAGGCCTTCTCTCGTTCGAATGGAGATACCAGAGTACTACGGGAGCGCCTTTATTTATACTACTTTTTGATGCGCATTACTACGCATGTGGGATTATGAGGCTCCTCCCAGCCATGTGATGTGCGCCCAAAGAGAGGTCTGAAGAACTCAACCGCTTCCTCAAATAGCAAAGGATGCTTGGGATACACTAACCACTTTATACTAGACATGGAATGAGGCTTTTATTTCTTACCTCCAAAAACAATTGGAGAGTGAGCACATGAATGAAGGAGATTCCATGGACATTTTTTTGACAAAGATCAAAGATTTGAAGGAGATTCCATGAAGTCTTACCTGATAGTTCCCTTATGTAGACTGTTCTAAATGGTTTTCCAGATTGATATCAGAGTTTTGCTTCTACTCTTTGATTGATGATTCCAAATGCCTTAACATTCAAGGATTTAGTCTCTGTTCTATTGCAAGAAGGTCTGTCTAGGCAGAACATGTCCATTATGCATGTTGTAGATCAAGCTTTCCTGGATAGTCGAAAGGGCAAAGGTAAATGGAGCTCGTCTACTAGTAAGCAAAAACTTGCTAATTCTACACAATCAAAGAAGGATGACAGAGACAAAAAGAAAATAGAAAAGCAAAAATTGTTTTGCAAGTACTGTAAAGGAAATGATCATGTCATAAAAAGTTGTCCAAAAGTGGCTGCAAAGAGGCAAAGAAGAAACACGCTGGAATGGTTTTTGCACAAGCCTCTAAGCCCAAAACAAAGTCTACTAATCTTGTGCAGAATGAAGAATGGGCATTTACTATTGTTTGCAGTTATGACCCATCTTCTCTTGAATAGTGTAGGTCTATGGTAGACTTAGATGTTTAGTACTTTGGTAGTGGGGCAACCAAACATATTACCTCGCAATGCAATTTCTTCACTTCACTTGAGCCTACCCCTATAGGGAAAATTTTCACATGCACCAACAACGCCTCTTATCCTATCATGGGAGTTGGTAAGATCATTTTGACTATTGTTGATGGTAGTTATTTTACATTTTCGGATGCTTTATTTATGCCAACAATCAAGAAAAAATTATTATCAGTTTCTATATTAGCCATAAATGGCTTGGTTGTGAAATTTATTGATGAAATGTATTAGTTATGTCATTATTGCTTCTGGCATTTTATATCATGGGCCATAAAAGCTCATAAGTTATGAAAAATATGTGAATGATTGAGCATGTGCAGTTCAAGATTCTTAGGCTATGTCAGATGCGAAGCTTTGACATGCACACTTTAGTCATCCGAATTTCGCTAGTTTGGTACACATGCAGAAATCTAAAATGTCCTCTTTGCCCAAACTTGGAGCACCTGGTAAATATGGCTGTCAAGGCTATATTTTGGGCAAAATGCAGCATTCCTCTTTCCCAAAAGATGGTTTAGTTCAAGCTACTCAGAAATTGCAAGTTGTTCACAGTGATGTTTGTGGTCCTATGTAGACACCTTCTTTTGGAAACTATCTTTACTTTGTGACTTTCATTGATGATTTCTCCAGGCATGCATGGGTATATCCACTGAAGGAAAATTCTGAAGTGTCTATGTGCTTCAAATAGTTTCTCATTTTGACTAAAAACCTGTCAGCATGTAAAATGGGCATCCTCCGTTTTGATTGAAGGGGGGAATATATGTCTCCTAATTCGGTCATGCTCAAGAAAGAGGTAGTGATTTTGATGAGATCTTTGCTCCTACATGCCAAATGACTACAGTTCATAGCATCTTTTCACTTGTAGCTCATCATGGTTGGAATGTATACGAGTTGGACATTAAAACTTCATTTATGAATGGTGATTTTCATGAAGAAGTGTATGTTTTTCAGCCCCATGGTTTTGTGCAAAAAGGGCATGACAACAAAGGGTGCAGGTGGAAAAGGCATTATATGGTTTGAAACAAGCACCACGTGCTTGGTATGAAAAGATGTATGCCTAACTTATTGCACATGGTTTTGAGAGCAGTCCAAGTGAGAGCACCTTATATGTTAAGCGTGCAAATGATGTGCTTTTGATCATTGTTGTCTATGTTGATTACATGCTGCTCACTAGTCCTCATGAGAAGCATACTACTGATTTTAAGGCTGATTTGCATGCCTCATTTGAGATGTCACATTTGGGGCATTTGCATCATTATTTGGGCATTCAATTTATGTAGGTTGATGGTGAAATAGTCTTGTGTCAAACAAAATATATTGACACATTGTTGGAGTGTTTTGGCCTTGAAGATTGCAAACCTATTGCCACTCCAATGGAAACAGGTTTTCGGTTGAGTCTTCATGATGTTGGAGATGCATTTGATGTTGTTCTCTATCAGCAGGTTGTTGGATGCTTGATTTACTTATGCATTACTCGACCATATATTCAGTTTGCTATCTCACAGATGAGCAAGTTTATGCATTTCCCAAGTGCCAAGCATTGGTAGGTGGTTTAGCACATCTTTTGCTACTTGAGTGGTACCCAGCTACTTGGATTGTTGTACCCTAAGGGGGGATCACTACCGCAAGATTTACATGCTTTTTCAGACTCTAAATGGGTTGGTTGCTATGACGCTTGTGTGTCCAATAGTGGTTTTTTCTTCATGCTTGGCAGCTCATGCATATCTTGGTTGAGCAAGAAGTAGCCTACTGTGGTCACTTCTAGTTGTAAGTATGAGTATAGAGAAGCTTTCATAGTGACTATTGAGTTTGTGTGGCTCAAACATCTTATGGATGATTCGGGTGTTGGTCGGTCTTCTGCCACCACCATCTTCACTGATAGTCAGAGAGCATTGCTAGTTGTGAGGAACACTGTGTTCCATGCTCGTACTAAGCACATTGAGGTGCACTATCATTATGTCTGGGATAGGTTCTCTACTAGAGAGATCAGTTTGGCATATGTCCCCACACAGGAGAAAATTACAGACCTTTTCACAAAAGCCTTGCCTGGGGAGAAGTTTGAAGCTTTCCACAAAGCTTTTGGCTTACTTCATTTTGTGTATTGATTCCACATAGCTCGGCACTTCCTTATACATGAGTGGCAGCTCCTTTTTCACCGCGTCACTCCCAAGGGGTATTTGTTGATATATTTAGGTAGTGATGTGTGTGAACACACAAGGATCTCCGGGGCACTTGTTTCCCTCTTTAGGAGGTTTTTTCCCCCAGCTTGTATATATGCCTATAACCCTGACGAGTCACTTATCTTTGTACATTCTCTTGGTAACACATTCAGTATTGTGTCTAAGCTTCTTCTTCTTCCTTGTGTTGTTTGCATGCTTTCGTAGACCTGAAACTCCAACAACTGCTGCCATGTGGCTCTCTCCATTTCAATATTTTCATTGAGGTTACTATAACCTCTCTTTTCTGTAGCAGTATGTGTGCTTGCTTGCTTCTCCAATTTCTTTACATCTTTTATCTCTTCCTTCATTTTTTCTATTTCTTGCTTTAACAATTCTACTTCTACATTCCGATTCTCTGAATTTCCTCATTTTTTAGATAGTTCTATAAATGAGGGTTTTCACCAACTGTTTCTTTTAAAGTCCATTGAAACAACATCTAACATCGATTAGTTATTTTAACCTCCATTTTCAACAACATCTCTTCAACCTCATTTAAATTTTTTATTAGTGCCATTTGTTGTTGAATATTTTTGTTAATTGATTGACCACTTTGTTGCTTCTTCAAGTTGTTTTTCAACACCTCTTCCCAAACTCTTTATTGTAAATTTCCTAGATTTCTAGATTGTTTTTCCAAAGTATCTTTTTCCAATAATTGCTGAGTCTTTTCTATGACTTCTTTACATAATTTCTTTTTTTTTTTTTGCTTCCAATTCAGGTAATGGATACACTTTCTCCTGATCTGCTAGGATAGCTCTTTCCTCTATTCTTGCTTTGTATGCTTTTGTCAAAGTTTCTAACTATTTTGATAGATTTTGCATGTAATTACAATCATGTTTTTCTTTTGGATCTTTTTCGTGTGATTTCCTATGAATTTTGGTCTACACTTTCGTTACTAGTTCTTCTATTTTCTTTTCCCACTTAGCCTTTTGTTAAGCTCTCCTTTCTTTCCATTAAGGGTTCCTTTTTATTTCCCTCTTATCCTCTTCCACTCTTATTTTCTGTTGCTTGGCTTGGGCTCTTGTCACTACTTGTATAGGTGTCACTTGGTCATGCTCACTCTCAATGTTTTCATAATTTCAAATGTTTTCAAAGGTATGTGAGTGTTTACTATTTGTTTATGTGGATTCTTTGGACAATCTTTGATCAAATGTTCTCTTCCACAATCTTTACAATATGATCCTTCTATTCTCAAAGTAGGTGGTTGAGGACATTCTCTCACAAAATTATCTCCCCCATACCTATAACAAGTTACCTTTTGTGTAGTTTTGAATTGAGGTTTTGGGTTTGACATGTAATTATTTTTTATATACATGAATGTGTTTGCATCCATTTCAACTCTCCCATTTCCAATATCCAAAGCTTGAAGATCAAGTTCTTTGTTATAAGTGTATTCCCAACTATTTTCTTTAAAATGATCATCTGAGTGACTGTTATACGTGTCAGAATATTTTTTATATGGTACCAGTGCTCTCTCCATGCTTCCCTCCATCGATGTATACTTCATTGGAACCACATTAGTTGGTGTGGGTGGTTGTTTTCCTAAGGTAGGTCTAGGTTGTTCCAAAAAATCTCTTTCTCTCATGGGTTGTTAGTGATAAAGACACTCATCTCACATACGATTTATCCGTTTCTTTTCTAATAGAAAATATTTGATTGATCTTCTATCTTGTAAATGTGGTGGTTTTTTATAATTGCACATATGAGTGGAATATTTTTCTCCACACACAAAGCACTTTTTGGGTTGTGTCATTCTAGGGTTGATTGGATTTGTCTTTGTTGTAGCTCCTAAATCTTTGGCTATTGCTTGAGCTAACTCTTCTATATGTGGTATTTTGGTTTCACTACTTCCTTGTTGATCAAAGATCAAAATATCATTCCCCTTATTTTCTTCTAGATCAATGGCTCCCTTGATTCAAGATTCTAGATTTGGATATCTTCCACAATATACCATGGTCCTTAATTGTGCGTTAATCATTCCTTCCATGAACAGAGACACTCTTTTAGGCATTGATGGATTCTCTTCTTGAGGGCACCTATCTCGATATTTTTTGAATCTTATGGTTACTATCCTTGTACTTTCATCATGTTTTTTCCTAAATGTATGAATCAATGTAGTTGTACTATGTTTCATTCTAGTTTTGGAGAATTCCCCAATGAATTCTTCCAAAAATTTCTCTATGTCTACAAACATTTCATTCCTCAATGGTAGGAACCAAGTCAAGGTAGTGTTGATATATTTAGGTAGTGATGTGTGTGAACATACTAGGATCGCAGGGGCACTTTTTTCCCTCATTAGGAGGTTTTTTTCCCCCAGCTTGTATATACTCGTATAGCCCTAACGGGTTACTTATCTTTGTACATTCTAGTGGTAATACATTCAGCATTGTGTGTTGTGCTCCAAGCTTCTTCTTCTTCCTTGTGATGTTTGCGCGCTTTCGTAGACGTCTAGCTCCAACAATTGGTATCAGAGCAGGTCACCACTTCATCTAGGGCATCATCGACACCCCTCCAGTCACAGTCTCAGAATTGCATAAAATTTGGTGAGCATACTCACGATCTGAGCTCGTTTTGGCCTCCAAACACATTCTCGTAGTGCTTGTGCAGGCCATTTTTTCTTTTTGTGCCAAAGACATATACAAATTTTGGTTCACCAGTATAAGCATTTCGAAGTCTGCTACAGGTTTAGCAGAACTCATTAGGGTAGTTTTATTCAACTTTTTTAGATACAATCATTTCTTTTGCATCAAGGTAGTTTAGTCAGTGGCCATGGCTGAAAGCAATGATGTATTCCGTATGTTGGCTATTGAGGATAAGTTGGACATTACCAATTATCCATTGTGGGCTTTTATGATGTGACATGTATTGGTTGCAAAAGAACCATGGAAAATTGTGCAGGGTGTTGAAACGTCCTATTACACCTACACATACAAATATTGAAGCGAATGCAGATGGCATTGAAGATGCTGATATTCTTTGGATTCCTATTCATGCTTCAGTTTCTGCTGCACCTACTGCAAAACAAATTCATTGGGATGGCAAAGATGCTTAGGCACATGCATTGATAGCCTTGTCTGTCAAACGTGCCATTATTCCTCACATTCACTCTTGCAAAACAACTAAGGATGCTTGGGATACACTTACCACATTGTAATTGGCTAGGAACGAGGCTCGTGTTGCTTACCTCAAAAACAATTGGAGAGTGAGCATATGAATAAAGGTGATTCTATGGACAGTTTTCTAACAAAGATCAAAGACTTGAAGGAACAGTTGATTTCTGCTGATGAAGTTATACCAGATAGCTCACTTCTGTAGAACATTCGGAATGGGCTTCCTGATTCATATCAGAGTTTTGCTTCTACTCTTCATTTGATGATGAAAGGCAATCCAAATGTCTTATCATTTGAGGAGTTAGTCTATGTTCTATTGCAAGAAGATCAGTCTAGGCATAATAGGTCCATTATGAGTGTTGCAAATCAAGCTTTCCTGGATAGTGAGAAGGGCAAAGGTAAATGGAGCTCATCTACTAGTAAGCAGAACTCTGTAAATGCTACACATTTGAAGAAGGAAGCAAAGATGAGAAGAAATAAAAAAAGCAGAAATTCTTTTGTAAGTACGGTAAAGAAAACGATCATATCATAAAAAACTAACCAAAACGGGTTGCAAAAGAGCCAAAGAAAAAAGAGGCTGGCATGGTTGTTGCAGAGGCCTCTACACCAAAAATGGAGTCTGCAAATATTGTGTAGAATGAAGAATGGGCGTTTACTACTCTTTGCAGTTTTGACCCATCTTCTCATGAGTAGTGTATGTCTGCAATAGACTCAGATGTTTGCCAGTATTTTGATAGTGGGGCAACCAAACATATTACCTCACAACGTAGTTTCTTCACTTCACTTGAGCCTGCCCCTATAAGGTATACTGTCACATGTGCTAACAACTCCTCTTATCATGTCATGGGAGTTGGTAAGATCATTCTGACTACTACTGGTGGTAGTCCTTTCTCTTTGTTGGATGCTTTATTTATGCCACAGATCAAGAAACATATGTTATCAGTTTTTGCATTAGCCAAGATTGGTTTGGTTGTGAAATTTGTTGATGACAGATGTACACTTCATGATCTGTCAAATGGCGACATGATAAATGCTTCTAGCATTTTATGTCATGGGCTATATAAGCTCACAGACTATGAAAAATCTATGAATGATTCAACATGTGTAGTACATGATTCTCAGGCTATGTCAGGTACAAATCTTTGGCATGCAGGGTTTGGTCATCAGAATTTTGCTAGTTTGCTACGCATGTAGAAATATGAAATGGTGTCCTCTTTGCCCAAACTTGAGGCACTCAGTAAACATGTTTATGAAGGCTATATTTTGGGCAAAATGCAGCGTTCATCCTTCCCAAAAGATGGTTCAGTTTGAGCTACTCAAAAATTACAGCTTGTACACAGTGATGTCCGTGGTCCTATGTAGACACTGTCTTTTGGAATCTATCTTTACTTCGTGACTTTCATTGATGATTTTTCTAGGCATGCATGGGTATATCCACTCAAAGCAAAGTCTGAAGTGTTCATGTGCTTCAAACTATTTTTTGCTTTGGCTGAAAATCTGTCAGCATGTAAAATGGGCACCCTCTGTTCTTATCCAAGGGAGGAATATATATCTTTTGACTTTAATGCATTTCTGGTTGAACATGGGATAAAACATCAGTGTACAGGGTTGTATACACCTCAAAAAAATGGAATTTCTAAACGGAAGAACAGATCATTCTTGGAGATTGCGAGGTCTATGGTCAAAAGTGAGGCTTTACCACATAGTTTCTGGCTTGAGGTTGTCATGTGTGCAACATATGTACTTAATAGGTGTCCCACTAAAGCACTACAGTCTATCACTCATATGAGGCTTGGCATGGTCGCAAACCATCTGTTGCTCATCTGCATGTTTTTGGTTGTTTAGCATATGCATTAGTGCCTCAACAACATCGCAAGAAATGGGAAGATAAAGCAATAAAATGTATTTTCATTGGGTATAGTTCTGAAAGCAAAGTCTATCGTTTGTATCATCCACAAACTAAATGCATTTTGGTTAGTCGTGATGTTGTTTTTGTGGAAGATGCCATTCAGCCTTTACTTTCATGTATGAAGGAGACATCTGTTAGATCCAAGGACATGTATGATACTTTGCTGCCTCTTTTTATAGGTGGACAGTCTAGTGCTAGTCCTAATGAGGCAACTTCTCAACCATTGCAGGTTTCATGTGATGATGCAAATCATTCCATTTCTGATGCAGATTTGCATGATGCACTTGTTGATGAGAGAGCTCATATTGAGGAGGCAAAAACTATGCCAAAATGGCTAGCGTAGACTTTGCATGGTAGCAAATTAGATGCACCTCTATCATACCATACTTGTTCAGGCTCTCATAGTGCCTCTTTTGCATTAGATTGCTATGCCATGGCTGCCTCTAGTCTCTATAATGAGACTGAGTGTGTTTCCTTTGATGAAGCATAAAATTCTGAACATTGGATGGCTACAATGCAATCTGAACATGATAATATCATGCAAAATGGTACCTTGTCTTTATGTGACTTGCCTCCTAGCAAGTAGGCCATTGGCACTAAGTGGGTATACAAGTTGAAGCATAAACCTGATGGAACAGTTGACATGTATAAGGCTAGGCTTGTTGCAACTGGTTATGCACAGGAAAGAGGCATTGATTTTGATGAAACCTTTGCACCTACATTCTGAATGACTACTATTCATAGCATATGTGCACTTGCAGCTCATCATGGTTGGAATGTATATCAGTTGGACATTAAAACAACATTTCTGAATGGTGACTTGCATGAAGAAGTGTATGTTTTTCAGCCCCATCACCTTGTGCAGAAAGGGCATGAAAACTAGGTGTGTAGGTTAAAGAAGGCATTATATGGTTTAGATTGAGTCTTCATGATGCCAGAGATGCATTTGATGTTGTTCTCTATCAACAGGCTGTTGTATGCTTGATTTGCTTATGCATTACTCGGCCAGATATTCAATTTGTTGTCTCACAAATGAGTAGGTTTATGCATTGCCCAAGTGTCAAGCATTGGCTGGCAGTTAAGTGCATCTTTTGCTACTTGACTGGTACTCGGCTACTTAGGTTGTTTTATCCCAAGGGGGATCACTACTGCCAGATTTCCATGCTTTTTTTGGCTTTGACTGGGCTAGTTGCTATGACAATCGTGTATCCACTAGTGGATTTTGCTTGCTTCATGCTTGGCAACTCATGCATATCTTGGCTGAGCAAGAAGAAGCCTATTGTGGCCACTTCCAATTGTGAGGCTGAGTATAGGGTAGCTTTCACAATGACTATTGAGTGTGTGTGGCTCACACGCCTTATGGTTGATTTGGGTGTTGGTCAGTCTTTTGCCACCACCATCTTCACGCATAGTCAGAGTGCATTGGTAGTTGCGAGGAACCCTCTGTTCCATGCTCGCACTAAGCAAATTGAGGTGCATTATCACTATGTAAGGGAGAGGTTCTCTGGTGGAGAGATTAGCTTGGCATATGTGCCCACAGAGGAGAGCATTGTAGACTTTTTTGAAGGCTCTACCTAGGGAGAAGTTTGAAGCTTTCCGCAAAGCTTTGGGCTTACTTCCTTTTGTGGAAGATTCCACATAGCTTGGCACTTCCTTATACATGAGTGCCAACTCCTTGTTCACTGCATCACTCCAAGGGGGGATTTGTTGATATATATAGGTAGTGATGTGTGTGAACACACTAGGACCGTCGGGCACTTTTTTCCCTGTTTAGGAGGTTTTCCCTCTAGCTTCTATATATGCCTATAGCCCTAATGGGTTACTTATCTTTGTACATTCTAGTCATAATACATTCGATATTTTGTGTTGTGCTCCAAGCTTCTTCTTCTTCTTCTTCGTGTTGTTCGCATTTTTCCGTAGACGTCTAACTCCAAAAGCTTCAAATTTTATCTTATATTTTTGTATCTCTTATGCCCTTAGGATTTGTTGTATTTAGCTACATGATCATGAGGATCTGAAGATCCATCATATTGATTTTTCATGCATTTTGCTACTTGTTATGGTCTCATGGTTCTTCCAAGATTGTTCTACTCATTTCTTCTTTTGATAGGAAACTCATGTATAGCTTCTCCTTCCCTTCGAAAAGGATTAGGTAAAGTATGGTCTCCTTTCCTTATGTGGTTCTACAAGAGTGTGATGTCTGTTATGCCTTGGAATGTCTAGTTGTTCTAGATTTTGATCTCATGCTCCTTTCTTTGAGCATTGATGTAAATCATTTGTATCATCTGGGTTATTTGTGAATACATATTTACATCCTTGTCAATCTTCATATCTGCCATCTTTTAACTGAGCCACTAGCATCAAATTTAAAGGAATTTCTAAGTTTCTCAATCCAATGAGATCCTTATGCAGTCCGCCCTGATACACATAGGCCCCAAACGTATTTGTATACAAGTAATTTATGATGTTTCTATAGTCTACATTGTCAGATGTTTCTGCTTCTCCATTTGGATTTTCCATCTTGCTATGTGATAAGCATGTATTGTGATCCTCCCTTATTATGTTTTGTTGTGCCCAAGACTCCTTACATCCTTGCCTATGTTTAATAATAAGCCCTAATCTCAATCTCATCATTTTTTATGAAATTCCCCAAAAAAACCCTAAATCCTTGATAGAAATAGGATTGGAGATTGGTTTCCCTTTATTTTGGCATTTTTTTTCCAAATAAATCTCTTTGTGTTAGAAAATGTAAAATTTTTCATGTATGAATTTGAATTCAATTGGAAAAATCGCGATTTTGTGCTCAAAATCATGTTTTTCACAAGGAATCGTAATTTTTAATGGTCATGAGTTTTTTTAAGTTTCCCTTGTTTTGTAGATTTTATATTGTTTAGATTTTTTTCAATACTTATAAAATTTGGAATTTCTTGAAAATTGTGTTTTTGGTTCAATTTTGAAAACCACGATTCTATGCAAGAAATCGTGTTTTTTTGCTCAAAATTATGATTTTGAGAAATTGTGATTCTCACACTCCACATATCATGATCTTGAAGCAAGACACGATTCTCAAAGGGTATCACATTTTTCTTCCAAAATTGCAATTTTATGTTGAAAATCATATTTTCCTTCTGAGGAAAAAATCAAGATTTTCAAGTATGCAAAATCATGTTTTAATTCAATCACGGCCGTCTTATCACACAATCATGATATTTTGCAATTCTGAGGTCAAAAGCATGAAATTTTAACCCTCAAAACCATGATTCTCTATCAGAATCCTAATTTCTTATGATCATGAAAATCTCAATTTTTAGTAAAAATCTTAATTTTAGAGAATCATGTTCTTACCCACAGAATTATTGGAGTTTGAGGTCTGCGAAAGCACGCAAACAACATAAGGAAGAAGAAGAAGCTTGGAGTACAACAAAAAATATTCAATGTATTACCAAGAGGATGTACAAAGATAAGTGACACGTTAGGGTTATAAACATATATACAAGATAAGGGAAAAAAACCTCCTAAAGAGGGAAAAAAGTGCCTCCCCGGTCCTAGTGTGTTCACACACATCACTACCTAAATATATCAACAAATCCCCCCTGGGAGTCATGCAGTGAACAAGGAGCTGGCACTCATGTATAAGGAAGTGCCAAGCTATCTGGAATCATTCCACAAAAGGAAGTAAGCCAAAAGTTTTGCAGAAAGCTTCAAACTTCTCCCTAGGTAGAGCCTTTGTGAAAAGGTCTTCAATGTTCTCCTATGTGGGCACATATGCCAAATTGATATCTCTAGTAGAGAACCTCTCCCTAACATAATGAGAGTGCACCTCAATGTGCTTAGTGTGAGCATAGAAGACACAGTTCCTTGCAACTAGCAATGCGCTCTAAGTGTTAGTGAAGATGGTCATGGCAGAAGGCTGACCAACACCCAAAGCAGCCATAAGGCATCTAAGCCACATGCACTCAATAGCCGCTATGAAAGCTGCCCTATACTCAGCCTCACAACTAGAAGTTGCCACAATAGGTTGCTTCTTGCTCAACCAAGATATGCATGAGCTACCAAGCATGAAGCAAAAACCTCTAGTGGACACACGAGTGTCATAGCAATTAGCCAAATTAGAGTTTAAAAAAATTGTAGATCTGGTGGTAATGATCCCCCCCTTGGGATAAAGTAATCCAAGTACCTAGGTACCACTCAAGTAGCAAAAGATGCACTTAACCGCTTGCCAATGCTTGACACCCGTGCAATGCATAAACATGCTCATTTGTGAGATAGCAAACTGAATATCTGATCGAGTAATGCATAAGTAAATCAAGCATCCAACAACCCGCTGATAGAGAATAGCATCAAATGCATCTCCAACATCATGAAGACTAAATCGTAAATTGGTCTCCATAGGAGTGGCAATAGGTTTACAGTCTTCAAGGCCAAAACACTGCAATAATGTGTCAATATATTTCATTTGACACAAAGCTAGTCCACCATCAACTCGCATAAATTGAATGCCCAAATAATGATGCAAATGCCCCAAATCTGACATCTCAAATGAGGCATGCAAATCAACCTTAAAATTAGCAATGTGCTTCTCATTACGACCAGTGAGCAGCATGTCATCAACATAGACAACAATGATCAGAAGCACATCATTTGCATGCTTTATGTATAAGGTGCTCTAAGTTGGACTGTTATCAGAACCATTTGCAATCAAGTAGGCATGTATCGTTTCATATTGAGTAGGTGGTGCTTGCTTCAAATCATATAATGCCTTTTTCAACTTGCACACTTTGTTTTGATGCCCTTTTTGCACAAAACCATGGGGCTGAAAAACATACACTTCTTCATGCAAGTCACCATTCTAAAATTATGTTTTAATGTCCAACTGATGTATGTTCCAACCATGATGAGCTGCAAGTGCACAGATGCTATGAACAGTAGTCATTCCATATGTACATGCAAAGGTCTCATCAAAATCAATGCCTCTTTCTTGAGCATAACCTTTTGCAACAAGCCTAGCCTTATACCTGTCAACTCTTCAATCAGGCTTACACTTCAGCTTGTATACCCACTTAGTACCAATGGCCTTCTTGCTAGGAGGCAAGTCACATAAAGACCAACTGCCATTTTTCATAATAACATCATACTCAGATTGCATAGTAGCCATCCAAGTCTCAGAATTTTCTGCTTCATCAAACGAAACAAGCTTATTCTCATCACAAAGACTAGTGGCAACCATAGCATAGCAATCTAATGCAAAAGAAGCAATATGAGAGCCTGAATGAGTACGATATGATAGAGGTGCATCTAATTTTCTATCTAGCAAGGTCTACACCAACCATTTAGGCATAATTTTTTCCTCTTCTATATCAGTTTTCTTATCAATAAGTGCATCATGCAAATCTACATAAGAAATGGAATGATTTTCATCATCATGTGAAACCTATAAAGGCTAAGAAATTGCCTCATTTGGACTAGCACTAGATTGTCCAACTGTAAAAAGAGGCAACAAAGTGTCATACACATCTTTGGAGCTAAGTGATGTCTCCTTCATACATGAAAGTAAGGGTTGAATTGCATCTGCCACAAAAATGACATCATGGCTAACCAAAATGCATTTAGTCTATGGATGATATAGACGATAGCCTTTGCTTTCACAACTATACCCAACAAAAATACGTTTCACTAATTTATCATGCAATTTTTACATTTTTGTTCAGACACTAATGCATATGCCAGACAACCAAAGACACATAGGTGAGCAATAGATGGCTTGCGACCATGCCAAGTCTCATATGGAGTGATAGAGTGCAATGCTTTAGTGGGACACCTGTTAAGCACATATGTCGCATGCATAATAGCCTCAAGCCAAAAATTGTGGTAAAGCCTGACTCTTGACCATATACCTCGCCATCTCCATGAGTGATCTATTCTTCCCTTCAGCAACGTTATTATGTTGAGTTATATAAAACACTGTACACTGATGTTTTATCCCACATTCAGCCAAAAATGCATTAAAATTAGAAGATATATATCCCCCCCTGATGAGAACAAAGGATGTCCATTTCACATATTGAAAGATTTTGAGCCAAAACCATAAGCTTTTTGAAGCACATAAACACTATAGACTTTTCTTTCAATGGATATACCCATGCATGCATGGAAAAATCACCAATGAAATTCACGAAGTAAGATAGTTCCCAAAAGAAGGTGTTTGCATAGGGCCACAAACATCACTATGAACAAACTAGAATTTCTAAGTAGCTCATACTAAACCATCTTTTGGGGAGGATTAATGCTGCATTTTGTCCAAAATACAGCCTTCATAGCCATGTTTACCAGGTGCCTCAAGTTTGGGCAGAGAGGACACCATTTCGAAATTTTGCAGGTGTAGCAAACTAGCAAAATCCAGATGACCAAAGCATGCATGCCAAAGCTTTGCATCTGACATAGCTTGAGAATCTTGAATTGCACATGTTGAATCATTCACAAATTTCGCATAATCTATGAGCTTATACAGCCCATGACATAAAATGTCATAAGCAATAATGACATTGCCATTTGATAGATCATGAACTGTATATCTATCATCAACAAATCACAACCAAGATTATCTTGGCTGATGCTAAAACTGATATCAATTTTTTCGACTAAACACATTTTGGTTAGCCGTGATGTTGTTTATGGAAGATGCTATTCAGCCTTTACTTTCATGTACGAAGGAGACATGTGTTAGCTCCAAATTCATGTATGATACTTTGCTACCTCTTTTTACAGGTGGGCAGTCTAATGCTGGTCCTAATGAGGCAACTTCTCAGCCTTTGCAGTTTTCATGTGATGATGCATATCATTCCATTTATGATACAAATTTACATGATGCACTTGTTGATGAGATAGCTGATATTGAGAGGCAAAAAACTATGCCAAAATGGCTGGTGCAGACTTTGTGTGATAGCAAGTTAGATGCACCTCTATCATATCGTACTCATTCAGGCTCTCATAGTGCCTCTTTTGCATGAGATTTCTATGCTATGGCTGCCTCTAGTCTCTGTGATGAGAATGAGCCTGTTTCATTTGATCAAGCATAAAATTTTGAAAATGGATGGTTGTTATGCAATTTGAATACGATGCTATCATGAAAAATGGTACCTAGTCTTTATGTGACTTGCCTCCTGCCAAGAAGGCCATTGGCACTAAGTGTGTACACAAGCCGAAGTGTAAGCATGATGGAATAGTTGACAGCTATAAGGCTAGGCTTGTTGCAAAGGGGTATGCTTAGGAAAGAGGCATTGATTTTGATGAGACCTTTGCTCCTACTTGCCAAATGACTATTGTTCATAGCATCTATGCACTTGCAACAGCTCTTCATGGTTGGAATGTACATCGACTGGACATCAAAACTACATTTTTGAATGGGGACTTGCATGAAGAAGTGTATGTTTTTAGCTTTGTGGCTTGTGAAGAATGAGTTCTCCTATGCGCAACGAAACGTGTAGTGAACCCTTGTATGTTTAGCACTTGGACAAATAGTTGCACCTTAGATAGCTTGTTGCTCTCAATACAAAACTCAAATGAACATGTGCCTTTAGTCAATCAAAATAGACAAGTAGAGCTTTCTAAAAGCTATAAATAACTTAATTTGGTCAAGTTTTGATTAGGAAATGCAAATGATGAAGATGAACTACCTGTCCACACAAGTATGCTAAAGAATTGAACTTCACTCTCGGACCGATAACTCCCTGAATATATATCTTTTGAGGAATATATTTGAGAAGAGGAATTAAACACAAATAGCTTTCCAACAAGCTAAATATCAAGTAATTTGGATGAGTTTTGGTCAGGAAAGTCAACTCACCAAAATAGACCACCTGCACACACAAGTATACTAAAAAATTGGACTTCACTCTCTAACATATATCTCATAGAATATAAATCCTTTGAATGACATATTTTGAATAGAGAAAATGCATGCAAAGAGCTTTCCAAAAAGCTAAAAATCAAGCAATTTGAATATTTTTGGTTCGGGAAAGTTAATCGACCAAGATAGACTACTTGTCTACACAAGTATGCTAAAAAACTAGACTTCACTCTTTGAATGATATCTCACATAATATATAAGCTGAAGGAGATATTTGATACAAAGAGAGTGCACAAGATAAGCTTTCCAATGAGTGTTTACACACGAGAAATGGTTACACATACACTGAGATATGAGCTCCACATTAGAGTTGTGTACAAAATGACATGCGGATGGAAGGAGTCTATGGGAAGACAAAATGACAAAATGACCACATCCGAGTATTGGGAGTTCTTGCCTCTTTTTCTCCTTGTTTAGAACGTGCTCCCACTCTACTTTTATAACCAATGAGCATGTCAAGAAGTTTGTGCCTCCTTCTTAACTCACCACTTTCATTTGATTGCCCACTACATGCCACTTACTACAAGGCAGATATTGTATCTTTTACTCATCATGAATTTTGACTCGACTTTTTTTTCTTTTTTTCTTTCCTCTTCTTTTCCTTTATCTTTATATTTGGTAAATTTATCCAAGCATAGCTCATGTGAAAATGAGCTTGTACATTTATCTTCAACACTCCCCCTCAAGCTCAATTGGGAGTTATCTTCAACCATGTCTTGCAAATTTATCACATCCTTGAAACCTTTGAGTTTAGAAGCATCCAAGAACTTTCTAAACATATTTGCAACTACTCTTTGGTTTTGATGAACTTTATCTCCACATCTTTGCTCAATACCTTCTCCCTTACATAATGGTAGTGGACCTCTATGTGCTTGCTCCTTGGATGAAACATAGGATTGCTTGCCAAGTAAATACTTGACATATTATCATCGTATATAGGGATGGTTCCAACTTGCACTTCAAGATCAGCCAAAAGCTTTTTAATCCACATTGCTTCACATGTGGCAAATGCTAATCCTCTATATTCAGCCTCCATGGATGAAAGTGCAATAGTAGGTTGTTTAATTGAGCACCATGTGATAGGTCTGCTTCCTACCATGAACACATAACCTGAGGTTGATCTCCTATCTTCCTTTGAACCTGCCCAATCAGCATTGCTAAAGCCCTTGACCTATGATTCTTCATCAAACTTGTAAAACAAAGCATGATTAATTGTACGCTTTATGTATCTCAACACTCTCTTGGCTGAATTAAAATGTTCACTTGTCAAGGATTGCATAAACTGAGAAAGTACACCAACAACATAAGTTAAATTAGGTCTTGTAATTTTTGCATAGATTAATGATCCTACAATGCTTCTATATGGCATTACATCTTCCAATAGTTCTCCATCATTTGAGCAAATCTTTGTATTTTTGTCCATGGGTTGAGTGAGTGGTTGGCATTCACTCATTCCAAATCTGAAAAGAACATCCAACAAGCACTTCCTTTGCATCAAGTAAATGCCACTTTTTCCATAAACAACTTCAATTCCTCAAAAATATTTCAGCTCTCCAAGATCTAAAATTTTAAACTCCTTACCAAGCTTCCTTTTGATATCTTTAATCCCTATAACATAATCTCTTGTTATGATGAGGTCATCGATGTATTTTGAAATATATACCTCTTTATTTTCTTCCTTCTTCATGTACAATGAAGGAACTGCACTACTTGGGTTGTATCCACACTTAGATATTCTACCAATCTCTGATTCCATGCTCTTGGTGCTTGCTTCAAGCCACAAAGTGCCTTTTTCAACCTCCAAACAAAGTTTGGATGGTTTTCATCTTCAAATCCAACCGGTTGACTCATGTATACCTCTTCTTGTAGTTCTCCATTGAGAAAAGCATTTTTGATGTCGAGTTGATATAATGTCCATCTCCTTGAAGCACCAATTGCTATTAATGTTTTGATTGTTCCCATCTTTGCAACACGGCTGAAAACTTCATCATAATCTATGCCTTGTGTTTGTTTAAATCCTTTGGCAACTAATCTATCTTTATATCTAGCTAGTGAACCATCAACATTCATCTTTACTTTAAACACCCATTTGTTTGGAACAATCTTCATACCTTCTTTCATTGGCACTAGCTTCCATGTGTGATCATCTTTGAGAGCTTTGCTCTCCTCTTTCATAGCTTGCTTCCATTCCTTTTGTGTGCAAGCTTCTTCATATGTCTCAAGCTCTTTGTCTTTGATAACCTGCATCGTGTATGCAAAATGTTTTGCCATGAAACTATCATAACTCAGCCTTTGATTTGGATACCTTGTCCTTGAAGATCTTCTTTCATTGCTCTTAGAAATTTGCTTCTTTAACCTATTCAGCTTTACCTTCAGAGTGATTACCTCTTCATATTCTTCTTCACTTGCATCTATCTCACTCTTTGGAGTCGCACTTGCTTCTTTGTCTCTACTATGAGCTGAATTTGGAGACAAAGAATGACTCCCCCTCCATGTTGAACATTCTTCATTTGATGTAGATGCCTCTGGACCTGAAATCTTTGTGCTTGATTGTTGAACTTCTATTTGATTTGTTCTTGCATAATCATCACAATCTTCTTCAAGAATCTTTTCCTTTCCTTTATCTTCATACCACGGTCTTACTTCATCAAAGACCACATCTTGCAAGACTCTTACTTCCTTTGTTCTAGGGTTGTAACACTTGTATCCTTTTTGCTCTGTCAAGTAGCCGATGAAAATGCATTTTTTTGACCTTGGTTCCATCTTTGTTCTAACTTCTTGTGGGATGTGAACAAAGCAAACACATCCAAACACTTTGAGGTGTGTAAGATCAGGTTTCTTACTGGAATATACCTCCTATGGAGTCAAGTGATGTATTCCCAATGTTGTGCACCTATTCATCAAGTAAATGGTGGTTGTGGTAGCTTCAGCCCAATAGTACAATGGTACCTTCATCTTGCTGAGCATGCATCTTGCAATTTCAGCAATTTGCCTATTTTTCCTCTTAGCTACTCCATTTTGTTGTGGTGTATACCTACAAGTAAACTGCCTTTTGATCCCATTCTCTTGTAGAAAATCTGAAAATTCTTTGGAGAAGTATTCTCCTCCACCATCGGACCTTAAGGTTTTGATAGACCTTCCTGTCTCTTTTTCAACTTCAACTGTGAATCTTTTGAATATAGAAAACCCCTCTGATTTTTGCTTCATACAAAACAACCATACCTTTCTTGAGTGATCATCAATGAAGGTGACAAAAAATCTATTACCAGCCATTGATGCATCTTGGGTTGGTCCCCATACATCTGTATGTATCAAATCCAAGACATTTGGGGCCACATAATTGCTCCTCGTGAATGGTTGCCTCGTTTGCTTTCCTAGTTGACAAGCTTCACATAACTCATGTAGTCCAATGTTATTAAGTTTTGGAAGACCTCTTACCACTTCATGTATGCTTATGTCCTTTAGCTTTGGAATGTTGATGTGTCCTATTCTTTTGTGCCATAAGTCTAGCTCTGAAATCTTCTTGTTCCCACATTGAATGTACATGACCTTTCCGTGTGGATGTTGGACATCCAAAGTGAACATCCATGACCTTCTCTTCTACCTCGAGCAATAACCTTGAAGCCTTCCTTTGGATCCTTTATGAAGCACCCATTCTCATTGAATTTGACATGATAACCCTTCTCCACCATTTGTCCTACTAAAATCAAGTTCTTTGAAATTGTAGGAACATGAAGAACATTAGATAGTACCTTAGCTCTGCTTGTATCTCCAAGCCTTATATCTCCAATATGTTCAATCATATGTTGAGTATCATCACACTTGTTTCAACACATCCTTTTCCACTTGGTACCTGTAGATTAGTGAACAAACTTCCTTGGCATGACATATGGTTAGTACAACCTGAATCAATGTACCATTTTTT
The DNA here is from genome assembly GCA_020310875.1 of Ceratopteris richardii. Classification (NCBI taxonomy): domain Eukaryota; kingdom Viridiplantae; phylum Streptophyta; class Polypodiopsida; order Polypodiales; family Pteridaceae; genus Ceratopteris; species Ceratopteris richardii. The sequence goes on from CM035436.1 coordinate 81,783,230, forward strand.
GTCATCTTCACAAGAGCTTCTATACTCATGTCTCATTGCAAGTAGTGTGTCATTGCTTCCTTCACTTGAGGTGCTTGCATAGTTGCTTTGGCTCCTTTGATTGCCTCCATTTGTTCTTCCATTCTTTTGCCAACAATCACTAGCATAGTTTCCTACTTTACCACAATGATAACATGTTATACCTTTATGAGAACTGTAGGAGCCTCGGCCTCTTCCTCTACTTGTACCTCGACATCTTCCTTGTGTGTTGGCATTTGATGCATCCTTCTTGTCTTCTGAATTGTTTTGATTGTAGGTTGAGTTGTTCTGACCTCTTCAGCCTCCTCTTGAGTTCCTTCCTTTACCTCAACCTTCATATAACATTTTGTTGTGGTTGTCCTTTCCTTTGAGGCTACCAAAGCTAAGCTCTTCTATGACAAGATGGGGGATTAGTTATTCAAAACCTAGATATGCATCTTTCAAGTAAATAGAAGTTATAAAAGGCTTCCATCTTTCATCTTCTCTCAATCCCTTGAGACTATAACATACAAGCTCTTCGTCTTCAACCATTGTGCCAATAGAAGCTAAAGCATCACTTAGATCCTTAATCTTCAAAGTATATTCAGCTATGGATTGACTCGAACTTTTCTTGATTGTGTTCAACTCATTCTTGAGTTGAAGTTTCCTAGCTTTGGTATTTGTTGAATACATCCTTTTAAGAGCTTCCCAAGCATCCTTAGCTTTCTCTAGATGTTGAATATGCCCTACCATGGCATTAGTAATGACTTGTGAAATGAGGAACATGACTCTCCTATTCCTCGCTTCCCATTCTTTTGCTTGCCTCCTTTGGACTTCGGCGGTCGTAGCTTGATTGATTTGAGGTTGAGCATCATCTCCGCTCACAATACCCCACAAGCCTTTGCCCATTAGGTAGTTTGACATTCTAAACTTCCACACAAGATAGTTATCGTCATCCAATTTCTCTACTTGTTGACCCAAGTCGTCCATTGAAGACTATCAAAAACTTTTAGAGTTACCTCGAATAGTTATATTGTCCTTTGCTCTTGCATTTGTGAAGCTCCCCCTTGTTTTGTAGCTCCTCTTTTGCTTTGCTTTAACTCCAACTCTGTTGATGAAGCCTTAGCACCAAGTTTGCTCTGATACCAACTATGGAGAATGAGTTCTCCTATGCGCAACGAAAACATGTAGTGAACCCTTGTATGTCCAACACTTGGATAAATAGTTGCACCTTAGATAGCTATTGATATATTTAGGTAGTGATGTGTGTGAACACTCTAGGACTGTCGGGGCACTTTTTTCCCTCTTTAAGAGGTCTTTTTCCCCTAGCTTGTATATACACCTATTGCCCTAATGGGCTACTTATCTTTGTATATTCTCTAGTAATACATTCAGAATTGTGTGTTGTGCTCCAAGCTTCTTCTTCTTCCTTGTGTTCTTCGCGTGCTTCTGCAGATGTCTAACTCCAACAATTGGTATCAGAGCAGGTTGTCACTTCATCTAGGGCACCGTTTGTTTGCAGTCTCAGAATCGCACAAATTTTGGTGAGCATACTCAGCGTGTTTTTGAGATCAAAACGACTTCTCTTTATGGTGCCGAAATCGCAATATGAGCTCGTGGTACCGAACGCATTATCACAATGCTTATGCAGGCTATTTCGTATTTTTGTGCCAAAGGTATATACCAGTTTCTATTCGCCAATATAAGCGTCTCGAAGTCTGCTACAGGTCTAGCAGAATTCATCTAGGCAATTCCGTTCAACTTTTTGAGATACAATCAATTTTCTACATCAAGGTATTTTTGTCACTAGCCATGGCTGAAAGCAGTGATGTATTCCATATGCAGCAAATATTGTTACATGCACCAACAACTCCTCGTATCCTGTTGTGGGAGTTGGTAAGATCATTTTGACTACTGCTGATGGTAGTTCTTTCACTTTGTCAAATGCTTTGTTTGTGCTAGGGATCAAGAAAAATCTGTTATCAATTTCTACATTAACCAAGATTGGCTTGGTTGTGAAAGTTGTTGATGACAAGTGTACAATTCATGATCTGTCAAATGGCGATGTCATTATTGCTTCTGTCATTTTATGTCGTGGGTTGTATAAGCTCATAGACTATGAAAGATATGTAAATGATTCGAAATGTGCAGTACATGATTCTCAGGCTATGTTAGATGCAAAGCTTTGGCATGCACGCTTTGGTCATCTGAATTTTGCTAGTTTGCTACGCTTGCAGAAATATGAAATGGTGTCCTCGTTGCACAAACTTGAGGCACCTGGAAAACATGTTTGTGAAGGTTGTATTTTGGGCAAAATGCAGCGTTTCTCATTTCCAAAAGATGGTTCAGATTGGGCTACTCAGAAATTGTAGCTTGTACATAGTGATGTATGTGGTCCTATGCAGACACCTTCTTTTGGAAATTATCTTTACTTCGTGACTTTCATTGATGATTTTTTCCAGGCATGCATGGGTATATCCATTGAAGGAAAAGTCCGAAGTGTTCATGTGCTTCAAACAGTTTTTGGTTTTGGCTGAAAACTGTCAGCATGTAAAATGGGCACCCTCCATTCCGATCGAGGGGGGCAATATATCTCTTCTGATTTTAATGCATTTCTGGCTGAATGTGGGATAAAACACCAGTGTACAGTGCCGTATACACCTCAAAAAAATGGAGTTGTTAAACAAAAGAACAGGTCACTCATGGAGATGGCGAGGTATATGGTCAAGAGTCAAGCTTTACCACATAGTTTCTGGCTTGAGGCTGTCATGTGTGCAGCATATGTACTGAACAGGTGTCCCACTAAAGCTTTGTAGTCTATCACTCCATATGAGGCTTGGCATGATCGCAAGCCATCTGTTGCTCTTCTGCTTGTTTTTGGTTGTTTGGCATATGCATTAGTGCCTGAAAAACATCACAGAAAATTGGATGATAAAGCAGTAAAATGTATTTTTGTTGGGTATAGTTCTGAAAGTAAAGGCTATCATTTGTATCATCCACAGAGTAAACACATTTTGGTTAGCAATGATGTTGTTTTTGTGGAAGATGCTATTCAGCCATTGCTTTCATGTACTAAGGAAACATATGTTAGCTCCATAGACATGTATGATACTTTGTTGCCTCTCTTTATAGGTGGACATTCTAGTGCTGGTCCCAATGAGGCAACTTCTCAACCTTTGCAGGTTTCATGTGATGATGCAGATCATTCCATTTCTTATGCAGATTTACATGATGCACTAGTTGATGAGAGAGCTGATATTGAGTAGGCAAAAACTATGCCAAAATGGCTGGTGCAGACTTTGCGTGACAACAAGTTAGATGCACCTTTGTCATATCGTACTTGTTCAGGCTCTCATAGTGCCTATTTTGCATCAGATTGCTATGCTATGGCTGCATCTAGCCTCTATGATGAGAATGAGCCTGTTTTGTTTGATGAAGCACAAAATTCATAAAATTGGATGGCTGCTATGCAATCTGAATATGATGCTATAATGAAGAATGGTACTTGGCCTTTATGTGACTTGCCTCTTGGCAAGAAGGCCATTGGCACCAAGTGGGTTTACAAGCTAAAGCGTATGCCCGATGGAACAATTGACAGGTATAAGGCTAGGCTTGTTGCAAAGGGTTATGCACAGGAAAGAGGCATTGATTTTGATGAGACTTTTGCACCCACATGCTGTATGACTATTGTTCGGAGCATCTGTGCACTTGCAGCCCATCATGGTTGGAATGTACATCAGTTGGACATTAAAACTACATTTTTGAATGGTGACTTGCAAGAAGAAGTGTATGTTTTTTAGCCTTGTGGCTTTGTGCAGAAAGGGCATGAAAACCAAGTGTGCAGGTTAAAGAAGGCATTATATGGTTTAAAGCCAACACCCCGTGCTTGGTATGAGAAGATACATGCCTATCTGATTGCACATGGTTTTGAGAACAGTCCAACTGAAAGCACCTTATATGTTAAGCATGATAATGATGTACTTCTGATCATTGTTGTCTATGTTGACGACATATTGCTCACTGGTCCTCTTGAGAAGCATATTGCTGATTTTAAGGTTGATTTCCATGCCTCATTTGAGATGTCTGATTTGGGGCATTTGCATCACTATTTGGGCATTCTATTTATGCAAGTTGATGGTGGAATGGCTTTGTGTCAATTGAGATATATTAACACATTATTGTAGCGTTTTGGCCTTGAAGACTGTAAGCCTATTGCCACTCCTATGGAGACAGGTTTACAATTGAGTCTTCATGATGTTGGAGATGCATTTGATGTTGTCCTTTATCAGCAGGCTGTTGGATGCTTGATTTACTTATGCATTACTCGGCCAGATATTCAGTTTGTTGTCTCATAGATGAGCAGGTTTATGCATTGCACAGGTGTCAAGCATTGGCAGACGGTTAAGCGCATCTTTCGCTACTTGAGTGGTACTCGGCTACTTGGGTTGTTTTATTCCAAGAGGGGATCACTACCGCTAGATTTTCATGCTTTTTCTGACTCAGACTGGGCTGGTTGCTATGACACTGGTGTGTCCACTAGTGGCTTTTGCTTCATGCTTGGTAGCTCATGTATATCTTGGCTGAGCAAGAAGCATCCTTTTGTGGCCACTTCCAGTTGTGAGGCTGAGTATAGGGTAGATTTCACAGCGACTGTTGAGTGTGTGTGGCTCATATGCCTTATGGCTGATTTGGGTGTTGGTAAATCTTCTACCACCACCATCTTCATGAATAGCCAGAGTGCATTGGAAGTTGCGAGGAACCCGGTGTTCCATGCTCGCACTAAGCACATTGAGGTGCATTATCAGTATGTCAGGGAGAGGTTCTCTCCTGGGGAGATCAGCTTGGCATATGTGCCCACGCAAGAGAACATTGCAGAACTTTTCACGAAGGCTCTACCTAGGGAGAAGTCTGAAGCTTTCTGAAAGGCTTACTCCCTTTTGTGGAGTGATTTCCACATAGCTTGGCACTTCCTTATACATGAGTGCCAGCTACTTGTTCACCGCATCACTCCCAGGGGGGATTTGTTGATATATTTAGGTAGTGATGTGTGTGAACACTCTAGGACCGCCGGGGCACTTTTTTCCCTCTTTGGGAGGTTTTTTCCCACGGCTTGTATATACGCCTATTGCCCTAATGGGCTAATTATCTTTGTACATTCTAGTGGTAATACATTCAGAATTGTGTGTTGTGCTCCAAGCTTCTTCTTCTTCCTTGTGTTGTTTGCAAGCTTTCGCAAACGTCTAACTCTGACAATAGCTTGCTTCTCTCAATACAAAACTCAAATGGACATATGCCTTTATTCAATCAAAATAGACAAAGAGAGCTTTCTAAAAACTATAAATAACTTAATTTGGACAAGTTTTGATTAGGAAATACAACTGACGAGATAAACTATTTGTCCACACAAGTATGCTGAAGAATTGAACTTCACTCTCGGACTGATAACTCCCTGAATATATATCTTTTGAGGAATATATTTGAGACAGAGAAAGTAAACACAAATATCTTTCCAACAAGCTAAAATTCAAGTAATTTGGATGAGTTTGGTCAGGAAACTCAACTAACCAAAATAGACCACCTAAACACACAAGTATACTAAAAAACTAGACTTCACTCTCTGATAGATATTTCACAGAATATAAATCCTTTGACTGAGATATTTGGGATTGAAAAAGTGCATGCAAAGAGATTTCCAACAAGCTAAAAATCAAGAAACTTAGATGCATTTTGGTTGGGAAACTTAACCAACCAAAATAGACTACCTGTCTACACAAGTATGCTAAAAAACTAGACTTCACTCTTTGACTGATATCTCACATAATATATAAGCCTTTAAGGAGATATTTGAAAGATAGAGAAAACGCATGAGATAAGATTTCCAATGAGTCTTTAAACACAAGAAATGGTTATGTATATACTGAGATATGAGCTCCGCAATAAAGTTGTGTACAAAATGACGTGCGGCTGGAAGGAGTCTATGGGAAGACAAAATGACAAAATGACCACATCCGACTATTGGGAGCTCTTGCCTCTTTCCCTCCTTGTTTAGAACGTGTTCCCACTCCATTTTATAACCAATGAGCATGTGAAGAAGTTTGTGCCTCCTTCTTAACTCCACACTTTCATTTGATTGCCCACTACATGCCACTTACTACAAGGTAGATATTGTATCTTTTACTCATCATAAATTTTGACTAGACTTTTTTTTCTTTTTTTCTTTTCTCTTCTTTTCCTTTATCTTTATATTTGGTAAATTTATCCAAGAATAGCTCATGTGAAAATGAGCTTGTACATTTATCTTCAACATGGCTTTGTGCAGAAAGGGCATGAAAACCAAGTGTGTAGGTTGAAGAAGGCATTATATGGTTCGAAGTAAGCACCACATGCTTGGTATGAAAAGATATGTGTATCTGATCGTGCATGGTTTTGAGAAAAGTCTAATTGAAACCACCTTATATCTTAAGTGTGCTGATGATGTGCTTATAATCATTGTTTATGTTGATGACATGTTGCTCACTGGTCCTCATGAGAAGCATATTGCTGATTTTAAGGCTGATCTACGTGCCTCATTTGAGATGTCACATTTGGGGCATTTGCATCATTATTTGGGCATTCAGCTTATGCAAGTTGATGGTGGAATATCTTTGCATGAAGCAAAGCATGTTGACGCATTATTGTAGCATTTTGGTCTTGAAGAATGTAAACCCATTGCCACTCTTATGGAGGCATGTGAATGATTGAGTTTTCATGATGTTGGAGATGGTTTTGATTATGTGATCTAAGAGCAGGCTGTTGGATGCTTCATTTACTTATGCATTACTCATCCATACATTCAGTTTGTTGTCTCATAGATGACCAGGTTTATGCATTGCCGAGGCATCAAGCTGTAGGTAGTTAAGTGCATCTTTTGCTATTTGAGTGGTATCTTACTACTTGGATTGTTTTATCCCAAGGGGGGGATCACTACCGTCAAATTTACATGCCTTTTTTTACTCTGGTTGGGCTAGTTGCTATTACACTCCTTTGCCCACTAGTGGCTTTTGCTTCATGCTGGTAGCTCATGTATATCTTGGTTGAGCAAGAAGCATCATGCTATGGCGACTTCTAGTTGTGAGACTGAGTATAGGGAAGCTTTCACAACGACTATCGAGTGTGTGTGGCTCAGACGCCTTATGGCTGATTTGGGTGTTGGTCAATCTTTTGCCACCACCATCTTCGCTAATAGTCAGAGTGCATTGGGAGTTGCAAAGAACCCTATGTTCCATGCTCGCACTAAGCACATTGAGGTGCATTATCATTATGTCAGGGAGAGGTTCTTTGCTGGAGAGATGAGCTTGACATATGTGCACATGCAAGAGAACATTGGAGACCTTTTCACAAAGGCTCTGCCTAGGAAGAAGTTTGAAGGTTTCCGCAAAGCTTTGGGCTTACTTCCTTTTGTGGATTGATTCCACATAGCTTGGCACTTCCATATACATGAGTGCCACTTGCTTGTTCACCTCATCACTCCTAGGGGAGATTTGTTGATATATTTAGGTAGTGATGTGTGTGAACACACTAGGGCCACCAAGGCACTTTTTTCCCTCTTTAGGAGGTTTCTTTCCCCCGCCTTGTATATACACCTATTACCCTAACAAGTTACTTATATTTGTACATTCTAGTGGTAATACATTCAGTATTGTGTGTTGTGCTCCAAGCTTCTTCTCCTTTCTCGTGTTGTTTGTGTGCTTCCGCAAACCTTGAACTCCAACAACCATATAAGCGCATAATGGGTAATTGGTACCATCCAAATTATCCTCAATAGCCAACATACATAATACATCATTGCTTTTAGCCATGGCCACTGACTAAAATACCCTAATGCAGAAAAATGATTATATCTCAAAAAGTTGAATAGAACTACCCTATTGACTTCTGCTAAACTTGTAGCAAACTTTGAGGCGCTTATACTGGCGAACCAAAACACACACACACACACACACACACACACACACATATATATATATATATATATATATATATATATATATATATATATATATATATATATATATATATGCTTGGCACAGAAAATTGAAATTGCCTACACAAGCACGATGATAGTGGGTTCAAAGGCCTAAATGAGCTAAGATCATGATTTCAACACCACACAGTGAAGCTGTTTTGAACTCCTAATCATGCTAATTATGCTCACCAATTTTCATGCAAATTTGAGACTTTGACCACAATGGCATTGATGAAGCCCTAGATGAAGCGACGACCTTCTTTGATACCAATTGTTGGAGTTTTAGGTCTGTGGAACCTTGCATACAACACAAGGAAGAAGAAGAAGCTTGGCGCACAACACATAATATTGAATGTATTACCAAGACAATGTACAAAGATAAGTGACCTGTTAGGGTTATAGGTGTATATACAAGCCAGGGGAAAAAACCTTATAAAGAGGGGAAAAAGTGCCCTGGTGGTCCTAGCATGTTCAGACATATGAACAATAAGAAAAAAAAAGAAACAAAAAGAAATTAATAAATAGATAGATAAAACTTCATGAAATCCTCCCCTCTTGAGGAACCCCCTAAAAAAGAAAATACTTTGCGTGCTCCTCTCATGTTCCTTCCCCTCTCTCTCATTGTCTTTCTCTCCCCTCTTTCCAATTGTTTCCATGGAAAACCAAAGTAGTAAAAAAGTGGAATTTAAAATTAGTCCTAATTGATTCAAATGGTGTTTAAATTAGACAACTAAGTATTCAAATTTACCATTTTAAGACATTCAACATGGTTGAATTACTCGATTCCTTTACCATGTGGAAGTTACATGGTCTAGACCAAGATTCTATTAGTGGAAGTCAATTATATTTGGAGCAAGAAGGGGGAGCGTACTCAACCTCTCATCCCTCCAAGAATGTGTAGAGTCGAGAAGTAGAAGCATGTCACAAGAACCAAACAATAAATAAATTAAATATATTGTTGCCTTAGTGTCAGTGTGAAAGGCCAAATGGTCGCTAGGCACTTTTGTGTATGTGTCTTTAATAAAACATATAGTGGCCTGGATAGCTACAAAATCATGTAATATAGTAGTGTAGATTATTCCATTTGATGTAAAAATGAGGAAGAGTCTTCCTCATGATGTTATGTAAGTTATATAATTTTTGAAAAACTTTTAGAGCTCTCAAGTAAGTAGAAATTTGGAATAGAAGTTTAGAAGTCTTATATCAAGTGTGAAAAGGGACACTTGAAATGGTATTTAAGTAAATTATAACTCATTTCTTAGGGGGGATTTTTTATCATTTGTACTCTTGGTGATTTCAAGTTGATTTTTTTGAGCATTTTTCATAGATTTGTCTTTGTGATTAGTAGTTCTTTGAGTCTAAAGTACTGTTCAACTTGATTGTGTGGTTCTATCATAATCACAATTGTCTTGTCATTGGGGTACATGTATTTAAATTCAAGTTTGATGATATCAATATCTTTATTATGAAAATATCACACTTTAGACACAAAAATCATTAAAAAAGCTTATTCCTAGCTCAATTTACAAGAAATCATAGAAATTATTTGTAACTTTTGTCAAACCTCTTATGAAATTGATCTTGTGATGACAAATATTGGATTCTATTGATGAAGAAGGGATTGGGGTCTTAGTATACTTCCCGGATTGACAATTTAAAGCATTTAAGGTTTTTGTTCCTTTATACTATGATGATTGGAGAGGGAAACTCCAAAGTATAACCAAAACATTTTTGGCACTGTTGTTGGGAAAGTAAGCAAAACTTTCAAACATTGGAGCTTTGGACCTTGTTGGATCTTCCAAGTTGATGGTAACAGATACTTGTTTAAAATTAATTTGAATAATCAAGTGTTGCAAAGATGAAAAGGTGAGTGTGTTTATCTTTGAGAGAGATTTCTTTATTTATCTTATTGAAAAGGAGTGAGAAGTTTTATGTTCTTCTCTAACTTCAAAATATGAAATCATAATCTTTCTTTATCATCTTTTTAGCTTTGTTTTTACAAAACCCTAGATAAATTCTTTACTTTTTGTTTGGGAGAAAAAACGAAAAAAGATGAGAAAAAAAGAATGAATTTTATATGAACCAAGGATAATATCTGTGGATCATCAACTTTCAAAATAGAAAGAAAAAGAAGTGGACAAAAATCAAAAAGAGAGTTTGAAAAGAATGTTTTGTTAATTGTGAACGATCGTTTCTCTTGGGAAAATCACAATATGTTTTGTTTTGTAGGTCAAAAGGAGAGGAGGAGTATTTTTGGACCAAAGGCAAGACGCTACATCAAGATATGTTACAAAAAATACAAAAACAAAGGTAAAAGCAAAAAACACGATTCTCTATGGAAGGTAAAGTCATGAAAAATATGTGCACATTGTAAACATTTTTTGGCAAAAAAAGGAAAGAGAGAATATTAGGGTCCGATCCAATGTGAATTTCAAAATTTCAAGAAAAATTATGAAAGTCACAATTATCAGTATAGACTATGAAAGAAATACATAGAGAAAATTATACTCATTGAGTGAGTGAGTGAGAGACAGAGAGCAGAAAATCGCATTTTGAGAGAGACCAAAGCAAACACATTTCAAACATTGTGAGCAAGCAAGATCAAGGTAAAAATATTTTTTTCACTTCATCATTGTTAATTAGAAAATTTTCTTGGCAAAAAAGTGAATACTTAATTTTCAATCAGAATCATGATTTTAGGAATGTGGTATTTCAGTAAGAAAAAGTTCATTTTTGTTGATTTTTTTTTATTGCATGTCAATAAAATGAGAAGCTGCTTCTTATGTATGTAAAAAATAGAAAAATTGTTCAATAAAACTTTCATTAAAATATACACAGAATACTGATTCTTGTTGATATATTTAGGTAGTGACCCTAACGGGTCACTTATCTTTATATATATTCTTATAACCCTAACGGATCACTTATCTTTGTACATTCTCTTGGTGATACATTCAGTATTGTGTGTTGTGATCCAAGCTTCTTCTTCTTCTTCCTTGTGCTATTCATGTGCTTCCGTAGACCTAAAACTCCAACAATTGGTATCATAGTAGGTTGTCGCTTCATCTAGGGCATTGTCGACACCCCTCCAATCATAGCCATAAGAAATTTGGTGAGCATACTCATGGATATTAGGAATTCAAAACAACTTTACTTTGCGGTGTTGAAATTGTGATCTGAGCTTGTTTTAGCCTCCCAACACACTATCACAGTGATTATGCAAGCAATTTCATCTTTTTGTGCCAAAGATATATATAGGTTTTGGTTCACCAGTATAAGCTCCTTAAAGTCTGCTACAAGTGTCATAGAACTCGACAGGGTACTTCTATTCAACTTTTTGAGATATAATCACTTTTCTGTATCAGGGTATTTTAGTCAGTGGCCATGGTTGAAAGCAATGATGTATTTCATATGTTGGCTATTGAGGATAATTTGGATGGTACCAATTGCCCATTATGGGCTTATATGATGCTTCATGTATTGGTTGCAAAAGGACTATGGAATATTGTGTACGGTGTTGAAAAACATCCTATTACACCTGCAAATATAATTACTAAAGGTGATGTAGATGGTGTTGAAGATGGTGCTATTCTTTAGGTTCTTGTTCATGCTGCAATTGTGGTTGCACATACTGTAGAGCAACTTTGTTGGGATGATACATATGCTCATGCACATGCATTGATAGCCTTGTGTGTCAAACGTGCTATTATTCCTCACCTTTGCTCTTGCAAAAGAAAGGATGCTTGGGATACACTTACCACTTTATACCAGGCAAGGATTGAGGCTTGTGTCGCTTACCTTCGAAAATAGTTGGAGAGTGAACACATGAATGAAGGAGATTCCATGGATAGTTTTTTGACAAAGATCAAAGATTTGAAGGAGCAGTTGATTTGTGTTGATGAAGTCTTGCATGATAGTTGGCTTGTGTAGAATTGTTTGGATGGCCTTTCAAATTCATATCAGAATTTGTTTCTATTCTTTGATTGATAATGAAAGGCAATCCAAATGTCTTAACATTTTAGGAGTTAGTCTCTGTTCTATTGAAGGAAGATTATTCTAGGTAGAACATGTCCATTATGCATGTCACAAATCAAGCTTTCTTGGCTAGTCAGAAGGGGCAAGGTAAATGGAGCTCATCTACTACTAAGAAGAAGGTATAGAGGCCTCTGCAACCACCATTATAGCTTCTTTCTTCCTTTCCTCTTTAGCAACCAGTTTTGGATAGCTCTTTATGACATGATCGTTTCCTTTATAGTATTTGCAAAACAATTTTTGTTTTTCTGTTTTCTTCTCTTCTATGTCTTCCTTCTTCGATTATGCAGAATTGGCAGATTTCTGCCTACTAGTAGAAGAGCTTCATGTACCTTTGCCCTTCTGACTAGATAGGAAATCTTGATCTACAACACACATAATGGACCCGTTCTGCCTAGACTGATCTTCCTGTAACAGAACAAAGACTAACTCCTCAAATGTTAAGGCATTTGGATTGCCTTTCATCATCAAATGAAGAGTAGAAGAAAAAATCTGATATGAATTGAGAAGACCATTCAGAAAAGTCTACACAAGTGAGCTGTCAAGCAAGACTTCATCAGTAGAAATCAATTGTTCTTTCAAATCTTTGATCTTTGTCAAAAAAAATGTCCATGGAATCACCTTAATTCATGTGCTCACTCTCCAACTGTTTTCAAAGGTAAGCAACACGAGCCTCATCCTTGCCTGGTATAAAGTGCTAAGTGTATCCCAAGCATCCTTAGTTATTCTGCAAGAGCGAATGTGAGGAATAATGGCACATTTGACAGACAAGGCTATCAATGCATGTGCTTGAGCATCTCTGCCATCCCAACAAATTTGCTCTATAGTAGGTGCAACAGGAACTATAGCACGAACAAGAACATGAAGAATATCATCATCTTCAATGCCATCTACATCACCTTCAACAGCTGTGTTTGCAAGTGAAATAGGACGTTTTTCAACACCCTGCACAATGTTCCACAGTCCTTTTGCAACCAATATATGATGCATCATATAATCCCACAATGGGTAATTGGTACCGTCCAACTTATCCTCAAGAACCAACATATGGAATACATCACTACTTTCAGCCATGGCCACTGACTAAAATACCCTGATGCAAAAAAATGACTATATCTAAAAAAGTTGAACAGAACTACCCTGATGAGTTCCCCTAAACCTATAGTAGACTTTGAGGCGCTTATATTGGCAAACCAAAAGTTGTATATATCTTTGGCACAAAAAGACAAAATTGCCTACATAAGCACTATGATAGTGTGTTCGACGGCCAAAACGAGCTCAGATTGCAATTTCGGCACCAAAAAGCTCTTTTGATCTCCTAATTAGCTTGAGTATGCTCACCAATTTTTGTGCAATTCTGAGACTGTGACCGAAGGGGTGTCGATGATGTCCTAGATGAAGCAATGACCTGCTCTGATACCAATTGTTGGAGTTCGAGGTCTGTGAAAGCACGCAAACAACACAAAGGAAGGAGAAGAATCTTGGAGCACAACACACAATACTCAATGTATTACCACGAGAATGTACAAAGATAAGTAACCCATTAGGGCAATAGGCATATATACAAGCCAGGGGAAAAAACCTCCTAAAGAGGGAAAAAAAGTGCCCTGACAATCTTAGTGTGTTCACACACATCACTATCTAACTATATCAACAATGAAGCATCATGTATTGGTTGCAAAAGGACTATGGAATATTGTGCAGAGTGTTGAAAAACATCCTATTACACTTGCAAATACAGTTACTAAAGTTGATGCAAATGGCATTGAAGATGGTAATATTCTTCAAGTTCTTGTTTGTGGTGCGGTTCCTGTTGCACCTGCTATAGAGCTTTGTTGGGATGGCAGAGATGCTTAGGCACATGCATTGATAGCCTTGTCTGTCAAACATGCAATTTTTCCTCACATTTGTTCTTGCAAAAGATGAAATGATACACTTACCACTTTATATCAAGCAAGGAACGAGGCTTATGTTCCTTACCTCCGAAAATAGTTGGACAATGGGCACATGAATGAAGGAGATTCCATGGAGAGTTTTTTGACAAAGATCAAAGATTTGAAGAAGCAATTGATTTCTAATGATGAAGTCTTGCCTGGCAATTCACTTGTGCAGACTGTTTTAAATGGTCTTCTCGATTCATATCAGAGTTTTTCTTCTACTCTTTGATTGACGATTCCAAATGACCTAACATTTGAGGAATTAGTCTTTATTTTATTGCAAGAAGATCAATCTAGGCAGAACAGGTCCATTATGCATGTTGTAGATCAAGCTTTCTTGGCTAGTCAGAAGGGCAAAGGTAAATGGAGCTCATCTACTAGTAAGCAGAAATCTACTAATTCTGCACAATCAAAGAAGGATGATTGAGAAAAGAAGAAAACAAAAAAGCAAAAATTGTTTTGCAAATATTGTAAAGGAAATGATCATGTCATAAAGAGTTATCCAAAGCAAGCTGCAAAAGAGGCAAAGAAAAAAGAGGATGGAATGGTTGTTGTTGAAGATTGTACACCCAAATTAGAATCTACAAATCTTGCAGAGAATGAAGAATGGGTGTTTACTACTATTTCCAGTTATGACCCATCTTCTCATGAACAATGTATGTCTGTAGTAGACTTAGATGTTTTGTACTTTGATAGTGGGGCAATCAAACATATTACCTCCCAACATAGTTTCTTCACTTCACTTGAACTTGCCTCTATAGGGAATACTATCACATGTGCCAACAAGTCCTCTTATCGTGTCATGGGAGTTGGTAAGATCATTTTGACTATTGCTAATGGTAGTTCTTTTACATTGTTAGATGATTTATTTGTGATAGGGATTAAGAAAAATACATTGTCAGTTTCAACATTAACCAAGATTGGCTTGGTTGTGAAATTTGTTGATGGCAGATGTAAAGTTCATGATATGTTAAATGGCCATGTCATTATTGCTTCTGACATTTTATGTCATTGGTTGTATAAGCTCATAGATTATGAAAATTTGTGAATGATTGAGCATGTGTAGTTCAATATTCTCATGCTATGTCAGATGCAAAGCTTTGGCATGCAACCTTTGATCATCTGAATTTGGCTAGTTTGCTACACTTGTAAAAATCTGAAATGGTGTCCTCTCTGTCAAAACTTGAGGCACTTGGTAAACATGTGTGTGAAGGCTGTATTTTGGGCAAAATGCAGTGTTCCTTCTTCCCAAAAGATGGTTCAGTACGAGCTACTCAAAACTTGCAGCTTCTTCATAGTGATGTTTGTGGTCCTATGCAAACACCTTCTTTTGGGAATTATCTTTACTTGGTGACTTTCATTGATGGTTTTTCTAGGCATGCATGGGTATATCCATTGAAAGCAAAGTCCAAAGTGTTTTTGTGCTTCAAACAGTTTCTCATTTTGACTAAAAATATGCCAGCATATAAAATGGGCACCCTTCACTCTGATCTAGGGGGAATATATGTCTTCTGATTTTAATGCATTTCTGGTTGAACATGGGATAAAACATTAGTGTACAATGCCATAAACACCTCAAAAGAATGGAGTTGCTGAAAGAAAGAATAGGTCACTCATGGAGATGGTGAGGTGTATGGTCAAGAGTCAGGCTTCCTTATAGTTTCTGGCTTGAGGCTATTATGTGTGCAACATATGTACTTAACAGGCGTCCCACTAAAGCATTGCAGTCTATCACTCCATATGAGGCTCCATATGAGTATTGGCATGGTCACAAGCCATTTGTTTCTCATCTTCGTGTCTTTGGTTGTCTTGCATATGCATTAGTGTCTGAATAACAATGCAGGAAATCAGATGATAAATCAGTGAAATGTATTTTTATTGGCTATAATTCTGAAAGCAAAGGCTATTGTATGTATCATCCACATACTAAATGTATTTTGGTTAGTTGTGATGTTTTTCTTGATTAAGATGCAATTCAACCATTACTTTGATGTACTAAGAAGCCCGAGCTAGTTCCAAAGATGTGTATGACACTTTACTACCTCTTTTTATAGGTGGATAGTCTAGTACTGGTCCAAATGAGGCAATTTCTCAGCCTTTATAAGTTCCACATGATGATGCAGATCATTCCATTTCTAATACAGATTTACATGATGCACTTACTAATGAGAGGGTTGATATAGAGGAGGAAAAAACTATGCCTAAATGGCTGGTGCAGACTTTGCAAGATAGCAAATTAGATGCAACTCTATCATATCCTACTCGTCCTGGATCTCATAGTGCTTTTTTGCATCAGATTGCTATGCTATGGCTGCCTCTAGTCTCTACGATGAGAATGACCTTGTTTTGTTTGATGAAGCTCAAAATTCAGAAAATTGAATGGTTGTTATGCAATCAGAATATGACGCTAGTATGAAAAATGGTATCTGGTCTTTATGTGACTTGCCTCTTTGCAAGAAGGCCATTGGCTCTAAGTGGGCATACAAGCTGAAGCGTAAGCCTGACGGAAAGTTGACAGGTATAAGGCTAGGCTTGTTGCAAAGATTATGCTCAAGAAAGAGGCATTGATCTTGATAAGACCTTTGCACCTACATGCCGAATGGCTACTGTTTGTAGCATCTCTGCACTTTTAGCTCATCATGGTCTAAACATACATCAGTTGGACATTGAAATTGCATTTCTAAATGGTGACTTGCATCAAGAAGTGTATGTTTTAAGCCTCGAGGTTTTGTGCAGAAAAGGCAAGAAAATAAAGTGTGCACGTTGAAAAATGCATTATATGGTTTGAAACAAGCACCACATGCTTGACATGAAAAGATACATGCTTACTTGATTGCATATGGTTTTAAGAACAGTCCAACTGAGAGCACTTTATATGTTAAGCACGCAAATGATGTGCTTTTGATCATTGTTGTCTATGTTGATGACATGTTGCTCATTGGTCTTAATGAGAAGCATATTGCTGATTTTAAGGTTCTCATTCAAGATGTCAGATTTGGGGCATTTGTATCATTATTTGGGTGTTCAATTTATGCAAGTTGATGACATACCAACTTTGTGTAAACCAAAATATATTCATACATTATTGGAGCATTTTGGCCTTGAAGATTGCAAACCGATTGCCACTCCTATGGAGACAAGTTTATGGTTGAGTCTTCATGATGCTAGAGATGCATTTGATGTTGTTTTCTATCAGCAAGCTATTGGATGCTTGATTTACTTAAACATTACTCGGACATATATTCAGTTTGTTGTCTCATAGATGAGCCTATTTATGCATTGCCCAGGTGTCAAGCATTGGCAGGCGGTTAAGTGCATCTTTCACTACTTAATGGTACCCGACTACTTGGATTGTAGGGAAGATCACTATCGCCAGATTTACATGCTTTTTCTTGCTCTGACTGTGCTCATTGCTATGAGACTCGTGTGTCCACCGATGGTTTTTGCTTCATGCTTGGTAGCTCATGCATATCTTGGTTGAGCAAGAAGAAGCCTACTCTGGCCACTTCTAGTTGTGAGGTTGAGTATAGTGCAACTTTCACAATGACTATTGAGTGTGTGTGGCTCAGATGCCTTATGGTTGATTTGGGTGTTTGTCAGTCTTCTGGCACCACCATCTTCACTAACAGCCACAACGCATTGGCAATTGTGAGGAGCCCTGTTTTCCATGCTCGCACTAAGCACATTGAGGTGCACTATCATTATGTCTAGAAGAGGTTCTTTGCTGGAGAGATCAGTTTGGCACATGTACCCACACAAGAGAACATTGCATACCTTTTCACAAAGGCTCTACTTAGGGAGAAGGTTGAAGCTTTCTACAAAGCTTTGGGCTTACTTCCTTTTGTGGATTGATTCCACATAGCTTGGCACTCCCTTATACATGAGTGCTAGCTCCTTGTTCACTGCATCACTCCTAGGGGGGTATTATTTGACCATCTCACACACGTGTACAACAACCTTGTAGTAAATTTTGGAGACTCATAGCTAAAGCTCGTTGTGTTCAATTTAAGTGATTTTTGAGTTTTCTTTTGGCCATTATGAGCATAATTATGCATTCAAAATCCCTAAATTCAATAGATATTACACTTTTGTGTATATTTCTTAATGATTTTTAGCTTAGGAATTATTGATAAGAGAGGGTAAGAAGGGATCGGAAGGAGTGGTTCAATTATAGCACTATGGAAAAAGGGATGAGGAAAGAAAGGAAGTAATACTCCCTGGGACATTACACCAAGGTATCTCCAAACACTATTTCCTTACTTATTTAGTCCTAAATGGTAGGAAAGTTCTGACTAAGGGAGATCAAATAAAGATAGTGTTAGGATGAATAACCTCTCAATAACTCTTTCATTTATGATCCTTCACCAATGAGGTCCTCTCTTTCAAATGATCAATATTTCCAATAGTGACTTCAATGATGAGGGTAACAAGGAATGAAAACATGTTTGAAGACATATACCTTGGTCTCCATCTTGGTTATTTTACTTGGAGTAGATGTGGGTAGAGAGTTGCTTTGCACAATGCAATAGACTAAAATTGTTGTTGCTTAAAATATGTTGAAGATGTTGTCAAGAGTGCATTTTGCATGGAGAGAGTTCTTTAAATTTTTTGGAAGAGAGGAAGATAACTTTTTGTGATGATCAAAATAAAATTGTTTGCGTATTGAATGAGTTTCTTCCTATTTCTATCCATGATGCACCATCTTTTGCACCCCAATCCCCTGATTCTTCTTCTTCCGCATCCCCAAATGCTCTCATTGTACTATTGCATCTCAAACTCCCTCAAAACTACATAAATCTTCTCAATCTATTACTCCTATTCTATTACGAATCAAGGATTATTTTGACGTATGAAGTAGTGATAATTACTATTGCATGTGTCACATTGATTTATCATGGAAGAAAAAAATCTAAGTATATTAAAAGCATGATTACTAAAAGATTTCAGGAGCTTTTCATTCAACAGATAGTAAAAGATAAACAAGATGTAATTCCACTATTTCCTCTAGGCAACATCACCAAGTTAAGGGCACATTGGGCGGAAGATGAACCTTTCAATAGGTACATCTTATAGGCAACCATATAGATCATGAAGGTGAACCATCATCTTGTCATGTTGACCAAGGAGTCCAAGGATGTACATAAAAGTTCTCAAGCTGAAGAAGTGTGGAAGGTTGCGGGCATACATAGATATCTACAAATGGAGATCTATATGGTTGATCATGAGAGGTTTGTACAAGTGATGAACACCATCTGTGTCAAAAGAAGATAATGATGTCCCCTTTCTCAAGTAATTGGTTTTGATGACAAAACAAAGGCTATCAAATTCACCCATCAACTAAAGATGGCACAATAAATTTAAAAGATGAAGATCATAAACGAAAGCACAAGATCTCCACCAGTGAAAGGAACCTCTTTGGGATGTGTCATATTATGGATGCACACCCTCTTGGGTGAGGTGGCATAGATGCCACATGGCATCACATGGGTATTTATACCACTTGGTAGAAGAGACATGAGGAGGTCTCATATATGAGAGGGTATCTTAGTTCATATTATGGATGCACACCCTCTTGGGTGAGGTGGCATAGATGCCACATGGCATCACATGGGTATTTATACCACTTGGTAGAAGAGACATGAGGAGGTCTCATATATGAGAGGGTATCTTAGTTCATATTATGGATGCACACCCTCTTGGGTGAGGTGGCATAGATGCCACATGGCATCACATGGGTATTTATACCACTTGGTAGAAGAGACATGAGGAGGTCTCATATATGAGAGGGTATCTTAGTGAGAGCAATATCATATATGAGACCTCCTCATGTCTCTTCTAGCAAGTGGTATAAATACCCATGTGATGCCATGTGGCATCTATGCCACCTCACCCAAGAGGGTGTGCATCCATAATATGACAGGATGTATACACTGCTCGAAATTCCACTTCAAAACCTCTCACTTGTTTTGACTTAGAAGATCTCCATTTTGCTTGGCTTCTCTTGTGCCTCTATATATCAAGAAAAACATGTATCACAACGTGTTGGCATTACACACTCTCCATCGTCCTCATTGGCTCAAGGGATTGCCTACAATTTGCATTCACTATTGGCACCCCATCCCATCGTGGTTGCCAATGTTCGTTGGCTATAGAGCTTGTCCTACAAAGTTATAGTTCCGGGAATGGAATGGGGGTTCTGTGTAGAGATAGATATAATATTGGTTTCTATTTCTGATTAACACACAAATTGCAATTTACTTCCACACACCAACACTAATCACCAAATTAAAGTATACAATGAAAATAAGAGACAGTGAAAGACGAAGTTAAACCATATTGGCAGTAGAAAAATTATTCATTATTCATTAATACAATGGTGTCCACATCATAAAAACATAGTTCTATAGGTATCGTCATTCTAGAACAGAGACTCTCCGACCACTACCACTGGGATTTCACAACATTTACATTCTTCATGCATGCATATAGGAACCTGAATTTGATGATTACACGGGATAATCCTAGGAAATCTGAGGAGAAGTCTACATATGGACAACTTTTATAGATTTTTGGAATTTACAATTTTATAATAGAAAGGTTTACATAAAAATCTAAGATTTTCGGGTTCATTAAATGATATCTTCTTGAAGTAGGTAAAGAGCTATGAACTAGAAAATGCAATGCAATGCTACTTCTAAGATGAGTGTGAATGTGAGATCACATGTATATAGGGAGTGAAATGCCAATTTTTGCTACAACAACATGTTTTTCTATAGACATGCATATGAACCGCTTTTTATGGTGACTTTGTAAAAGAAAAGGGTTGTGAACTAGCTATCTTGAGGTGGTTTGGTAAAGCTTTGGCCTCTTGAGGAAGAGGTCTAGAGTTCAACCCCAAGCTCGATATATAATGGCTTTGGAAAGTTTAAACTAGTTGTAACCCAGTCTAAGCCCTGCTTTGTGGGATACAGGGGGTTGACGTAAGGCTACGCGGCACTTGCACGATTGGAGAGACGCTACTTTCAGGCACATTTTTAGATGCCCATTCAGTTGTAGAGTTGTACTTTCAAAGTTAAAGGTGGGGGAGTAGACGCCTATCGAACCTGCTTAAAAAAAAAGACTAGTTATCTTGTAAATGTCTTTTTTTATTTTACTAACCAAAAGAAATCTTCTTATACATAGACTTCATGAATTGTTCGACGAAGTGAGTGGGGGAGATTGAATGTGGAAAGACATCCTAAATGCCTCATGACTTCATTAATTAGATCATAGAAGGCTTAAGTAGGGAAGTTGGTTAGTCTGCTTGCCTCTTGAGGGGGGGGTGAGGGTTCAACCCCCTTGCTTGCTGCTAGATAGGTTATGGGTCAGAGGGCATATCTAAAACAATTGTGACACTTTGAGGAGTCTTCTCATTGTACTGCTTTTGAGCTTGCCTATCGCATCACCCTTGCTTTGTGGGATATAGGGGGTCCCATGGGTACTATGCCCCCTTCATTTGTACAATTGTCCTTTCCATTAATTCAAGCCAAGGAGAGTGTTGTGTCAACACAACAAAGACCACAAATAATCCAAGTATGTATTCTAGAAGGATTTCTCTCAAGTCTGTACATACAAGTCCAAAGACTTGAGAGGCCTCCTTAAGGGTTGAATACCATACCCTTAGGAGATATCAATCTTAAGGATCAAAACCCTTGAATTGGAAGTAAATAAATCCAAATAGCTAAAGAGTTCAAACCATAGTCTTAGAGACACTTGGGTTTCTCAATAAACTCCAAGGGTTCTCCAAATGACTTTGGACCCTCGAACCCATGCCTTTTGCTACTCGAACCCCTAGTTATACATCGGAGAGAAGAGCTCAACCGAACTTGCTCTAAAAAAAAAAAAAATTCTTTATTTCCCATCTAGACAAGACAAATTTATAATATTTTACTTAAAAATTCCATAGTCCATATTTATATATTTTGATAGTGATGTGTGTGAAAACACTCAAGTATGCTCGGGCTCCCTCTTTAAGAGATTCCCCCAACTTGTATATGTACTTATAACCTAATGGGTTACACATCTTTGTACATTACGCACTTACCAATGTCATTGTTTGCTCTTCTCCTAAGCTTCTTCTTTGTTAACAAAAATGTTGCTTTTTGAGATGAATTGGCAGTACTCCTGGTATTCTCGTTCTTGAGCATAAAAGCATTGATGTCATACTCGAAAAACATTGATGTGGAAGATTCAAGCAAACGAGCATCGATCACATACGCAATTTTTCATGTGAGCATTTGTGGACATGCGTACGGAAGGAAAATCGCAACAAATTTTTGGGCCAACGAGGGATTGTATTATAATGTTGACCTCGGGTCATGTTGAACTTACATACATATGGTTCAAAAGTTTGTACTGCAGAGAGAAATCTTCAGGTTCAAGGAACACGAATTGGCCATATTACAGTCAACGACAACGAGTCTGGGTCGAGTATTAGAACTACTACCGGGTGCAAGGGTGCAGCTGAGAGAGGAGTGGCTGTTACACGGAAAAAGGTAGGTTTTCTCCCATCTCTCTCTCTCTCTCTCTCTGAAATGTTCCCGCGTGTTCATGTTTCTTGTTCACAACCCCATTTTTTGTTTTGGGCCTTTCTGTGTATTTGTTTATTTGTGTCTATTCTGGAAATGCCGACTGCGGAGGGGAGTTTTTAATGAAACAAAATTGATTGTACATGTCTTAAGGGAAAGGGAAGATTAGAACGGAAATAAATGGCTTGTAATTTTATGTTATTGAAGTTCATATGGAAATCGGCTAAAGAGAGTAAAGGTTCGGAGTGAGAATAAGAGAAAAGGGAGTGAGGAGTCACTCAAAATTGTGTGTGTGTATATGTGTGTGTGTGAGAGAGAGAGAGAGAGAGAGAGAGAGAGAGAGAGAGAGAGAGAGAGAGAGAGAGAGAGAGAGAGAGAGAGAGAGAGAGAGAGAGAGAGAGAGAGAGAGAGAGAGAGAGAGAGAGAGAGAGAGAGGGGGGCAACCAAAAATGTCATCCTAGTGGCTCCAAATGTACAAAATAATGTTTTTGACGTGAATTGTATCCTTGTCATGTACTATTCATCCTCTATTTTTCAAAGCAACCTTTAAATCAAACGAAAAAGTCATTTGGGTGTCTTCAAATGTACAAAACAATCTTTTCTATGTGATTTCTATCGACGTTACATGTATTATTTATTTATTTATTTTCAATGTGTTTAAAAATAGAGCTAAACTTATGACTAAACCAAAAAGTCAACAATGTAGGGTCGTAATTTACTTTCATTCCCATACATGTATATGCCAAAAGAAAAAGGAGAGATGTAGAGTAACTTCTTGAATAGTCTCGATGCCAATGTGTCCTATGACATTTCCAAAAGCATAATTGAAGTTATTTTTCATGTAGAGTTCCATGACCTTGTTGATGCTTGTATTGCATTCATAAAAATGTCTGTCAATTGAATCCCCCTAGGTCCTCTTATTGGGGATGGTTGCATATGTGCTCCCTTGGTGGTGCAAGCAAGGAACTATTGAACTGTTTTTGAGCAGATCTGTATGCTATTTGATCTCCACTGAAAGGAGACAGCAGGAATGCTTTTATGAAAGCATTTGGTGATACTTTTATTAAATAACGACTCAGATCATGCTATATATCAGGGTGCACTTTTTTGCTAATATTTCAAGGATAAGCAGCACTGCTTTTACTTGAACATCTACTGTGGATAGAATTAAGCGTAGTGTGTGCACCTGTGCTGATAGAGGGCTAACACATGCATTATGCTCCGTGGATAATGGTACCTAACTTTGTGATAGTTGATAGTAAACAATTCTATACATTCAATGGTTAATATGGCTTCAGGGCTGCCGATGTCAATCTCATCTTTCTCCAAGAGTCACACTCTCTTTCCATTTATTTACCTCTACTCTTTTTATCAGGAGATTATTGATATCATCATCAGTTCGTTGGAGCTTATCAACCGTCAATCCTTATACCTTGTGTTATGTCCCCAAACCCAAAGGACATCAAGATGGGCGCCTATTATTGAATTGTCTAGCCAAGTGTGGAGTGTCTGCGCAAGTGTGAACTTGGCCACCTCCTTAAGTGGCTATAAATAGGACCCATGGGCACATTTGTTACTCATTGCTCTCATGAGGCTCTTGGACTCTTGGTCCATAGTGGAGTCCTCTATGCACCTTGAGGGTGTTGGCCATGTGGCGATGGTGGCATGGGACACCATGCCCTTGTAAGGGCTTCCACATGCTTGGCTGGAGGCTCGAAAGCTGAGGGGTGGGTTGTTGAGTCCGATGTCCGTTTCTAATATTGCAAATATGGCTTGTGTTGTGTCTTGTGTTGTAGGGTTGTATCTAGAGGGATCTAAGTTGTGAGAGTCTACACAATGAAGTCAACATGCAATTCGTGCAACACCTTGACAATTCCAAGGCTTATGAATAAGGCGGTGACCAAGGCATAGAGCTTGGCATACCTTGGCATCTGAGTCACTGAAGTCACCTTTGGCGCCTTTGGATCCGTGCTACCTCAATAATCAAGAAAGACAAAGGTTACCATTATTTCTCAGGATGCCACCCATCTGAATACTGTCTCCCCCATAGCTCGCTTAACTAGCAATTTCTCGCCACTAAGCTACACTCACTGTAAGCTAGAATGTTGAAGGATTGGTCCTTGGTTTTAGTTGAGGAAATTGTTGAGGAGAAGAGTTTAGAATAGGGGAGAAGTGTTATGTCCCCAAACACGAGGACATCAAAATGGGCATTTGTAGTTAAATTGTCTGGCCAAATGTGGAGTGTCCTCCCAAGTGTGAATTAGGCCACCTCCTCAAAAGAGACGATAAATAGGATCCATGGGCTCATTTGTTATTCATTCCTCTCATGAGGCTCTTGGACTCTTGTCCCATGGTGGAGTCCTCCATGCACTTGTAGGGTGTGGCTATGGTGGTTTGGGACACCATGCCCTCATGAGAGTTTCAACCTGCTTAGCTTCAAGCTCCCAGGCTCAAGGTTGCTGATAGCTGTGGACCCTATGGCTGAGAGGTGAGTCTTATATCCGCCTTTCTATTGTTGTGAATATGGCTTGTGTCTTATCTTGTGTTATAGGACCGATCTTGGAGGGATCTAACACTTTGGCTATCTTAGTTCCTTTACGTAAGCTTCTTCGCTTCAACAACATCATCTTTTTTGAACCTCATTATGATTCAAGAGTTAACATATTCATATGATTTCATAGTTTATTAGTTTTTTGTGTAAACGTGTTAGTTTTGTTGTACTTTCATTTTGGGATGAATTCAGGGTTGCTTGGATTCATCTTGATGTTTATGTTTTTCATATTAGCGGACATGTAGATTTCACTTATGGAATTTTCATCCGACTTTGAACTTGTTCATAGGTGTGTTTACCCTTTCAACTATGCATTCATTTTAATTTTCTTATCTTTTCTATCTTGAGCTAGGGTCCATTATGGCTGAGTTTGTCCTTCACTTGTGTTAGTGATACAAACTCAATTCGTAGAACTTCCTTGGAACTCATGCTCATGGTGTATGTCCATGTGTGTGTGTATACATTTTCAGCTCTTCACCCATTATTAGACATTGATGATGTTAACGGGGATGCCGTAGTATTTGGCTGATAGTATGCATAAAGTCGATCTTGCTTTGTAATAACTTCTTTTTCGGCTCTTTATCTTTAGGTTTGTTCAGGATTGGAGAACATATTAATGTTGGCTAGATTTTTTTGAAGTTAATTGTTTTTTTCTCATTCATTTTTATCTTTATATTTCATGAAAAAATTGTTGTTTAGTTTCTATATATATTTTTCCTTTCTTGTAAAGTAATTACTTTTCAAATATGGAAACATTTATTCGTTTTTATTTTTAATCTTTTTGTTTCTCTTATGTATGTATGTATGTTTGAAAGCACATTATAAAAGCTAGTTCATAAAAATAACAAGCTCACTAAAAGCTTCCGTAAAAGAGCCGCAAGAAATTATGATTTTTGGGTTTTTTTTCACTTTTCAATAGTGCTTTTTTGTGGGCAAGCCAAGGCCTATATAAGGAGAGCTTTGGAGCCTCATTGAGTCATCAATCTTCAAGCTTAGAAGCTTGAGAGCCCTAGGGTTTTGAGCTAGGAGTCTTGGAAGAGTATACGCAGATTTGGAGAAGTTTTCGGAAGCCTTTCCTTTGTCTTCTTCACACTTCTTAGTGTGCATGCTGATTTTGTGAGTATAAGCTTCTTCTTTTAGGGTTTCCTTAAGTGTTGCTGCTGAACCAGGTTGTTACCTACCACTTCAATGCAAGAAGGTTCCATAGTTTGCTGCTGAACATTAGAGAAGATTAGGGTTTGCTGTAATAACTGTTTTGGACATTTTACACACTTCATATTGCACATATTCCCTCACATACTACTTTCTAGGCACTCTATATTTACATTTTGTACGTATAATTTTTCATTTAACGTGTATTTAGTTTTGTATCACTATGCATATTGATATTTTTTATTTAATTAGTGTGTAGTTATCATTGAGCTACCACACTTTAAAAATTGTCTTTTCTCTATTCTATTGTCATTCGTCTCATTTGATTAGTCAAGGTGTGTTAGGTGCTAAGTATAGTTGCAATGCTATTCTATTGTCATTCATCTCATTTGATTAGTCAAGGTGTGTTAGGTGCTAAGCATAGTTGCAATGCAACGCGTTGCGTAGCGTTTACAACATTAGCACGCAACGCATTGCGTTGCAAACAAATTTTTTTGCCCTCTCCCTTGAGCTCAAAACGGGCTCACAGGGGAGGGCATTTCAAACATTTTCTAATCCCTTCCACACAAAGCTCTCGTGTGCTGTGAGCAGCCATGAGCCCTCAGCACAGAGAGAGAGAAAGTGTTTTTACGTCTATTAGGAGGCCGAACTCGGCCTATGAGACAAATCGATGTACATGGGTGTATCTTCTGTCAATCAGAAAAGATAAAAGTGCTGAAAAGAAACTGGTTAAGCTGATATAGATCTCCGTAGTGTGCATGTGGGGATACCCATGAAAGTGGTGGGGGGTGTATGGAGTGCGATGTCTATGATAGTCTATATGCAAAAGGGTAGTACAACAACCATGAGAATGCATCTAAAACGACTAACTAGCTCCATCCTGTGCTAGTGGGTGGGATGTAATATGTGATACATAGGTGGAGGTGGAGTCAAGGCCACTCTGATAGCTGCAACGAGAGAGAGAGAGAGAGAGAGAGAGAGAGAGAGAGAGAGAGAGAGAGAGAGAGAGAGAGAGAGAGAGAGAGAGAGAGAGAGAGAGAGAGAGAGAGAGAGAGAGAGAGAGAGAGAGAGAGAGAGAGAGAGAGAGAGAGAGAGAGAGAGACCATGCCTAAACTAAAGCAAAATTGTTGGAAGTATGTGTCTAGCCAAGGGAAGTTTTGATCGGGTGGGAGTGAGAGATGGACATGTAACCTATGTGGTTACAAAGGGGGCGGTGGGGTAGATCGTATCAAAGCCCACCTTGCCAAATTTAGTGGCTTGGGCATTGCAGCATGCAAGGAGCCTATGCCAACTGACATCAAGGATGAACTCCTTAGTGGGTAGCTTAGAGGGAAGCCAAAAAGTATCCACAGAGCTCTCAGCCCACCTCCACCTCTATCGGCTCATGTGATCCTCATCCACATGATGAACGAACACAACATAGTCATAGGGGATCCTCTAGTGGAGGGAATGATGAGTGTTGAGATGATACCATCCGTCTTGAGGATGAGACTAAGCCACCAGTGAAGGAAGCTCGAGGATTGCTTTCATCGGCATCGGTACATGTTGGTTTCAGAGGTAGCGGGATTTGAGGCTAAACAAGGTATAATGAAGCTTTTCATACAGTGTGGCCTCTCTTTTAATGTTGCACACACACCTGCATGGAAGGAAGCCATGGAGTTAGTGAGCACATTGGGATATCGATGGAGAGGTCCTTCATATGAGGAGTTGAGGACTAGTGAGCTACTCAAAACAAAGGATATAGTGGAGAAGAAGTTAAAGCCTATGAAGGGCACATGGGAGAAGTATGAATGCACTATTATGTGTGATGGATGGACATACATCAGGAAAAGGAATGTATATAACATACTAGTGCATTGTTGCAAAGGCACTATGTTCCATCGTGCCATTGATGCATCACAAGCTCGACTTACAATGACAGGTATATATAGTTGAAATTTCAAGTTTCAATTTTAAGATATGCATTTGCATATGCCATATCTATGTTATGTATGTACTGATGGAATTTCATCCCTCATATTTGCACACTAGAAGTGAAATGAACCCAATACCTAGGTAGTAGGTCCCTTGCAACAAAAATTTGATTCACCTCGCTTACACTGATCCAAATCGCCTAAGCTTTTGGACACACTTAGTATGATTCATAAGCTTTCCAACAAGCTATAGAACACCTCAAATGGATCTGTTTAGATCAGTCAACAACTCTGTATAAAACACACTAGGCAGAGATGTAGGATATGCAAAAATTAGGGTTACAGAGATACACCAATTTCTCTGCACATAAAACTGATTACAAGAAGTCCTCTTAGGGAAAGTAAGACACATATATAAGCTACAAAATTCACTTTAAATCTCTTGAATTGGATATGTACACAAATTGTTACAATTGTTATAAGAAGACTATGTCTATATCTACAAGAGACTAGAGGGGGTGTGGACTTGAAAGCTCCTCCTTTTTCCTCTTTACTGCTCCTTTGTGCATGTAACGCCCTCCTTTGCATTTTTCGTAGCTTGGACTGCATCGTTTTAGCTACTTGAGGCTTGGATGACTCTCTCCTTGAGCCTTCTTGAGTATATGTCTATTGGTCTTCAATGACCTGTCACCTACAAGACTTCCATGCATTTGATGACTCTTCACCTCCTTTTATAGCTTTTGGATGCCTCTCCCGACTTTTCCACCACATTGGGACTACCTTGCCCGCCTTTGCCTGACCTTGAGACCACCCTAAATGATCTAAGTCGTTACTTTTGTCCACATTAAGGTCTTTTGACCCCTTTGTCCACCTAAAGCTTGCATAGCTCACACTTTCAACACTACCCCTCAAGCTTAAGGTGGTAGTGTCCATATCAAGCAAGCTCATAGCCTTTGAAAACTTTGTTAACTTGGTCACATCTAAGCTTTTGGTGAAGATATCTGCAAATTGGTCCTTTGTACCTACAAAATGAACATTAATGTCCCCACTGACAACCTTTTCCCTTACATAATGGTAATGCACCTCAATGTGCTTGCTCCTTGCATGATATATGTGATTGTTAGCAAGATGTAGGCTTGACATGTTATCTCCATAAACTGGAATTGGTCCAAGTTGTACACCAAAATCTTTGAGGAGCTTCTTAAGCCACATTGCTTCACATGTAGTGAAGGTTAAAGCTCTATATTCAGCCTTTGTTGAACTCAATGCAACGGATGGCTACTTTTTGCTCATCCATGAAATTGCTTTTGTACCTACCATGAAAACATAGCTAGAAATTGACCTTCTATCATCAACACCCCCTGCCCAATCTGCATCACTCCATGCTCTTACTTGAAGTTCTTCATCATACCTTTATAGCAACCCATGATTAACTATACTCTTCACATACCTTAACACTCTCTTTGCATGATTGAGATGTGTATTTGTGGCTGCATGCATGAACTGAGATAGAACTCCAACTATGTAGCACAAGTCAGGTCTTTTGAGTGTAACATAGATCAATGATCCCATAATGCTCCTGTCTAGTGTAAGGTCTTCTAACTTCGTACAATCTTCCTTGTTGAACTTGACATTTGAATTCAGAGGTTGAGCTATTGGTTTGCAATCTGTCATGCCAAACAACACATCTAGAAGATACTTCTTTTGAGAGAGAGAGATACCTTCTTTCCCATAGATCATCTCAATGCCAAGAAAGTACTTTAGTACACCTAAATCTGAGATTTTGAACTCGCTTCCAAGCTTCTCTTTGATGATCCTTATCCCTTCATCATCATCACATGTCACAAGAACATATATGCATATTAAACATATCTTGTCATTTGTCTTCTTCACATACAAGGATGGATCTACATCACTTGGACAGAAACCACATCTCTTCAAGAAGTCCACTAGCCTTTGATTCCAAGCCCTTGGGGCTTGCTTTAGGCCATACAAGGCCTTCTTCAACCTGCAAACATAGGTAGGATGCTATGGATCTACATACCCTTGAGGTTGTTCCATGAACACCTCTTCTTGTAACTCACCATTCAAGAAAGCATTTTTTATGTCCATCTGGTAGATAGGCAACCTCCTTGCTGCACATAGGGCTATGAGAGCTCTAATGGTAGCCTTGTTTGCCACAGGCCTAAAAGTCTCCACCTCTTGTGTCTAAGTGAAGCCTTTGGCTACTAGTCTAGCCTTGTACCTTGCCAAGCTTCCATTTGCATTCCTCTTGGTCTTGTACACCCACATGTTTTGGACTATCTTCATGCCTTCCTTGTTGGGTACTAGTTCCCAAGTGTTCTCCTTAAGAGCTTTGAACTCTTCATACATAGCCTCCCTCCACTCTGGTTTGGTCTTTGCCTCCTCTTAAGAATCTAGCTCTTGATCTGCAATGACATTCATCATGTATGCATAGTGCTTTGCCATGAAAGAACCATATGTATACCTTTGTGGGGGTGCCTTCTTCCTTGTGGACCTCTTCTCTTGACCTTTGGGATATTGCTTCTTGAGTCTATTTAGCTTTACATCAGGAGTAATGACCTCCTCAAGCTCTTCCTCTTCTGACTCCTCTTGAGATTCTCTAGTGTCATAGTCTGTCTCTTGCAACATTCTATACTTTGAAGTAGGGGTCCACTAGGGGATGATCTTTCATAATCATAAGTGTAAGAGTGATCATATGAGTGTACCTTAGATGTAGAAGCCTCTGGTCCACTGATTGTGATTGACTCTTGAGGTTGAATCTGCACATCAAACATGTGTAATGGGATGCTTAGTGTTATCTCTTGTCTCCACACAACCTTTTGAGCTTGGGACCTGCATATGAACAAAAGATTCCTCCATACATGACATGTGATTAGAGCATCTAGAGTCTATGTACCACTTTGTGTCCTTGGGATCACTAGTGTAGCCATGTCTCATGGCTAGGAGGGTCTCCTTCTCATCATCCTTCTTGGAGTTGCTAGCATAGTTCCGTTGCTCCTCCTCCTTCTTGCCTTTGTCATCCTTGAATCAACGATTTGGAGAAATATGATTCTGCTTACCACATAAAACAAGTTTTACCTTGATGACAGTTGTTCTTCCCTTTGCCTTTCTTGCCCTCCCTTGAAGATGATGCCTTGCTCTCTCCTTTTGAATCTGAATCTTCTTCCTTTGACTGCATCCACTTGCTTTTTCCTCCTTTCCCCTTCTTTCGACTCTTGCCTTTGCCTTTGCTAGCATATAGGACCTGTGAGTGAGCATCCTTCTTGGATGTGTCTCCTTAGTCTTATTGCAACCTCTTTTGCCACTAGGTGTGGGATCAACTCCTCAAGAGTTGGTAGAGGATCTCTATACAAGATGGTAGTAATAAGGGGTTTCCACTTGTCTTCCCCTCTCAGCCCATTGAGAGTAATCTTCACAAGGTGTTCCTCATCTACTTTGCAGCCAATGGATGCCAATTGCTCCCTCAATTCCTTCACCCTCAAGGTGTAGTCAACAATAGATTGACCACTACCCTTCTTCATGGAATGGAGTTCATGCTTAAGCTGCATCTTTCTGCTTCTTGTGGAAGTGGTATATATCTTCTCTAAGGCCTCCCAAACATCTCTAGCATGATCAAACTCTGATATATGACCAATCATAGTGTTAGAGATTACCTGCGATATGTAGAAATAACTCTCCTATTCCTTTCCTCCCAATCCTTCAACATCTTCAATTCTTGATTGGTGACCTTTGGATCATTGGGATCCACATTGGGCTTATCTTCATCTCCACACACAATAGGCCATAAACCTTTGCTCATGAGGTAGTTCATGACTCTGAACCTCCATGGCAGATAGTTGTCTTTGTCAAGCAACTCCACTTTTTGATCTAGATCTGCCATAATGAATGGGAAATTAGGGTTACATTGAAATGTACCTCTTAGCTTTGATGTCCAAGCTTTTGTGCCCTCCTAGAGTCTTCAAAGGATGTTTCTTGCTTTGATACAAATTGATGAGTTTTTAATCCCTCTGATTTGCACATCAAAAGTGAAATGAACCCAATACCTAGGTCCCTTTATACACCTTTTCTACCACCCTGCAACAAAATTTTGATCCACCTGCCTTACATTGATCTGAATCACCTAAGCTTTTAGACACACTTAGTATGGTTCATAAGGTTTCCAATAAGCTATAGAACACCTCAAATGGATATGTTTAGGGCAGCAAACAACTTTGTACAAAACAGACTATGCAGAGATGTAGGATATGCAGAAATTAGGGTTACATAGATGCACCAATTTCTTTGCACATTAAATTGATTTCAAGAAGTCCTCTTAGGAAAAGTAAGAAGACACACATATATATATATATATATATATATATATATATATATATATATATATATATATATATATATATATATATATATATATATATATATATATATATATATATATATATATATATATATATATATATATATATATAAGCTACAGAATGCACTTTAAATCTCTTGAATTGGATATGTAGACAAAGAGTTACAACTGTTATAAGCAGACTATGTCTATACCTACAAGAGACTAGAGGGGGTGTGGGCTTGAAAGCTCTCCTTACTCCTCCTCTGTGCATGTAACGCCCTCCTCTACATTTTTCCTAGCTTGAACTGCTACATTTTAGCTCCTTGAGCCTTGGATGACTCTCTCCTTGAGCCTCCTTGAGTAGTTGTCTCTTGGTCTTCAATGACCTACAATAGTTCCATGCATTTGATGACTCTTCACCTCTTTTTATAGCTTTTGGATGCCTCTCGCGACTTTTCCACTGCCTTAGGACTGCCTTGCCCGACTTTGCCCGACCTTGAGACCACCCTAAATGATCTAAGTCGTGACTTTTGTCCACATTAAGGTCTTTTGACCCCTTTGTCCACCTAAAGCTTGCATAGTTCACACTTTCAACATGTACATGGTACATGCACATTGCATGTATATTGTATTGTATATAGTATGCAATGTGCATCATGCATGTGCCATCATCCATGGAGCATGTGCCATGTATCATGCATGGTGCATGGCATCATGCATGATGCATGTGCCATGCATCTATTGTCATTTGTGTAATATGTACATTACTACATTGTAAACTGACAAGTTTTTCATCTATGCCATATTGCTGATTTGTGTAATTTTTATGTCTCACAGGTGATTTTATATACGGTCATATCCGCGGGGCTGTTTTGGATGTCGATCAAAAGAATCTTGTGCAAGTCATTACTGAGAATGGGAGTAACTGTGTGGCCATGGGCAGATTATTAGAGGCAGCCGTTCCCTCAATTGTGTGGACCCCATGTGCCACATATAGCATTGATCTTTTGATAGAGGATCTTGGAAAGATCCCTTGGATTCATTCTATTTTTTCCACCTTCCATAAGGTGAACAAAGAGACCAAAACTATTAGCTATTTTCAGATCATTCAGTGAGTTGGACATGCTAAATCTTGCAAAGACCAGATTTGCTTACATGTGCTTAGTGATGGAGAGACTACTTTGGGTGTGACAAGCTTTAGTACAGACTGTTGTATCTACAAAGTGGACTGCTTGGGATGGACACACTGCCCCCAGAGCAGATTTTGTACGGATTACGTGCTTGTCAAACTCTTATTGGAG
The DNA here is from genome assembly GCA_020310875.1 of Ceratopteris richardii. NCBI lineage: Eukaryota > Viridiplantae > Streptophyta > Polypodiopsida > Polypodiales > Pteridaceae > Ceratopteris > Ceratopteris richardii. Next base: position 81,817,045 of record CM035436.1, read on the forward strand.
GGATGTAGAGGCACTTGTGCGTGCCATACATCCATTATATTATGTTCTTCGCATAGTTGATATGGAGGGGAGTACATTGGGACTCGTCTATGAGTTCATGGATCGAGTTGGCGAGTCCCTTTCATGTTGCCCACATTTGACATTGGACATGTATTTATTAAGTTACTGCTTGTTACTTTGAAATTTTGACACATAAAGCTTTTATTATCTTAAAAATTAGTCTCTAAAATTTCATAATTTTTTGTCTATAGGATTGAGCAACTTATAGTTGTATGGAGGGATCGATGGGATTGGTTTCATCGCCCGATCCATGGGATGGCACACTTATTGCATCCTTTATGGAGATATAAGAAATCCATCATGAATGGGGAGCTCTTGAGTGCATGGAACACACACACATACATACACACACATATATATATATATATATATATATATATATATATATATATATATATATATATATATATATATATACATATATATATATACATATATATATATATATATATATATATATATATATATATATATATATATATATATATATATGTATATATGTATATATATATATATATATATGTATATAGGCTTTATCGAGCTGATGTAGAGTTACGACTTCAGTTGGAGAGACAACTCTTGGTATTCCAAAATGGTGGTGGTCATTTTGGAAAGGATATGGGTTGCTTGAGATCTGCTCAATTGCGCCCCGTATCATGGTGGGAGATGTACGGTGCCGACACTCCTCAGTTGGTAAGTACTAAGTCAAAAGTCTTCAGTGTGATATATGCTAAATATTTATTATAATTTATGTACTAATTATTTTTTGAATTATGTTATATGTAATGTAGAGGGAGTTAGCTATTCGTATCCCTTCACAAAACTGTAGCTTAAGTCCTTGTGAAGGAATTGGAGCACATGGGCATAGTTGGTTAGGTACGATCCATACGACAGGTTCGGTACATAATAGTACGATGCCAGGTACGTACTAATCATGAGGTACGAATCCGTACGATATTAGTACGATTTTTTTTTTTTTTTCCATATTTTCATGTACGTGGGAGTGTACACATATGAAGGGTACTTTTTGCCATGAATATGCATAATATTGTATCTATGCATGAAGATAATTGTTCTCTAACTAGCATAGCTGCAAAACCAATGTATTTTCTTAATAAATTCAAGTCAAAATGGTCAAAATGGAATTTTTTTTTTTGGTACCTATTGGTACGAATACGTACGAGTACGTACGGTACGAGAGGTACGTACGAATCTACTCGTACTGGTACGAGTACCAACTATGCACATGGGTCCTCTTCCATACAAAGAAGAGGAATAGATTATCTACAACGCAATTGGAGTGGCTAGTTTATTGCCACGGCAACTTGCGTCTCTTGGAGAGCAGTGGTCATATAGGAGATGTGAGGGAGGTCAACGTGGATACAATAGATATAGAGAAAGTGAGAGATATTCCAGATATTCCTCCAAAAGATCTAGACTTATATACTATGCTGTACCATGAGTTGATTTTACTTCAGCATGATACCAGATCATCTCGGAGACGTAGAGGACCTAGGTGTAGTGGTGACGCATCCACTAGCGGTTGACCAGAGACCACTACTACTAGGGATGACGACGACGATGATGATGATGATGATTAGAGTGATGATTTATCATTTGAGACCATGTCAGAGTGACAGAGTTTGATTATTGACATTTGAGTCTTTGACATTTGATATTTCATGATATGTATTTACTATTATGATGACAGTGGACACTTGTCACGACTCACTTGTGACTTCATATTTATCATATGCCACTTATAATTTATGTTATGAGTGACGAGTCATGACTCATATGATTTATCATTTGTCATAGTGATTCTCTATGTTTTTATTTTGATGTATCAATGATGATATGATCATGTGATACATATGGTGTATCATGATTCATCATTCATGCATGATGTTATATTGTTAAGTGTTATGTTATGATTCATGAATCATGATGTTTAATGTTAAAATTTAGAAACTTAGAAAGTTAGGTGTTGAATGTTATGATGTTAAACTGTTATGATCATTTTGTTTTTAAAATCTAGATGATGATATTATGATTATTGATGTTAAATCTTATCATTTATGATGTATCATGATTCATGTGACATGTCTGATGTTATGTAATATGATCGTTGAATGATAATTGATGGATGTACCATGTTAAAACTTAAATATTGTGAATCATGAATGATGTTGATAGATGTCAAATGTTATGGTGTTATATTTTATAAATCATGAATCATGATGTATCATGATAAAAGTTATAAATTAGAAGTTAGAACTTCAAACTTTCAAATGATAATGTATTATCTATAATCCAACCCATAGTGAGTAAGACATGTAATGAGTGACCAGTCATATCCCACCTTATTATATATCATAGGACCCAAAATACCTAAAAAATACATATATAAATTTTGAAAAATAAATAACTTTATAGCAACGCCCAGGTCCAAACATTGCCCTCGTAGTTAACCCATTGCCATTGCGGTTGCTAAAACGTTGCTTTCCTCTATGGTGCTAAGGTATTAAGTGTTGGAAAGATCCTCAAATTAATGTGTGATTATTGTTTGGGCCTACCACACTTCCAACAAGGTATCCAAGTATGCTTCATACAAAATGAGGTAGACAAGGAGAAAGGCATTAAAAAGGCTATAAAAGTCCAAAAGAGTCATTAATTTATGAAATTTCTTGTTACACTTTTCCTTTTGATCCATCTTCATATTTCAAGAAGGGTTTCAATCTTAGTGTCTATAGTTAAGAGTCAAGACTCAGGAGACTTTTTCATTGTTGTTTTGACATGGACTATTCGTTGTATGTTTGTCTATGGCATGAAAGGGGCACACTAAAACCCAAACTTGAACAGCTAACACAGTTTTCGAATGTGGCACCTAGTATCAAGAAGTACTCAACTCTTCCTCTTGGCATGATTAATGGTCAAAGTCCCTAGCCTTCTTTCCATTTGCAAGTCGAATAAAACAGCTTACAATATTGTATTCACCTTGTAGAGATCTTGCATAGTTGATACTGATGGTAATTCCAGGGGCATAAAAGATGTTTCTCAAGATTATTCAAAGAAATGCATTCATCTGATAGTCGGTAAAAGTTTGATCAGATGATTGATTGGTAAAAGTTTGATCATGATAACCCAGCATGGACATTTACATTTCTTAGACTCTCATATTACGTTGGTTTTCTATTTTGGACATCCACTATCAAGTGTGATGATTAATAGGTCTTGGTGGAAATTCATGTACTTTGTGATGATTGATGAATGATTCTGTTTATGATAGGATAGTTGGATGTTTTTATCTATTATTGATCGGCAATTTTGTGTTCACAAGTCAATTCTTTAGAATTCTTATGTTAGTGTAGACACACACACACACACACACACACACACACACACACACACACACACACATACATACATACACACATACATACATACATACATACATACATACATACATACATACATACATACATACATACATACATACATACATACATACATACATACATACATACATACATACATACATACATACATACATACATACATACATACATACATACATACCTACCTACCTACCTACCTACCTACCTACATACCTACATACATACATACATACATAAATACATACATACGTACATACATACATACATACATACATACGTACATACATACGTACGTACGTACATACATACATACATACGTACATACATACATACATACATACATACATACATACATACATACATACATACATACATACATACACATATACATATACATATACATATACATATACATATACATATTCATATACATATACATATACATATACATATACATATACATATACATATACATATACATATACATATACATACATACACATATACACATACACATATACATATTCATATTCATATACATATACATATACACATACACATACATATACATATACATATACATATACATATACATATACATATACATATACATATACATATACATATACATATACATATACATATACATATACATATACATATACATATACATATACATATACATTTATATACACATACATACACACACACACACGTGCGCGCGCGCACACACACACACACACACACACACGCACCCACGCACGCACGCGCAGGGACACACACACACACACACACACAGATATATATATATATATATATATATATATATATATATATATATATATATATATATATATATATATATATATATATATATATATGATGGCTTAAATTCATGACTACATTACTATATTCAAATTCTCAATGTCATTTTGTGTATGGTTGAGTGATTTCAGATTTTATGCAACCACATTTGGCATGACATATGTCCTAAAATGACTGTCAATACTTAAAAAGGACCTAAAGAAAATTTTTAAAAGTTATGCAACTTGTGGTTCCAACTTCCCAGCCCCACTCTGTTGCTAACATGTTGCCAAAACCCATTTCAATCCCGTTACTGATCACACTGGTTTCAACAGGTAGTTAGGCAAGTGAGGTAAGGATGGAGGGAAGACAAGAAGTCAGCAGTTAGGCAAGTGGGGTGTGATGAAATGATTTAAGGGAACTCTGCACCCTTAAGCACAAGGAATTCAGTGTTCACACTGTGCCCACATGCTATGCACTTTTTTGAAAACTCTCGTATTTTTTGTGTACCGAATGGATGAGGCTTGAATTCTTTTAATTAAAGGATGGAGTTGGCATCGGAAAATGGGTTATATCTCTCAATACCCAGAGGTTGCAAGAGAGAGTTGGGCAGGGAATCAATGATAGGGATATCTGATAAAACTGTATCCCGGAAGCACATATTAGTTGAACTGAAGGATGAAAGTGAAGAAGTCAGACCAGAAGATCATAGTGAATCTCCTTGTGGACTTTCTGTAGAAGTTCTGGGAACAAATCCTATATGTATCTATCATGCTGGAAAATCACCAGGAACCAAGAACAACAGTGAGAGGATGGTTTTTCTCAAAAGGGGAGAGAAAGATACTATTTTTCCAGGTGACAGGATTTCTCTATCCCTTAAACATCCAATGTTTTTTACTGCGAAGGAAGATAGGAAGGGCAACCTTAGCCCGAGAAATTTAAATCAAGGTGCTGGTGCAAGCATTTCTCATAACATATCACAATCAGATGCTTCAAAGAACATATGCTCCTCAGAAGATATTGCTGCAAATGAAAAAGCAGGTATTGCTGAAGCAGTAGCTCGCAGACAGAGGAGGGCTATTGAGCGTAGAAAGCAACAAGAACTTATGTTGCAGGAAAGTGCTGAAGAGCTACACAGAGTTCAGAGTGAGCAGAACGAACAGGCACCCAAACTACAGGATGTGTTTAAGGGGAAAGAGGCAAGTGCTGATTTTCAGCAAGAAGCTTCTGGGAACAATGGTGATTTCATAAAAACTCAAGATATTGATCCTGTAAAAGGTAAACACAACATTGAATTAGAAGTAGTGAGCTATTTCCCACGATCTATGCTATGAATTAATAGTGGACTTATTGTGATTTGGTTTCTATTGTGATTTGGTTTCTATATTTAGTCGTACCATAGATTCACTCCTGTATCATGTTGCTTTGTTGAAACAGAGTTTGGCTTTCTGATTGAGGGCTCTGAGTTTGATCAGTATAAGCACTTTAGACAACATAAAGGTAGGTGGATATATCCTTATTCAGCATCTCCTACTAGGTCTTCTAGTGAGGATGATCTCGGGGATACACCTAGACATGGCTCTCGGGGGAAAAAAGTAGAGAATGATGATGAAGAGTGGACCGGAGATGATGAAGAGGAAATGAGGGCTGTTTCCAGTGCCAAGAAGTCCAAACGGAGCACCAAGTTAAATTTACGATCATGTGATCCGAGTACATCCAAGATGAAGGATGCTTCGGCCACAAAGAAAAACGCATATCATGACAACATAGCCAAGGCTCAAAGAGAAGCAGAAGCCGAGGATGAGACTGATGAGACTTTAGGTGGTTTTATTGTGAACGATGAGGAAGAAGTATTGGACAATAATTTTGCTGAGGATGAAGAAGAACTATTAGATGAGGATGACGAGAATGATGATGATGACGATGATGATGAGGAAGAGCTGAATGAGGATGAGGAAATGGATGAGGCAGAAGACGAGGATGTGATCAGGGAAGGCACAAAGAAAAGACAGAAGCCCATGTGCAAGTATGGAAAAAGCTGTTTCAGGTACGTTGAAGCTCAAAGTCAGTTCCTATCATTTTGCTTTTGATGCAGGAGACATAATGACAACCAATCTGGTGCAGGAAAAATCCAAACCATCTTTCACAGTTTCGGCACGTATAGTTAATGCTGGACATGTATGTTTGAGAAGGTTAGTAATTGGGAAACATGCCCTTGGGTCTTAGCTTTTTGTCCATAAGATCCCCAAAGAAATGCTTTGTACTATATTGAAAAGAATGATTTTCAAAACAGGCTCTCTTGAGCTCTCTTGCATGTTGTTAATCATCGCTAGGCTCAAAGTTGTACCACATTGTAGGTATAGGTACATGCATTTTAATACGATATGTTTGTAGAAGCAATGAAGGATCAGGTCTACATGTGTATTAGAAAGAAGTCTTTTGAGATTTCAGACTCTCTAACTCCTGTGTGTGTGTGTGTGCACACCAACCCACATGCATGCATGCATGCATGTGTGTGTGTGTGTGAGAGAGAGAGAGGGAGGGAGGGAGGGAGGGAGAGGGGGTGGGAGGGCAGGCGGGAGGGTGGGCAGGAGGGCGGGAGGGAGAGCAGGCGGGAGGGAGGGAGGGAGGGACCAAACACACATTTGAATATGTCTTCTATATGGTGGGAAAGACAAAGAGATCAAATAGGCATGAAAAGGTACAAAATTCAGTGCATGATATGCTCTAAGAGGGGGGAAATGGAGCTCTCTAACTGTGGATATTTGCATGTATTTATGCTTATAAGGTAGTGTAATCATGTATATGCATCAAGCTAGCTAGCTCCATCTTGCATCTATAGGGGGACGGAAAGTGCAGGACATGGGGTGATCAGAAGCAGGGGCTGCTTGGATAATGAAGGGAGCTCTATCAGTCATCATTCAGACGCTGATCTAGATCTTCTGGATCTATCTATGATGGAGTCTTGGGGTTAGCATTCAGTCACATTCAGGCATGTTTGGTGCAGAATCCCTCAACATGCTGGAGAGACTCTCCTCGGTGGATCACAGAATGGAAAGGGTGTGGTCCTCTAGATAAAATCTTTTAAGTACTAGCTGTTATATCTCCTGTTACTGAGTCCCTTTGAATTTGGCTCTAATAGTTAGTCTCCATGCCCTGGTATCTATAGTAAGCAAGGGACTTTCTCAAGCTCTCATGGAGCTCACATTATCCCGCAGAGGTGGCATTTTGCCCTGTACCTCAAATGAGGTCTTCTCGTTACTTCCTCTAAACTCATTCATTCATTTGTTTTGACCAGTCTCTATGCTGGTTATGTAAGATTTTTTGTCATAATTTATGTATCTATTATTTATTATTATTATTATTATTATTATTATTATTATTATTTTAATAATTTACATTCGTCATGTTGTTCCTGATTTGCTTTGGACTTCCGAAGTAGTTTATGAGTACCTTGGGCGATGTTTCTTAACATACCATAATAGCATATATTCACGGGTTTTCTTAGTGGTAAAACATCGGACTCTTGAGTTCTAGGGTTCACACCCGGAGTGTGACCTAAACTTACAACCCCTGGAAAGTGGGGGACAAGGGGGGGATCCCCCAAGGAGTTTCTGTTCATTTCAATTTTCGCCAACTTCCAAGAAAAAAATCAACATGACTTTCACTATTTTTTCTTGTCTCCATTCCTCCCTCATAATGATATTAATGCGAGGTTATGAGTTTATCACTTTGCATATTAAACGTTTCTCTCATGTAAAAAAACAGTGCCTCTAAGAACTAAAAGGAAGCTTGTATAACACTTGCGATCAATCAAAGCTACTGTAGTGTGTAGAGAAGTGGATGGATAGAATTAGTGTGATCCAGTCTTCGACAATTTGTTTGAACTCATCAGCACCCGATGAACCAAGCTCGCTAGAGGCAACTAGTGCTATTCATGTTCGATGCCTGTTGAAGTTAGTTCTGCAGTGTCTTTCTATTGCACACAAATCTCTGAAGCTATATCAACAAGAGCTGCTTGCGCAACTTGTCGCACATTTTTATATTTTTTGCAAAGATAATTTATGATTGTCGAATGTAAATTTTACTGCACAGTCAGCAATGCCTCTAAAAAGGCAGATTTCACCTCCACAGCCACGACCCTCTCCGTCTTGTTCTTCTTCTAGATTTAGTACGCTTGGATGTCAGCATTCCAACACGCTTGGCAAGTTTTGATGCAAAAAGATCCAACGGTGTTGATCAAAGAAGATGGACGCATGAAGAGCACTTCACAGGTGCTTAAAACTGTTAGTGTTTGATGATGGACCACGTGTGTGGAGAAAGCGGTGAAAAGGTACTAAAAAAACTGAGGCTAGCGTGACTCCAAGGATCTAGTAGAGACATCAGGTGGTCGAGACAGTTGCTCAAAGGCAAGAAATGTCAAAGGAGGCAACGAAAACAGATCACTCTGACTTCCTGCTGCATATCCCATGGAAATACAGAGATTGAAAATGTATATTGTTTTGACACGTGAATCCGAATATTCACAGTTCGCGTATACACTGCAGATGGTCTCCACTTCAGCTAGATCACGTGTAAGGGCAGATTCAATGAGCTTGACTGCATCATCTTCGTGTTTTCGACCCTATGCAGGCTGCAAGGTTTAGAAAAAGAAAGAATGCAGTCTCTCTACATGCAACCCATTTATAGAACAACCTGCATTGATCGGCATTTCTGGCCGCTTGCAGTAGTAGAAACATGTGAGATTATGGAGACTATGCCAGAGTTCCTGTAATATAAAAATCTTAGCACCACCCCACTATCTCGACAACTAAAAATTGTAGCGCAACCACCTTTTCTGGAAGGTCTAGAAGTAGAAAGATAGACAACAACAGAGAAGGAGACGATTTCTGTAGGAAAAATGCGTTCCCTACACAAGAGCGGCGTCCCTAAAACAAGACATATCTAAATTGCACGCATGTATTTTCAATTTTTGGACAAAGGAGAGTATTTTCCCTCCTGATTTGATCTACTCGTGAGACAATATGGAGATACAGCGACCTTCAAATTTTTTCCTTGTGTTTTAAAATGTCTTGTGCAAGAGCCTACATTCGAAGGCTGTCAAGCAAAAGCAAAGCTTTCATTTAAAAAGATCACATTGTCATCTTGAATAGTTTACTCGAAGGTAGGACTACCCAATGGGCATTTGGGGAGAAAAGTGTCACGTAGTGACATCAAAGAAAATATGTTTCAAGAGAAGACTCAAGTTCAAACACAGAAATAAGGAGGCAAGGGGAACTTTCAAGCACAAAGCTAGATTTATAAGATTCCATCAATGGATCAAAGGAAGATTACATCAACAAATAGCTAAAGGGAGAAGAAAGCACCCATGTATCCCATGATGTAAATCTGCATGTGCAAACTATGCCTCTGGATGTTACATGCTCTTAGTTCTCGAATACCAAATAGATGCCATATGTTCATGAATCCAATACCACATGGGTTCCCTATGTCCATATTTAAATGGTTAAGGATGCCATATGCCTTTAGATCTATAAACCCAATGGATTGAGTGATGCGATATGCCAATAGTTCCCAAGCCAACAAACCTCTTTACTTATGCACCAAAAGGATCATCACATCAAAGAGGGTTTTGAGTTGTCCATGATTTATTGTTTTGTATTCGTATTTATTCATTTGCATCCATTTAATCCCATATGCAAGAACTCATCTTACATATGCACTCTTAAGCTCACATCACCCCATGATGTGGCATTTTTCCTTCTACTCCACAAAGAGAGACTTCCCGTCACCTCCCATAAAGCTCATTTGTCCATGCTCTCATGGGGCCTCTACATGAGGTTATAGCTCCATGTTTCTCATGAAAGTTTTCTTTTAATTATTTATTATCATGTTGTTTCTAGTTTGCTTTGAGCTTCCATAGCTTGCTGAGTACTTTGTGAGTATTTTGGGTCATGTTTGGCAATAAATTTATCCATGGTGACTTGGGCCATATTAAAGGGTAGATCTTTTGACAGAAATCATGCTTGAGGAATTAGAAGTATGGGAGATCATGACCTTGATGTCACCAAGATCCAAGCTCATCTAAGGTTCTTAAGTTTTTTGTGTGCCCTTCGGTAACGTAAAATCAAAATAATGTTTTTTTGAAGGACGATTCTCTTTCTTTTGCATGAAGAAAACTAACTCAGGCTCTCAACTAACTTTATAAAACTGTTTGATAATGCTAAAATTAAAATATTCCCATCATTATATAACGTAACATAGATTGAGTTGTCTTGAGGCTTGAAAGTTGTGAAAGAGATTTTCTTATAGGACCATGCCAAATGATTTATGGAGATCTAGAATGCACAAATAAAGGGTCTTCTTGTATCGTTGGCTAATCAATGAGGGAACACAATATGAAGAAGATATGGTTGATGATGGAGACTTGTCAAAATCTTGCTTGATGAGGATCTCATAATTTCTTGTTCTTTATATATGAATTAGGCTCAACTTTGATTATTTCCTTGTATAGTTTGTCCAACATCACTAGTCCAATCATTTTCCTTGGTTTGTAACATTTTCTCACTGGAGCATGTCAAATGTTTTATGGAAAATTGCAATGCATGAATAAAGGTCCTCTCATATCTTTGCTGGAGCAATGTAGCAACAAATATTGAGTTCATGGTTGATGATGGAGGTTTATGTAAATCTTTTCTTGGTAAGGAGTTCCTAGCCCCTTGGTCTTTGTGTATGAATTGGGTTGAGCCTTGCATATTTCCTCACATTCTTTTGCCAACGTTAGTATTATTGCAATTCCCTAAGTTATCTTCATGATTTCATAAATGTTCTTTCGGAGCTTTGCCTCATCAAAGGCAACACACCCATGGAGATATGGTTGATGACGGAGGTTTTCCAAAATCTTGCATGGTGAGGAGCTCATAGCCCCTTGGTCTTTGCATATGACATGGGCTAAAACTTGAGTATTGCCTTGTATACTTTGAGAAACATTGATAATCTTGTAATTCCCTAGGTATATTGTACAACATGTCTTTAGATGTATGAATATGTAATCAAATCCACTATTCTGAGAAAACCTCTTCTATAGTTGTATTGGATGCATGTGCAATCAACCTCGCTATAATAGAAAGAACATAAATGTAGTTGCTATTATGGCCCCATCGATTGTCTATGGATATGAATGAGGTTGCAAGCAATGCATGCTCCTCTTTTCCATCTTCATTGTGAAGGAGAGCATGGATAAAGTTCTAGACCTAAAGGTCTTTAGTGTGAAGGAGATCACTCATGGGTCAAGCTCATAGACTCATACCAAATATTGTTAGCATATATGTGGAGAAAGAAAGAAGAGGAAAATAATTACTCTTGATAAGGTTTCGATACACAAGAAACAAGATATGAATATTTGAAATTAATCTACTCTTTCTAAATTTTTTTTCCTTATTTTTAAGGAAGGTTTATGGATTTTTGGTCCTTGTAACTTAAAATGCTTCACATTATCATTTTCTGTCATTGAGTACATGTCTACATGCAAATTAACACACAAAAAGTTTTAGATTGATATTTTGAAGGTGGATTATCATTCCATCACTTGATTACTTGCTTGTCCATGAAGTAGGACTTAATGCACTTGCCAATCTATATGCCTTTTTTGACATCATGTTTGTGAATTGATACCAAATGAGAGTTTGGCTAAGAAACACATAAGTAAAGGGACCTTTTGCAAGATTTCTTTTTTTTGCTTTTTGCTTCATCTTTTACTTCACTTCCAATTATGTTAATGTTTTGTAGGCTACAAAAGTAGTAGAGAGTGTGTGAGGTGCATTCAGAGGTAGAATATTGCGTCGCTTATCCATTGAACAGTTAAAGAAAATAAACACTTTCATATAGGACCATGAAAATTGGATTTGAGTTCTTAGTTGAGTCTTTTTTCTTTCGGAGAGTGCATAGAAAACACACGTTATTGAGTTTGATGGGTCAATATGCACTATATTGTACCATTTGATGCAAACTTTTCAAACATGCAGTAAGAGCTTTTCCTTGACACCTTATTGGTAAAATTTTGCGCTTTTCCTTGACACCTTATTGGTAAAATTTTGTGACGTGTACAAATAGGTATGGGCATATTAGAAATCACAATTTCTCACATTTAGGGGAATCATGTTGATTGTGATTACATGTTTGTGGAAGTATGAGATGGTGTGTATTTTTCCATTGCCATAATAGAAAAATGCCTATTTTTGTAGCTCCACTAGGGAAATCATGGTTGTTAGCTCTTAGGTAGAGATATCATGATTTTTCCCTAGAAGTTGCCCATGTGATTTCCCTTGTTGAGCAATTGTGAAAACAAAATCATGATTGCTTAAGCTCACAGAAAATTCTTCATGAGAAATCATTGTATGGACATTATACTTTGGAAAATTTTAATTGAGATATTGTTTGAGGTACATCATTTGGAAAACATTATGAGAAATTATTTGACTTCAAAAACCATTGAGTAGAGACATCATGGATTAAAGCAACCATTTATTGGATATTCATAGTGGTGTAATCATGAACCAATGAAACCTTGGAAGAGCAATCATTCTCAATGAAATCAGGATAGATGGAATATCTTGGGTATTTGCGATCTTTGTCCACATAGCCGAAAAATTATGATTGCTTTATGTGATTAACAATTTATAATCTACGAAATTGTGGCTGGAAAACATGCATTATGCCATCCTAACTTACATGTTTCACCCACTTGTAGGTTTTTAGGCTATCATAGTGCTATGAATGGAAGGTAGAAGAAAAATGCATAAGAAAATTTTCTTGTAGAGGGTTTTGAAAAGAAGGAAGTTATATGCAACTTTTAGGACTACCACAAGCTTAGAATCTTGGTTTAGCTAGATGTTTCAAATAGTGCATAAGTCATCAATAAACAAGCCAGTGCTGAGGTGTGCCCTTTTGCGATTTGATAGACATAGGTCATTGTGCATGGTCAATCATCGATTGTGTAATGGATCACCACCTATATGTGGGTGATACATAGGGTCCACCAATGCATAGTATGTAAAATTTACCAATTGACTTTATGATAAAAAAAAATGAGTAGGAAGAACCATATCAAGGCTGAAGGTCAAAATTGAGCTCATATTGGTGATCTAAAATATGTCTCAAAATGTGCCCCACAAATTAAAGCACAACTAACCTTAGCTTGTATTATATGCCATTCCACCAAAGTCTCACTTTGTAATGAGCCAATTCTACCTAAACCACCATAAATGGTCCAATATGACCTTCATTCAACATGCCAATTGAAAACACATCTCCTCCACATGCCAACCCCTATTATAGAAGCTTCAGTGCATGTAACTTAGCAACTGAACATGTTGCCTCTGGGGTGGGGGTTCAATCCCCACCGCTATGGACACCTCTTGTCCTTAAGGGTGGATGATTGATGGACCTTAGGGCACGTATAAAGTTGGCATTGAGGTACTTGGTCTTCGAGGCCGCTGATTGCTCCGACCTTCAGGCATCTTGTGAAACATGTCTCTCATCTTTGGTCTGGTCAACTAAGCTTTATCCTAGTAGGCCTTAGGGTCTTCTAATCTTGGCCATGCTACATGTCTAATCCTTGCTTTGTGGGATATAGGGGGTCCCATGGGTCCTAAGTCTACATTCACTTGTGTTTTCAATTATTCAAGCACATTTGAGGGTAATAGCCTCAAACCCAACTTCCAAAAAAAACATGTCAATTGGGATTCTCACTAATGGGATAATGCATGATTGGTTTCTCCTCATAATGGGGGCCTTACAATTGTGCAACACAACATACAATCATGAGGGGTAGACATTGATCATATACTAACATTCCTCCTCAATATTTACATGACAATGAATCAGGTACGTTTGGTCCTATGCCCATCTCTTGGTGATGTTGATGAAGCTACTTATTTCCATCTACTTCAATGAATATGTTAGCACAATTGTTTTGTGTAGAACAATACCCAACTCCACAATCTCATCTTATATGAGCTCATAGAAAGTTATACTTTACCTCTATGTACTTTGTGCAAGCATGAAATACTAGATTCTGACCACGTAACATTGATTATAACATTTAAGTGTGGTTGCCATTTGCAATGGAAGATCTAGATATGTAGATTTCTCTTTGAGGCAAAGCAAATGCTTTGTTCTTTGTATCAATGGAAGAAACCATCAGTGTTGTGTTTTTGCTACTTACCCATGAAAAGATACTTGAATCAAGAAAGAAACACTATCCAAAAACTACTTTTTGGAATCAATCAATTTGAAGCACAATACCCTTCAAGAGCATCACATGAAGTATACAAAATACCAGATTCTAAGGTTCTTGCAATGTATCTTAGAATACACATGCTTGCATTTCAATAGTCTTTCTTTAGTTTGCCACAGGACACACTCAACACTCGAAATAAATAGTCTAGTGTTTCACAAGAAGATAAGAGATTCACCAAGATCATTGTATTTCTTAGCATGTACATGAGGGGTATCAACATCTATCGGGAGTTTAAGATTTACCATTATAGGTGTAACAATGGTTTTTGAAATCCATCATTCTAAAAGCTTTAATGATTTTTTCATGGCATATTATATGAAAATCCCATCTCATTTCCATCGTACTTGAATTCAAAGGCATCAATGGAGTAGCTTGAAATCTGTCATCTCAAACTGGTTGCACAAGCTAGAATGACATTCTTTGATGAACTCTGCATGATTTCTCGTAATGATCAAATAATCTATATACATGATAATACTCAATAGCTAGTCATATCTTTTCTCTTAACATACAAGTTTGCATTAGAAGCACTTCTTTCAAAGCCTATGAAAGAAACCATGAACTCATTCGTATCAAGCTCTTGTAGCTTCTTTAAGTCCATATAATGCTTTCTAAAGTCTATAAACCTTGTTTTTTGAATGACATACCTCAAAACTTGGTGGTTAAGATATGTACAACCCTTCTTGAGGCTATCGATTTAAAAATGCTAACGTTAAATCCATCTGGAATGTGATCACTTTCTATATACAACGACTAAGTGCTCTATGCAAATGCTATAATACATAGTGTGCATCACCATTTTTTTCTTTGATTCATTTAGGGCATCATCTATAGTTGTGGGTTGTTTATCGATCCTATAATTTTAGACATAAGAGGCATACTAGCAATGTGATATGAGGCTCTTTGTTATTAATGCAAAACATTTGAAGATGAGATTGGACCATCTACTTGAGGATTCAATCATCCTAGATTTTTTATGTCTACCTTAGTAGTGGCCTATGTGTATGGCAACAATAGGTAGGAGTTTCAATGGAGAAATGTTGACCTTCACTTTTTCCTCATCTTCTGCAATCTTTACTTGTCCATGAGAAGGTACAAACTGAGTTATTTTGTCGATTGATGAGATGGTCAATTCACCTTTATTCTCTACTATATTTTATTGCTCCTCACATACCACATCATAACTAAGAACAATCTTATTTTCCTTTGATTCCCAAATTTTATATGCCTTAAAATCTTGATTGTATCCTAAGAAGACACATTCTTTGCTTTTTGATCTTAAGTGACTTTTATTGATTCATGTTCATGTGCATTAAAAAAACACCAAAAAATTTTTAATTGCATAACTAAAGGCTTTTTAAAAGGTAGGATTTTTGAGGTTGTAATGCTATGTAGTACATTTTTGTAGCTTTGATTTGTGATGTATATAATTTTATTGATTCTTGCTACTAAAAATGAATCAGACAGATCAACATGCAATGGAGCATTTCAACTATTGTCTTATTTTGTCTCTCAACAACCTCATTTTGTTGAAGTGCGTGAGAAATGGTGAGTTTATTTTTGATTCCATCCTCATTGAATGTTTTTTATAAGAATTCTCCTCAATCAACTTGAAACTTCCTTAATTTTTATTCCATTTCATTTTCAAAAATCTTATGCCATCGTTTAAATTTATCAAAAGCATCAACTTTTGTCAAATAAATACTCTCATATCACTTTGTTATATTAATTGATGAATAATAAGAAGTGGAGAGATTTTTCAAAAGGAGGGGTAGATAATTTACCACAAATATCAACATGTACCAACTTTGGGGGAGCTTGAGCTCGATTGTTGCTTTTTTGTAGAAACATCTTTCTTTGTTGTTTTCCTACGATGAAAACTTCACATGGTTCTTGCAATTTTAAACATGTAGGCAAATGTGTTACCAACCCTTTTATTTACATCTCAATAAGTACAACAAATTTAGAGGGATTATACTCCACCTACACAAAGGCATGAAAGATTCAACTCAAGAATGAGTCAAATAACTTAAGGAAGGCTTCAAATATCAACATGTACCAACTCTGGGGGAGCTTGAGCATCGATTGTTGCTTTTTTGTAGAAACAATTTGCTTTGTTGTTTGGCTACAATGAAAACTTCACATGGTTCTTGCAATTTTAAAAATGTAGGCAAATATGTCATCGACCCTTTTATTTGCATATCAATAAGTACAACAAATTTGGAGAGATTATACTCCATCTACACAAAGGCATGAAATATTCAACTCAAGAATGAGCCAAACAAGTTAAGGAAGGCTTCAAATAGAAGCATTAGCAATTATGTTCTCAAGGTAAAAGAGATTGTAGATGCCTTAGGGTTAATATGCTGTTCCATTGATGATGATGATGATTTTGAGATCATACACTTAATGGTCTAAGGGATAGACGTGGACACAATGGACCATGCAAAGGTAGAGGTAGATAAAGCAACAGAAAGAAGGTTTAAGTCAAAGGTATGGAGCAATGGAAAGAGGAAGATCAAGAGGAAGTCGACCTAAGGAAAAGGCTACACAAAGGAATACTACAATCATGGCAAAACGGGCCACTTTGCAAGGGACTTCTACTCAAAGGACAACCAAAGAGTTTATAAGAAGAATCAAGGTAACCTTGCAAAACTACAAATACATCAGAGAATGATAATCTCTTAGCCATGATGCAAAGAAGTGATAGGAAAGAAGGCATAGATACCGCATGGTACATAGGGGATGTTCAAATCACATGAGTTTCAATAGGGAAAGTTTTTCAATTCACATGAACCAAGCACAAGAACACATGTATAAACAAAGGATGACATTGAACATAGGATCCCACACATAGATGAGGTTCCTTTGGATGAAAATGAGAATGCATAAGTATCCCAAAGATGTGTTACATGTGCCTACAATCACAAAGAATCCAATATCATTTGGAAACATGGTTGAAAGAGGTTATGTAGTTAAGTTAAACAACAAATGATGCTTTGTGGAAGATCCAAGGAAAGGCTGCAAGCCCATAGCTAAAGGCAAGAAGGAAGAAAGGCTATTCACCATGGAGGTAAGGCCACCCGCATCACGTACGATCTATTTGACATTTGGTACCAAGCAAGTAGCTGAAGTGGATTTGTGGCACAAGAAGATCAGCCATATAAACCTTCAAAAGCTGAAGGATATGAAAAGGAGAGGTGTGGTAAGTGGTCTTCCAAATTTCCATTCTCAAAGTATGCAACATTTGTGTGAAGCATGCCAATTTGAGAAGCAAGCAAGCCTTCATTTCAAGAAGAGTACATACTACACATAGGAACAAATCTCCATTGGACCTCATTCACACTGATGTTTGAGGACCAACCAAGGAGATCACATTAGGAGGGAATATGTATTTTTTCATTTTCATTGATGATCACACAAGAACAACATGGCTGTATTCTACGAGGTCAAAGGATGGTCTTTGGTCACTTTAAAGTTTTCAAAGCATTTGTCAGAAAAGAGATGGGCACATACGTAAATATTCTTAGATTAGATTGGGGGAGGGGGGAACAAGAACATAATGGAAGTCACAAGATCGATGTTCAATGAGATCAATGTGCCCAATTGCTATTGAGTAGATGCAACAAGTACAACCATCCACATCATGAATAGGTGCCCCAGTGAAAGTGTACATGCCTTGAGTCCATATGAAGCATGTTATGTTAAGAAACCATATCTATCTAATCTCAAGATTTTTGGTTGTGTATGTTATGTCCATATGCCTTATGAAGTGAGGCATAAACTTAAAGCAAAAGCTTAAAGTTGTATATGTATTGGGTATTCAAGTGAGCAAAATGAAGTAATTTGATGGTGATGCAACACAGTGCGCTCTCCCCCTTGAGAAATGATATCCTTGGAGTAGAAAACTGAGCTCCTCGGGCCGCACACGGTACTCCGCATAGAGCTGTAGAATACACAAGAAAAACATAGTACATAGGGAGCACGGAGACAGACTTCTTAGGTCTTACAAATGCGGTTGAACTTACATTCTGTGGCTGACTAGGCCACTATATGTTTTATTAAATAACATATACAAAGAAGTGTTCAGTGGCCATTTGGCCTTTCACATGGACACTAATGGTAATAATCTCCCACTAAAGGCCAATATGGCCAAAGTAACTATGGGAGGAAAATAAAGAATGATAAAGAATACCTGAGTGTAAGTATACAAACTATACCTCCCACCTGATGGGCATGTTACACAATATACAAGTGACTATGTAAGATCATGAATCAAGTAACCCCCATCAAGTGACAACAATGTCGAAAGCTATCCTGTGGTAGAACTTTAGTCAAAGCATTTGCAACATTATCTCGAGTGTGAACCTTCTCAAGAATAATGCGCTCAATGGCTAAGCAATCTATAATGAAGTGATACCTCACCTCAATATGCTTGGCCTTTGCATGATGGACCAGATTCTTAGCCAAAGCAATGGCACTCTGACTGTCACTGAGCAAACAAGGTACATGCTGAGGTAAACCCATATCACAAGAAAGACGAGAAAGCCACAATGCTTCCTTACATGCCTCACTTGTTGCAACATACTGTGCTTCTGTGGTGGAAACAACTATACATTCTTGAAGACGAGATCTGCAAGAGATAGCACCTCCAACAAAATGAAAAATGTACCCTGATGTAGACTTACGATTGTCTACACAACCAACATAGTCAAAATCTGTGTAACCAATAATGGATGCTTTCCCTCTACCTAAGCATAGACACTTGTCCTTAGTGCCACTCAGATATCTCAAAATCATCTTGACCGCTTCCCAATGTTTCTTGCTAGGATTAGACATATATTTGCTCACAACTCCCAGTGCAAATGCAATGTTTGGTCTCGTAGCTACCATAGCATACATGAGACTACCAACAACAGACTAATAGGGAATTTTGGTCATGAATTCCTTTTCCTCATCTAATTTGGGGCAATCATCCTTGCTCAGTTTCACATATGTGGGTAAAGTTGTACTTAATGCCTTTCCACCATGCATATTGAACCTGTGAAGTACTTTGGATATGTACTCACTTTGAGACAAGTATATGCATCTTTTACTCCTATCACGAGTAATGTGCATGCCAAGAATATGTTTGGGATCCCCCAAATCTTCATATCAAATTTCTGCCTCAACTTCTTTTTGAGAATTGACAAGTCATAAGAGAACTTCCCAACAATCAACATATCATCGACATAAAGTATCAAGCATATCAAGTTGCCATCTAAGCATCTCTTTGTGTAGAGACAATGATCCTCATTGCTTCGAGAATAGCCTTGAGACTTCATAAAATCATCAAACTTTTGATTCCATTGTCTAGGGGACTGTTTAAGTCCATACAAGCTCTTCTTGGGCTTACAAACTAGACTTTCCTTGCCAGGAACTACATAACCCTCTGTTTGTTCCATATAGATCTCATCTGTAAGATCTCCATGCAAGAAAGCAGTTTTCACATCCATTTGGACTAAATCTAAGTCCTCCATTGCAATGGATCCAAGCAACATCACAAGGTAGTCATCTCGACAATTGGAGAGAAGATTTACTCAAAATCAACACCATGTTGTTGCTTAAAACCCTTTGCAACAAGTCGTGCTTCATACTTTGGAGAAGCACTATCTGATGTGAATTTAAGCTTATATACCCATTTACATGGTAAAGCTTTCCTGCCCTTTGGCAAAGGTACTAAATCCCAAGTACCATTCTTGTGAATAGAATCTAGCTCACTATTAATGGCACACTCCCACTTGACATGGTCCTTTGTCTGCATAGCCTCTTCGTAGCAAGAAGGATCACCGACATCTGTTAGCATAGCAAAATCTAAACCTGTAACATATCTATCAGGTGGATGTGAGATACGTGCAGAGCGTCTCAATGGTTGCTGAATAGGAACATCTCCAGACTGATCTGATCGGACATTCTCTTGAACATCCCTATGTGCATTATTTTTATGCATGCTAATTGGAGGACTAGTATCCTCAAACACCACTCTTCTCACTTCAACCTCCTTAACACTAGTGTTGTATTTGGACACTTTAATGTCCTTGGACACTTTAGTGTCCTGAAATAATTAGTATTTCAACATGTTCCTATCCATAATTAGAGATTTGTATATGGAATAAAATTAATCTCATATGTGATATGATAGTGTTGTCATCTATGAATTGTTTTGCAAAGTGATGATATGAATATGCATCATTTTTTATTATCAAAATACTATTTGATATGCTTACAAATAGAAATTATTTTTTGACAACCTTAGGAGTTAAATTTCTATGTCCTTCCTTCAATTTAAACAATATCACTATTTTTCTATGGTAAGAAAAGGTCATTTTATGAGGAAATATTGCATATGCTACATGATTAAAGTTAATATGCTAGATTTTTCTATATAAAGTGGTTTATAATGTTCGTAGAATTATTTTGATTGATAATATACACCTTTTATCATTGAGGAAACCTATTGTTTTAGGATGAATTTTTATTCTCGATAGAGTGAAATATGGCTATTCAATGAAATATTGAGATTTTTATTGATATGTGATATACATACAGAAACTATTGGATCAAAGAGATGTACCATATCTTGAAGATACTATATGATGGTTTTCAAAATAAGAAACCAATTTTTTTTGTGTTTTTATGAATCAATATCATATAGAATGCTCCTAAAGTGTATAACTATATGATGAGTAGCCTATATTGTAGTAATTTTTCTATTATAAAAATGATTTTTCTAGTTCGCAAGACTTGTCTCAAATGATTGTGTGACAATAAATTAACATTAGAAAAATGATTGCAATAGGAGGAAAATTCTTTTTATGGAGATATTTCTTTCTTCTCATATATAAGTCTACAAAAAAACTGTATTTTTGAACTACAGTCAATCATTTCTATATTTTGAGTTATCAAAAAAGGTTATTTTTTAAAATATATATTTTTTATAGAACATCTAGGTATAGGTCTTTATGGGGCTTTAAGGGTTTTTCAAAATTTTATTTGATTAGAATGTGTGATTTTTTTTTATTTGTTAAAAAAAAGCACACTATAGTGTCCTGTTTTTGGTACAACACTAGTGTTAATGGGTTGTTTATGCATCTTAGACTCATTGAAAATGACATCACTACTTCTGATCACTAACTGTATTTCAGGATCCATAAGCGATATCCAAATTATCCTTCTCGACCATATCCAAGAAAAATGCATTTCTTTGACTTATGGTCCAACCTTTGTCTAAGATTCTTGGAAAATAATCTCAAAAAAGAGAAAGGTGTCTAATTCAGCGATTAACTTATGACTTTTTCATTTCCAAACATTATGCATACATGAGTCGAGTAGTTGCATGTGAAGAGACTATTTGTTTTGATGATGCAAGAAAGCATGAATAATGGAACCAAGCTATGAAAAAATAAGTGAAAGCATGCAAGGATAACCACACTTGGTCATTGGTGCCTAAGGCCAAGGACATGAAGGTGATTGGCAAGAAATGGGTATACAAGGTAAAGATGAGTTTAGGTGGCAACACATCTAAGCTAGGTTGGTTGCCAAGGGTATTGCACAAATCTATGGCATTGATTTTGAGGAGATTTTTAGCCCTATAGCAAGTAAGCCTATTGTAATGACTCTCATTGCAATTGCAACCTCAAAGAGTTGGAAGGTCCACCTACTAGATGTCAAGAATATGTTCTTGAACAGTGACTAAGAAGATATTGCTTTCATGGAGAAGCTCAAAGGCGTCTCAAGAAAGCCTCAAGATCTTGGAGGCGAAGGCGAATGGAATACTTAGCCAAATGTCGCTACAAACAAAGTGATGCCGAATCATCATTATACTTGAAGAAGGAAGGTGATCTTGTTGTCTACGTTTGCATTTATGTTGATGATCTTATTCTTTTAGGAAATGATGAGGAAATCATTAGAGAGATCAATAAAAAGCTTGGAGAAGAATTCAAGATCTTAAATCTTGGAGAATTGAAGTATTTCTAAGGCATAGAAGTAATCTACAAGGAGAAAGGCATATATCTCATGAAAAGGAAGTACATTCTTGATGTACTATCAAAGTATGGCATGTGTAATTGCAAAACGATTATAAATCCATTGGAGGTGAATGTAAAGCTAAGTGCACGAGGGAGATGATATTGAGGATTTGTATAGATCCATTATAGGAACTTTGAACTACGCAACTCTTACTAGGCTGGACATCAAGCATGTAGTAGTTCTCTCACAATTTATGAAAACTTCCAAAGCATAATGCTTAATGGTACCCAAGAGGACTCTTAGATATCTCAAGGGCACCATAAATGAAGGTTTATTTTATGATTATGATGAAGATTTGCAAGTGAAAGCTTATTGTGATGCAGATTGGGTAAGCTTGAAGGATGATAGGAGTACAAGTGGCTATATAGTCAAGATTGGAAGCAAGACTATCTCGTGAAGCTCCAAGAAGCAACCAACAATAGTGATCTCTTCAATTGAAGTTGAATATAGAGCTTTAAGCCTTATTACTAGTGAAGTTATTTGGTTGAAGAATCTCTTTAAAGACTTGAACTTGCAAGTGAAAAAGATTCCTATCATGTGTGACAACATGAGTAGTGTACACCTAGCCTCATATCCAGTTTTCCATGCTAGTCCCAAACACATTGAATTACAATACTGCTTCATTTGAGATAAGGTGATTGCAAAAGAAGTCATGGTGGAGCATGTTTATAGAGGCATTTCAAGCTTTTATCATATAATCCATTCACAAACTCTTGAGGATTTATAATTTTATGGCATATTATCCTTCAATCATGCTTTTGTACTCTAAAATCTACAAAAAACATTTTCAAATTCGTCATTTACAAGTACTAAAATATCACAAAACGTGTAAAGAATATGAAACATATTCACATATAAAATACAAGCATATAACAACAATATTAAACCAAATGATTACATAAATATAAACTTGTTCAATAAACAAACCTTAGGAGAGACATCTCACTTTATTTGATCAAAAGACCATGAATACACAAGAAAATTGAAAGAGAATCTAAAATATGAGATTAGAAGAAGAATTATGATCTTAAAATAAACCATTCAACATGTATAAAAGTGAGAATTTAAGAGCATATAGAAAATGGAAAACTTTGCATAAGACAAATTGCTTAGTGATATCATTGTAAGGGCATTGCTCTTGTGTTCTTTGGGCTCGTACAAATTTCAAATACATCATCCCAATGATTTAAAGAAATCCCTTGTGCATCAATGGATACTAGCATCAATGCATCTAAAGTATCTAATGCTAAGCTTGATCATGAAATACTTTTGATATAATTATGGCGAGAGAAACCTCCCTCACATGCTGTAGTGCTTGCTGGAATAACCAAACATAATTGCCATAAATGCATCATTCTTGGGAATAAATCCCACTAACTTTTTGTTCCACAAAAACTTTCCCAAGCATCATGCATGCCCTTAGTTTTTGCTAATTGATGTAACACGCCAACAAAATCCTCTCTGTCATTCATAGATCTACGTATGTCAATCATAGAACTATCAATATTGACTTTCTATAATTTTTTCTAACCATTCTTAAGTTTTCTTTTCATGTTCAGTCGCATCCACTAGATATGAAGATGGGCTAAATATCTTGAATGCATTAAATAAAGCTACATCCTCAAATTGCCAAGTCAATGCATTCAAAACATTTTGCACATAAGTTTTTTCCATAGAAACACACTCTTCATGTTGGAGTTCGAGGTCTGCGAAAGCACATGAACCACACAAGGAAGAAGAAGAAGCTTAGAGCACAATACACAATACTGAATGTATCACCACTAGAATGTACAAAGAGTAGTAACCCATTAGGGCAATGGGCATATATACAAGCCGGGGAAAAAAACCTCCTAAACAGGGAAAAAAGTGCCCCGAGAGTCCTAGTGTGTTCACACACATCACTACCTAAATATATCAACAAATCCCCCCTGGGAGTGACGCGGTGAACAAGGAGCTAGCACTCATGTATAAGGAAGTGCCAACCTATGTGGAATCAATCCACAAAAGAAAGTAAGCCCAAAGCTTTGTGGAAAGCTTCAACTTCTTCCTAGGCAGAGCCTTCGTAAAAAGGTCTGCAATGTTCTACTGTGTGGTTGTTGGAAGTAGCCAAAGGCACAGATGCAGAGGAAGCATGTGAAGGGGAACTACAAAGAGTCGTGGGGAGCCATGCAGTCTAATTTTTCCAAAGAAATATATTTTACATTACTTGTTCAAAACACCAAACAGTGATTTTCATCACTTTTGTACCATATGTATCATAGAAACACCCACTTTTGTAATTACTAGATCCATTTTGTGCAAGTCAAGGAGTCCTTGAGCTTGAGGAGCTTAGGTATAACAAGCATACCAATTTTGGCTATTTTTAGATCTCATTTAGACCTCCAAATAGTGCCTAGAATCTATTTTTTAACTATGTCGGGTGCTAGATGTGAAACCGGTCAAAACTAGTCTAGAATCTATAAAAAGAGCTAGAGAGATCATTTTTGAGGTGAGCTAGTGTTGGATTGTATGAGTTATTGTGAGCTTGAGCTTATAAGAGTGCTATTGAGCAATAGAGTGTACGTTCAACCTTCCATTGTGTCTTGCTTGTCTCTTTCTTGTGTGTGTGTATATGTGTGTGCATCTCCATGCTTCTCACCTTCACTCTCACTACATCTTGCATTCACGATCTTCATATCACTCCTATCTCTTCTGTGGATTGACGTTAAGGAGGTGGAGCTTCTTAACATGGTGCTTACCATCGTGCTAGAGCAACACCAAATTTGGCACTGTTGCCAGGGATCGAGTTCTAGGACGAATGGGTGATGGTAAGACTATAGCAAGAATTGGCATTGGAAGGTAAAAATTTCATTTTTTATTGTTGTTTTTGAGTAGTTTTGTGTGTTTTTCATCTCCTCTACACCTCCATCATCAGCACATCATCTTCTTGCGCTGCAAAAAAATAAAAAATTTCACCATATCCACCTATCCTTCTCATTTCCCTCATTTGCATATGCGAGAGAGAGAGAGCTTTTGAGTTTGCATCGGTGTGTGTATTTCTGAGTTTTCTTGTAGGTACAGTACTCCAGAACAACAGGAGAGCTCCAAAAAGGTGAGAAATTCAAATTTCTGTCAGATCTGCCGTAGGTATCAGACCAATGGTCTGACCAGTTTGACATTTTTGGCTCACACCTTTGCAACAACCCACTCACCATGTGTCCTCTAGACCATTGTGACGATACAGGTACACCATCACGATGCTTCAAATTTTAGACCATCGTGATTGGATCAAGCCATCGCGACACCTCGTGACCATCGCGACGGGCTCACGCCATCGCGATGGTTCCGTTGACCATTGACCATCGTGAGGGGCTGGTGCCATCGTGATTCCTCATTAATCAAACCATTGCGGTGCCTCATTTTGTGGACCATCGTGATGCCTCGCACTCTCAGACCATCGCGACAGTTCTAGACCATCGTGACGGTTCAACTGGGCCATCGTGACGGTCTCAGATCATCACGATTACCTCATACCATCGCGATTGTCCACTTATAACACCAAAATTAGGGTTTTTAATTTTTGCAAATATAAGGCCTATTTTGAGTGAATTTTTGGGTGATTAGGCTTATTGGAGACTCCTTTACCTCATATTTGGAGAAAATCCGTTCTACCTGTTTTCACCCCCGAGAGCCTGAGCGTTCATATCTTTTTTTGTTTGAAGTCTATTTTTTGAGCTCTAGGGCTCGTTGACCCATCTGTGGGATTAGGAAAGCAAGGGGGCACTTGGGAATTTCATAAGGAGAAAAAGGGACCCTTAAAGGTGTATATATCAAAGTACTTGATCACTAATTTAAAAATTGGTCTAAACTTTGGATTTGTACCGGTCTAGCAAGATCTATCCAAGGGAAATCCCAACACGGCAGGTGAAGTACGCAAGGCTTGGGAAGCGCGACTCGAGGTTGGAAGAATACTCTAGCATTGTGGGTTAAATTATGACTGCGATAGGAACACATCGTCCAAGAGATTTAATTTTTCAAGTCCAAGAGCAAGATAAAAGTGTGTGATACAAAAAACCTAAAGGAAAGAACTTAAATATGACGGAAAAGAAATTTAAATGTACAACGAAAAGTCAATCCCTAACGCATACATTGAGACAAGAAAAGAATCTAAAGTAATTAAAAACAAAACAAGTGATTGAATACAAAGAAACATTGATGATCAGAGCAAGTATCGAGTGACTCAGTGAGTAAATTCATGAACCTTAGATCGGGAAAGCATATAGCTAAGTCAAATCGACGAAGCGTTAGATCATCAGAAGCAAGTATTTACCCTTAAGAGTTAGGCTCAGACACGAGTGAGTCAGAAATGGCTTTTAGCACAGAAAGACTACTTACAAAGACCTGAAGGACCCCACAAAACCCAATTAGAATATGTCCGAACCAACCTCTTAGGTGCTCGCATCTATGAGGATGGTTTGAGAAGATTAGTGGTTCAATTGCATAACCCTGACCAACCCATTGGATTGGAATGTCTAGTGGTGAAATTTGAGAGAGATGCTTACACAGACAAAGAAGGAAAAATGTACATCATAAGTAATCAACCTAATCATAGCAATGACTTTGGAGTAATTATTACCGAGACAGAAACAAGAAGCCAAGGAAAAGAACCATTAGGAGACGAACCTAGGACACCTAGAGGGAAATCTATACTGACAAGAGTACTAAACCTAGAATGGATCCCTCACGATAATAGGAGCATTGAATTGTTTCTGAATAAGGACATTGATGAAGCATTTTGGAGATACAAAATGTAAGAACCGAATGAGATAGGCTCCATCACGATTTACGAATTCAAGGACCCATATACGCCTAGAAAGGTTGTATACTTGGACAATAGCTCAGAACGAGTATTGTAGTGTTAGACCATGCAAGACATGCCTATACATGGAGAGGCAAGTTAGTATTTTCTCCATCACGAGCAAATGAAAACACTAGTCATCAGGGTGTCGAGACATCCTCAACCCATGATACTCAAAGAGAAAAGAACAAAGAAAGACCGGAAGTAAGTTTCACTCACCCCATAGGGAGGGATAGACCAACTATGGACACAGATAGATTGGAATGACAACGGGAACCAAGAATACCAGGTGGTAGAGATGATTTTCCTCTACTGAGAGCACGAGAACATCCAAGGATACTAAGACCCACTCAATTAGTAAAGTCGATGAAAAATAACTTTGATGGGACATGAGATTCCTATGACCATGTTGTCAAATTTAAGCAGGTATTGCGAGTAGAGGAAGTAGAAGATATGTTTACGCAATACAATGCATTTGGAATCACGTTAAAGAACACGACTTTAACTTGGTTCCAACCATTACAACAAAGGCAATTTAGGGTTATTCATCACTTGCTAGAGTCATTCATTACAAAATTCTCTAAAAGTGGAATGAGACATGATACTTGTTCGTTGATTCATAGCTTTAAATAGACCCCTCAAGAAACAGTGAGACTTGCAGGACATAGGTTCACACAATATGTCGAGAGATGCCCAATGTAAGAACTACCCTCACATGCCAAGCAAGTGTCTTTACTTTTGGATGGCCTCTTGAGCTCGAAACTTCGCTCCTATGTCTATCTGAAGGAACCCAGAACACTAGAGCAATGCGTAAGGATTTGTATAGACATTGAGGATAACCTAGGAGATGAATTGGAACTTTCAAAGGTTTATAAAGACTCAGATAGCTCATCTCAATCATCCTCAAAACTTTGCAGCTCTATTGAAGACCTAGCAGAAAAAGTGGCCCAGAGACTAGGAGTCTCTAGCAAACAGATGCCTAGGTTAACAACAAACAAATGATGTTACACCTGTGGTGGTGGTCATATGGCAAATGTGTGTCCCAATGTAACACAACCTCAAGCTAACCCTAGTGGCCAATACTATACAATCAAGAGATGATACATGAATCATAGTGCACATGATTTCCCATACAACAAACAAGTAGCATGACAGAACTACCCACAAGCATACCCCCAATTAGGTAGGTATCAAGGTCAATACAATGCTCAGAATTATTACTATAGGCCTCCACAGAACTATCCTTATCAGACTCAAGAGAGACCTCAACTTGTTTTAGCTCAGCACCCACCCCCACCAGCTAATGTAATCTTAGTCAAGTACGCTGCTGCAAGAACCTTGCTAATGACTCTAAAGTGACACCCATAAACATGATAGGTATTGTGCATAACTCAGATGGATCCAACCCAACATATGTGCCTATTCAAGCTATAACAAGAACCCAAGCACTGTTACAGAATCAAAAACCTAATCCTGAAAAGACGGTCGAGACTAGTGAAGTTGGAGAATCTAATAGTAGAAAGAAGAAAACTTGGAAGGATTCATGAGAGAGAATCAAACGGAAGTGGAGTAAAAAGATAAATGAGTTGGACGGAAGTATAAAGGAATCTAGAGCCAAAATCCTAGAATTGACTTTGCAAGAATCTAATCGAGAGAACCCAGCTCAGAGATCAGGATCAGTTCTAGCTGAACCCATACCTCAAAACCTAGACATGATGTTTTGAGCATACCAAGTGAGATTAAAAGAAGGACCTCAAGTAGTGGAATTGAGTAAGACTATCCAAGAGCAGACTTATAAATTGAGGCAACTAAACTTTGCATGAAGATGGTAGAATTAGTAGAAGCGATGTTTGAAGCCTCTCATTATATTAATTGGAACAACATGGCAAAACCAGAATTACACTTTCAAGGACTACTTGAGAGGCTAGAAGACTTGATTGCTAGCAACAAGAAGAAGAATCTGCAAAGGAACCCTATTGTTCCTGAGACACAGGAGGGTAATGCACCATCCTTATCTCAAGTGCCAAATACTGAGGCTAAAGACAACTTGTCTTCCATACATAAATACTCCCAAGAGTTTTTAAGAGAAACCCCAAGACATCCCTTCCATCTATGACAATGTAGAGGAAGGACGACCATTCATGCGTCAGTTGAAAATTGTATAAGATTGGGGAACTGATTCTTGGTACTTGCAACATTTAGGAGTGACAACCGAAGTCAATCTCAAAGATTATTCCCATTGAGATGTACCCCGAATGCAATGGAATGCCATCCATAAGACAGAGAAAGAAACAGAGTCGGTACACTCCTTAGACTCAGACCCCTAATGGTTGCACGAAGATACTCATCTATGGATGTGTAAGATAGCCAAACAAGAGGAAGAACGATTAGAAGCTAGGACATTAGGTTTAGAATGACATCCAAGAACCCTTCAAGACCCTGCCTATGCACCTATAGTATTTCCAGACGAGGAATTTGAACCTCACAATCCGACAGAGATTTTAGCTACGATGGACATAACAGTGAATGAAGAACAATGGACTCCTCATTGTGATGAGGATGGATACGACATTTCCATCTTTATGATTCAACTTGTTGAGGAAGAATTTATCCTAGAAGAATGCATGGAAGTGACCCAAGAACCAGACCAATCGAAGGATGAGGATTTAGAATCTATTATCGTGGAACCGTTTTGCTCAACATAAGAGGAACATCTTTATTTTGTAGAAGCCAAAAACCCTGAAATGGACAAGGAAAGTCAAACTAAACAACCCAATTCACTCATAAAAGATACCAAAATTAAGCAAAAGAAGAGAAATAAATCACCAAAAATAGAAGAAAAAGAAGAACCACTCATGAAAGTACTTGAGAACTTCAAGAAGTATGAAATAGAAGATAGAAGAATCATGGTAAGAATGCCTAAAAGAGAAGGAGGCATCAAAGAAGCGTATGATAATCGAGAGAAAACAAAAAAAAATCATAGTTACCATAGAAGAAGGAGAAGAAAAATGTACATACATAAGGCATGATTTGACGAATGAAGAAGAAGAAGAGTTAATTGCCCTATTGCGAGAATACACAGATGTGTTTGCTTGGAGTTACAAAGATTTAAAAGGAGTCGACCCAGATATATGCTCTCATAGGATCCCTATGACTCCAGATGCCAAACCGTCCGAATAGAAGCCATATACGTATAACGATAACTATGCTTCCAAGATCAAAGAAGAAATCGATCGCTTGATAGAAGTAGGATTCATTTATGAAATTGAGCATACCGACTGGGTATCCCCCATTGTGGTTGTGCCCAAGAAGAATGGAAAATTGCCTGTGTGTATTAACCTCAAAAAAGTCAATGCCGCCACAATTAGAGACAATTATCCTCTTCCTATCACGGAACACTTATTGGAAAGAGTAGCGGACAAGGAAGTTTACAACTTCCTTGATGGATTCTCACGCTATAACCAAGTAGCCATAGCTCCTGAAGATCAACATAAGACAACATTTGCCACATAATGGGGCATATTTGCATTTCATGTAATGCCATTTGGGCTAACAAATGCACCCACCACATTTCAATGACTCATGTGTCATGTTTTTAAGGAATTCTTTCGCAAGAATTTAGAAGTTTATGTGGATGACATATGTGCTCATTCCAACATGAGACTTACCCACATCCCTGAATTAAGGCAATTTTTTGACAAATGTTGAGAATATCAGGTTTGCTTGAACCCAGAAAAGTGTGTTTTCATGGTTAGGCAAGACAAGATTCTGGGACAAATTATGTCAAAGAATGGAATCTCTACAGATGAAGAAAAGGTGAAAGTAATTGCAGACCTACCTAGGCCAAAAAATGTAAAAGAAGTACAAGCTTTCATGGGCCATTGTGGATATTATCGGCGATTTATACACATGTATGCCATCATAACAAAGCCCTTATACCCCCTTTTGACCAAGTTTTAATGGATGGATGAATGTGAGGAGTCATTCAATGACCTTGAACGACACTTGTGTTCAACACCTATATTAACAACACCGGATTGGAGTAAGCCATTCCATCTACATGCGGATGCATCCAACTATGCCATAGGATGTGTGTTGGCACAACCTACGAATGAAGGCAATATAGATCTTCCTATAGCTTGAGCAGATAGTTGAATGCAACAGAAAGAAATTACACCACTACAAAACACAAAGGATTAGGAATGATTTATGCGGTAAAGAGATTCATGCATTACTTGTTGGCGAATAAGTTCAAGTTCTTCACGGATCATCAAGCGTTATTGTAATTAGTTAATAAACCTTGTAACATTGGAAGGTTGATATGATGGTTTCTATTACTGATGGAATACGACTTCGAAGTAGTGGTCAGGAAGGGGAAGACCCACCTTAGAGCTGACCATCTCTCAAGGTTAACTAGGGGAGAAGCTTGTTGGAATTTGGGGCCCCAGGATCGTTCCAATACTAAAACCTCTTGAGCATACACAACTTAATTGACAAGATGATAAGTGAGATAGAGAAAGAAAGGGATCTTGAGACAAGGATAGGGAATGTAAGCTGGATGCTTACTTCACTAGAAATAATAGATGTCCAAATTACAACATGGGAGTACTACTCAACCATATAAAGTGGTGCACTCACTAATGGAAGAATAAGAAGATGATGATACAAAATTTAGATTATGTCGAAATAATCTAAGTGTGTGTGAAGAGAATGAAGCAATGAAGCTAACAAAATAGTATAATGAAATTGTAAAACAACCACAAGGTTAACTCACAAAAGATAGTTACCACCACCTTGTAGAAGACTTCCTGCTCCAATGAGAGTAGCCTCTCCTTCACCAAAACTTCACCTCCTTCAAGAGTGTGAGAACACTATGTCTTCAAGAAGATCTCCAAGCTCTAGATCTTTGAGTGAGTGAGTTACACAATGAACCAAGGGCCTTATTATATAGTATTTGAGTATCCATGAAAATCTAAAATAAAGCTTAAAGCTACGATCGTTAAAACTCCTAAAAAGCTCCATTGCAAAAACGCTACATCACGCAAAACGGCACCGTTGTCTTGCTTTTCCGAATGTGTTTTTCACAAAAGAATTCGGATCGCATTGTTAGACACGGGAGTGGAACTCGGGTGGGCGAACTCTGCTTTTAGAGACTTTGGACTAGACCAAATCACGCCTCGTTTTCTTGTACAAGACACTACAATAGTACTGGTATATGAATATTGCGCCCGTCAATTCTTCTCTTGTATATACTTGTTCTGCGCCCGTCTCATAGATTTGTATTAGAGAAACAATTGTTGAATTTATTTGTTGGACCAATGAGGACATTGACTTCCAACAATCCCTCCTTCAATGTCATATTGGTATAAGCTTCAGTAACCTGCAAATCTTCTCATGACTATCTCTAGTCAATGCTTTGGTAAAAATATCCGCAACATTCTCACTAGAAGGAACATAAACTAGCTCAATGTGCTTCTTAGCTATCTGCTCTCGAATATAATGGTAGTGTACCTCTATATGCTTTGTCCTTGCATGATGCACTGGATTCTTAGCTATAGCTATAGCACTCTGGCTATCTGGAAATATCTGAATGGGTTGATGTACTCTTACATCAAGATAACTAAAAATCTTCTGCAACCATATTGACTCTAGAGTGGCTGTAAATGCTGCACAATATTCAGCTTCACATGATGAAGTGGCACTAGTGGGTTGTCTTTTTGAAAACCATGAGATAAGACAATCTCCAAGATAAAAACAAAATCCACTAGTACTTCTTCTTGTGTCTCTATCACCTGCCCAATCAGAATATGAAAATCCTTTTAGTAACAAATGTGTAGATTTCGAGAATACCATAGCAAAATTTGAAGTTCCCTTCAAATAGCGAAAGATCCGCTTTACTGCTTTCCAATGTAACACTGTCGGATTCTGCATGAACCTTGATACTTGAGAAACTGCAAACTATATATCAGGACGTGTATTACAAAGATATATCAAACAACCAACTGCTTGACTCTATAGAGTAGCATCAAATGGCTCTGCATCTACTACCATTTGTAAAGACGTGTTCTGATCCATAGGTGTTTGCATAGGTTTAGGATCACCCATATGAAACCTTTCCAAAAGTTTCTCAATGTACTTCTGTTGTGTCATGTAGATACACTCATCTTGAAACAGAAACTGAATCCCAAGATAATAATGTAGAATGCTTAAATCATTCACATCAAATGTTTGCTTCAATTCTTCTTTGAACATCTGCAAATCTTCATCTCTGGGACCTGTGACTATAATATCATCCACATAAATGATTGCTATAATCATCATACGTGTTTCAGCTTTGACATAAAGAGTTGGTGCTGCATCTGAGTTATGGAAACCAATGGATAAAAAGATATATATGTATCTTTTCATACCATGCTCTAGGTGCCTGTTTTAAACCATACAAAGCTTTTATAAGCTTACACACTAAGTGTTCTTTACCTGTCTCTTCAAAACCTTCTGGCTGCTGAATATACACATCCTCGTGTAAATCACCATTTAGAAAAGCAGTCTTAATGTCAAGTTGATATATATGCCAACCAAAATGTGCTGCTAGAGCAAGTACTGACCTAGTAACAGTCATTCTAAACGTAGGAGCAAATGTCTCATCATAATCAATACCTTTTTGTTGTGCATATCCTTTGACAACCAACCTGGCCTTGTATCTATCAATAGTACCATCTACTTTCCTTTTGATTTTGAAGATCCATTTTACACCTATAGCCTTCTTTCCTTCTGGTAACTCACATAGCTGCCAAGTTTGATTCTTATGAATAGAATCAATCTCTTCTTGCATAGATTTTCTCCAAATAGGAATTTTAAGTGCATCTTTAACACACGCAGGTTCATCTTCAACAGTCGTAAGTGCCAAAATATCATGAATCTCAAAGTCTTCAGCAAAACTTACATGATCTTTTTGCTGTCTAGTTTGACTTCTTGTTCTTACATGATCTTGTTGTTGTTGTCTAGTATGACTCCTTGTTCTTCCAGTAAAAGTCTTTATACCACTATCTTTCCAAGTTTGATATAACCACGTAGGTGTATCCTTGAATAGTGGTGAAACTCTTTCTGAACTTTTAGCTTCCACAAGTTCTAGAACTTGTCCTGCCAAGGTACTAGGACTTTCTGGAACTTTAACTTCTTCCATTTCTGGAATCAAAGTTTCTTGTGGAACTGACTCTGTAGAAGGTTGTGAAATTCCTCTTTCTTCAACTTTTTCTTGAATACTAGGAATTTGAGTTTTAACTCCCTCCTGATATGGTTGAACATGTACATCCAGAATCTTTCTAAAAATTCCATAGTCATTTTCACTAATGAACTCCGGAATTTCTGCTTCTTTATCATAAACCTTATCTTCAGCAATATAAGCATTACGTGAAAGAATAACTTCACTTGTCTCTGGAACATAAAACCTGTATCCTTTGCTTTTAACATGATATCCAATAAAAACAGCTTTCTTTGCCTTTACATCTAGTTTGCCTCGGTCCTTTTTCTCAACATGTACATAAGAAAGTGATCCAAACACTTTGAAGTAACTCACACTAGGTTTTCTACCATAATAAGCTTCATATAGTGTGATTACCTTTAAAGCTTTTGTAGATGACCTGTTCAAAATGTGATTAGCTGTATGTACTGCATCAAACCAGAATTTCGGTGAAAGCTTCTTGGACGCCATCATGCTCCGCATCATTTCAACAAGTACTCTATTCTTTCTTTCTGCAACACCATTTTGTTGAGGAGAATGAGCAATAGTAAGGTGTCGAGTAATACCTTTCTCATCGAGAAATGTCTGGAAATCATTTGACAAGTATTCTCCACCTCTATCACTTCTGAGAATCTGGACAGTTTCCTAACTTTCATTTTCAACCATAGCTACAAACTTCTTGAACATAGGAAAGACTTCTGACTTCGACTTAAGACCATAGATCCACGAGTATCTTGTAAAATCATCCACAAATAGGACAAAATACTTGAAACCCTGAATAGAGTCTACTCTCATAGGTCCATTCACATTTGAATGAATAATCTGCAATTTTCTGGTAGCTGTAATATGACCATGTTTATTGAAAGGTAGTTTATGCATCTTACCTTCAAGACAACCTTCACATATATCTGAATCATCAGGTAGCTTGAATGAGGGTAAACTCTCAACCATACCTCTGTCTTTGATATTCTTGAGAGCTCCAAAACTGATATGTCCAAATCTTTCATGCCATAGCTTCATATCTTCCACCGGTGACGAAGATTTGACTACATATGCCTGACTGATTTTTGACAAAACAAAGACCCCTCCTTTATGCTCACCTTGTAAAAGACACTTGTCTTCGTTATGTGATAAGATCTTACAAAGATCTTTCTCAAATACAACTTTAAAACCATCACTTAAAAATGCAGATATAGATAGCAGATTCTTCTTCATTTCAGGTACATAAAGGACATCTAAAATTTGAAAAACACCACCTTCTCTTGACTTTAGGGTTACTGTACCTATTCCCACAACATCCAAATCATTGCCATCTACAATAGTAACTCTTCTACCTGAAGAATAGGAAAGAGACAAAAATACATCTCTGCAACCTGTCATATGCTTTATAGCACCTAAGTCGAATATCCAAGGACTTGCTGAAAGAATTTGTAAAGCTGCTTGATCAAAAGCTACTTCCTCAATGGTGATACAGGCATAAGAATCACCTTGAGATTTCCCTTTTTTATCATCTTCTGCAACATTACCTGATGCCTTTTTCTTTTCTGCTGCAATCCTTCTATAACATTCTGACTGAATATGTCCATGTTTCTTGCAAAAAGAACATATTTTTACCTTCTTCTTAGAAGAATTCTCGTTAGATGTCGTAGATACAGAATCTGAAGTAGAAGGTGAGAGGGATCTACTTTCCTTCTTGGATTGTTTTTCCTTCTTCTTATCCTTCTTCTTCTTACCCTTTGATGAAGATGAAAGCGCTTCTTCATTCTCTTCCATTCCCTTCAACTGATCTTCATCTTGAAGCAACAAGAACTCTAACTCTTCAAATGTAACCTCTCTATCTCTTGTGGTAAGGGTAAGAGTGGTTATGAAAGATCGATATGAAATAGGAAGTGAATTAATCAGCGTATTTACCATTACTTCATCTGATATCTCAACTTCTACATTTAGAAGTTGATCTCTTAAGTCAACGAGTCTTGTAATGTGGGTTTGTATTGACTCACTAGCTTTCATCCTTGTATTGCTAGTTGTCTCCTCAAGTGAGCTTTCCTAGCAGGATTTCTGCTCTGAAAAAGATTCTCGAGCTTTAACCAAGCTTGACTAGAACTTCTGCAAGATCTGATCTGTGGTAGAATATGCTTTTGACACTCATTGCTATGAATGAAAGTGCTAAAGCATCTCTAGCATCCCATTTTGCCTGATCTTCAGTAGGAGGAACTCTAGGTAAAGACCTAGCAGTGACTCTGGATGTCGAAGTGGTTACCTCTTCTTCAGTTGGTTCTGTAATAGCAATTCCAGTACCTCTTGAAGCTTCTGTAGACCCTTCTTCGCCTTCTCATCTTGGTCTTGTTAAGGATCCATTGACGATACTCCATAAATCCTTTGTCACTAACAAGTTCATCATCATGAAACTCCACATGGGATAATTAGAAGATCCATCCAACTTGTCTTCAATCTCAATTCTAATCTCACTCATCTTATCTTAAGTGTGTATGTCAATTATGTAGCTCTGATACCAAGTGTTGGAATTTGGGGCCCTAGGATCGTTCCAATACTAAAACCTCTTGAGCATACACAACTTAATTGACAAGATGATAAGTGAGATAGAGAAAGAAAGGGATCTTGAGACAAGGATAGGGAATGTAAGCTGGATGCTTACTTCACTAAAAATAATAGATGTCCAAATTACAACATGGGAGTACTACTCAACCATATAAAGTGGTGCACTCACTAATGGAAGAATAAGAAGATGATGATACAAAATTTAGATTATGTTCTAAGTGTGTGTGAAGAGAATGAAGCAACGAAGCTAACAAAATAGTGTAACGAAATTGTAAATCAACCACAAGGTCAACTCACAAAAGATAGTTACCACCACCTCGTAGAAGACTTCCTGCTGCAATGAGAGTAGCCTCTCCTTCACCAAAACTTCACCTCCTTGAAGAGTGTGAGAACACTCTGTCTTCAAGAAGATCTCCAAGCTCTAGATCTTTGAGTGAGTGAGTTACACAATGAACCAAGGGCCTTATTATATAGTATTTGAGTATCCATGAAAAGCTAAAATAAAGCTTAAAGCTACGATCATTAAAACTCCTAAAAAGCTCCATTGCGAAAATGCTACATCACGCAAAACGGCGCCGTTGTCTTGCTTTTCCGAATGTGTTTTTCACAAAAGAATTTGGATCGCGTTGTTAGACACGAGAATCGAACTCCAGTGGGCGGACTCTGCTTTTAGAGGCTTTGGACTAGACCAAATCGTCCGCCTCGTTTTCTTGTACAAGACACATAGTAGTACTGGTATATGAATATTGCGCCCGTCAATTCTTCTCTTGTATATATTTGTTCTGCGCCCGTCTCATAGATTTGTATTAGAGAAACAATTGTTGAATTTATTTGTTGGACCAATGAGGACATTGACTTCCAACAATCCCTCCTTCAATGTCATATTGGTATAAGCTTCAGTAACCTGCAAATCTTCTCATGACTATCTCTAGTCAATGCTTTGGTAAAAATATCCGCAACATTCTCACTAGAAGGAACATAAACTAGCTCAATGTGCTTCTTAGCTATCTGCTCTCGAATATAATGGTAGTGTACCTCTATATGCTTTGTCCTTGCATGATGCACTGGATTCTTAGCTATAGCTATAGCACTCTGGCTATCTGAAAACATCTGAATGGGTTGATGTACTCTTACATCAAGATAACTAAAAATCTTCTGCAACCATACTGACTCTAGAGTAGCTGTAAATGTTGCACAATATTCAGCTTCACATGATGAAGTGGCAATAGTGGGTTGTCTTTTTGAAAACCATGAGATAAGACAATCTCCAAGATAAAAACAAAATCCACTAGTACTTCTTCTTGTGTCTCTATCACCTGCCCAATCAGAATCTGAAAATCCTTTTAGTAACAAATGTGTAGAGTTCGAAAATACCATAGAAAAATTTAAAGTTCCCTTCAAATAACGAAAGATCCGCTTTACTGCTTTCCAATGTAACACTGTCGGATTCTGCATGAACCTTGATACTTGAGAAACTGCAAACTGTATATCAGGACGTGTATTACAAAGATATATCAAGCAACCAACTGCTTGACTATATAGAGTAGCATCAAATGGCTCTGCATCTACTACCATTTGTAAAGACGTGTTCTGATCCATAGGTGTTTGCATAGGTTTAGAATCACCCATATGAAACCTTTCCAAAAGTTTCTCAATGTACTTCTGTTGTGTCATGTAGATACACTCATCTTGAAACAAAAACTAAATCCCAAGATAATAATGTAGAATGCCTAAATCATTCACATCAAATGTTTGCTTCAATTCTTCTTTGAACATCTGCAAATCTTCATCTCTGGGACCTGTGACTATAATATCATCCACATAAATGATTGCTATAATCATCATACCTGTTTCAGCTTTGACATAAAGAGTTGGTGTTGCATCTGAGTTATGGAAACCAATGGATAAAAGATATATATGTATCTTTTCATACCATGCTCTAGGTGCCTGTTTTAAACCATACAAAGCTTTTATAAGCTTACACACTAAGTGTTCTTTACCTGTCTCTTCAAAACCTTCTGGCTGCTGAATATACACATCCTCATGTAAATCGCCATTTAGAAAAGCAGTCTTAATGTCAAGTTGATATATATGCCAACCAAAATGTGCTGCTAGAGCAAGTACTAACCTAGTAACAGTCATTCTAGACGTAGGAGCAAATGTCTCATCATAATCAATACCTTTTTGTTGTGCATATCCTTTGACAACCAACCTGGCCTTGTATCTATCAATAGTACCATCTACTTTCCTTTTGATTTTGAAGATCCATTTTACACCTATAGCCTTCTTTCCTTCTGGTAACTCACATAGCTGCCAAGTTTGATTCTTATGAGTAGAATCAATCTCTTCTTGCATATATTTTCTCCAAATAGGAATTTTAAGTGCATCTTTAACACACGCAGGTTCATCTTCAACAGTCGTAAGTGCCAAAATATCATGAATCTCAAAGTCTTTAGCAAAACTTACATGATCTTTTTGCTGTCTAGTTTGACTTCTTGTTCTTACATGATCTTGTTGTTGTTGTCTAGTATGACTCCTTGTTCTTCCAGTAAAAGTCTTTATACCACTATCTTTCCAAGTTTGATATAACCACGTAGGTGTATCCTTGAATAG
Organism: Ceratopteris richardii; assembly: GCA_020310875.1. Lineage (NCBI taxonomy): Eukaryota > Viridiplantae > Streptophyta > Polypodiopsida > Polypodiales > Pteridaceae > Ceratopteris > Ceratopteris richardii. Next base: position 81,856,923 of record CM035436.1, read on the forward strand.
TGGTGAAACTCTTTCTGAACTTTCAGCTTCCACAAGTTCTGGAACTTGTCCTGCCAAGGTACTAGGACTTTCTGGAACTTTAACTTCTTCCATTTCTGGAATCAAAGTTTCTTGTGGAACTGACTCTGTAGAAGGTTGTGAAATTCCTCTTTCTTCAACTTTTTCTTGAATACTAGGAATTTGAGATTTAACTCCCTCCTGATATGGTTGAACATGTACATCCAGAATCTTTCTAAAAATTCCATAGTCATTTTCACTAATGAACTCCGGAATTTCTGCTTCTTTATCATAAACCTTATCTTCAGCAATATAAGCATTACGTGAAAGAATAACTTCACCTGTCTCTGGAACATAAAACCTGTATCCTTTGCTTTTAACAAGATATCCAATAAAAACAGCTTTCTTTGCCTTTACATCTAGTTTGCCTCGGTCCTTTTTCTCAACATGTACATAAGAAAGTGATCCAAACACTTTGAAGTAACTCACATTAGGTTTTCTACCATAATAAGCTTCATACGGTGTGATTAGCTTTAAAGCTTTTGTAGATGACCTGTTCAAAATGTGATTAGCTGTATGTACTGCATCAAACCAGAATTTCGGTGAAAGCTTCTTGGACGCCATCATGCTCCGCATCATTTCAACACGTACTCTATTCTTTCTTTCTGCAACACCATTTTGCTGAGGAGTATGAGCAATAGTAAGGTGTCGAGTAATACCTTTCTCATCGAGAAATGTCTGGAAATCATTTGACAAGTATTCTCCACATCTATCACTTCTGAGAATCTGGACAGTTTCCTGACTTTCATTTTCAACCATAGCTACAAACTTCTTGAACATAGGAAAGACTTCTGACTTCGACTTAAGACCATAGATCCATGAGTATCTTGTAAAATCATCCACAAATAGGACAAAATACCTGAAAACCTGAATAGAGTCTACTCTCATAGGTCCATTTACATTTGAATGAATAATCTGCAATTTCCTGGTAGTTGTAATATGACCATGTTTCTTGAAAGGTAGTTTATGCATCTTACCTTCAAGACAACCTTCACATATATCTGAATCATCAGGTAGCTTGAATGAACTGTCTTTGATATTCTTGAGAGCTCCAAAACTGATATGTCCAAATCTTTCATGCCATAGCTTCATATCTTCCACCGGTGACGAAGATTTGACTACATATGCCTGACTGATTTTTGACAAAACAAAGACCCCTCCTTTATGCTCACCTTGTAAAAGACACTTGTCTTCGTTATGTGATAAGATCTTACAAAGATCTTTCTCAAATACAACTTTAAAACTATCACTTAAAAATGTAGATATAGATAGCAGATTCTTCTTCATTTCAGGTACATAAAGGACATCTGAAATTTGAAAAACACCACCTTCTCTTGACTTTAGGGTTACTGTACCTATTCCCACAACATCCAAATCATTGCCATCTACAATAGTAACTCTTCTACCTGAAGAATAGGAAAGAGACAAAAATACATATCTGCAACCTGTCATATGCTTTATAGCACCTAAGTCGAATATCCAAGGACTTGCTGAAAGAACTTGTAAAGCTGCTTGATCAAAAGCTACTTCCTCAATGGTGATACAGGCATAAGAATCACCTTGAGATTTCCCTTTTTTATCATCTTCTGCAACATTACCTAATGCCTTTTTCTTTTCTGCTGCAATCCTTCTATAACATTCTGAGTGAATATGTCCACGTTTCTTGCAAAAAGAACATATTTTTACCTTCTTCTTAGAAGAATTCTCTTTAGATGTCGTAGATACAGAATCTGAAGTAGAAGGTGAGAGGGATCTACTTTCCTTCTTGGATTGTTTTTCCTTCTTCTTATCCTTCTTCTTCTTACCCTTTGATGAAGATGAAAGCGCTTCTTCATTCTCTTCCATTCCCTTCAACCGATCTTCATCTTGAAGCAACAAGAACTCTAACTCTTCAAATGTAACCTCTCTATCTCTTGTGGTAAGAGTAAGAGTGGTTATGAAAGATCGATATGAAATAGGAAGTGAATTAATCAACGTATTTACCATTTCTTCATCTGATATCTCAACTCCTACATTTAGAAGTTGATCTCTTAAGTCAACGAGTCTTGTAATGTGGGTTTGTATTGACTCACCAGCTTTCATCCTTGTATTTTCTAGTTGTCTCCTCAAGTGAGCTTTCCTAGCAAGATTTATGCTCTGAAAAAGATTCTCGAGCTTTAACCAAGCTTGAATAGAACTTCTGCAAGATCTGATCTGTGGTAGAATATGCTTTTTGACACTCATTGCTATGAATGAAAGTGCTAAAGCTTCTCTAGCATCCCATCTTGCCTGATCTTTAGTAGGAGGAACTCTAGGTAAAGACCTAGCAGTGACTCTGGATGTCGAAGTGGTTACCTCTTCTTCAGTTGGTTCTGTAATAGCAATTGCAGTACCTCTTGAAGCTTCTGTAGACCCTTCTTAGCCTTCTCGTCTTGGTCTTGTTAAGGATCCATTGAAGATACTCCATAAATCCTTTGTCACTAACAAGTTCATCATCATGAAACTCCACATGGGATAATTAGAAGATCCATCCAACTTGTCTTCAATCTCAATTCTAATCTCACTCATCTTATCTTAAGTGTGTATGTCAATTATGTAGCTCTGATACCAAGTGTTGGAATTTGGGGCCCCAGGATCGTTTCAATACTAAAACCTCTTGAGCATACACAACTTAATTGACAAGATGATAAGTGAGATAGAGAAAGAAAGGGATCTTGAGACAAGGATAGGGAATGTAAGCTGGATGCTTACTTCACTAAAAATAATAGATGTCCAAATTACAACATGGGAGTACTACTCAACCATATAAAGTGGTGAACTCACTAATGGAAGAATAAGAAGATGATGATTAAAAATTTAGATTATGTCGAAATAATCTAAGTGTGTGTGAAGAGAATGAAGAAACGAAGCTAACAAAATAGTGTAACAAAATTGTAAATCAACCACAAGGTTAACTCACAAAAGATAGTTACCACCACCTCGTAGAAGACTTCCTGCTGCAATGAGAGAAGCCTCTCCTTCACCAAAAGTTCACCTCCTTCAAAAGTGTGAGAACACTCTGTCTTCAAGAAGATCTCCAAGCTCTAGATCTTTGAGTGAGTAAGTTACACAATGAACCAAGGGCCTTATTATATAGTATTTGAGTATCCATGAAAAGCTAAAATAAAGCTTAAAGCTACGATCGTTAAAACTCCTAAAAAGCTCCATTTGCGAAAACGCTACATCACGCAAAATGGCACCGTTGTCTTGCTTTTCCGAATGTGTTTTTCACAAAAAAATTTGGATCGCGTTGTTAGACACGGGAATCGAACTCGGGCGGCCGGACTCCGGTTTAAGGGACTTTGGACTAGACCAAGTCATCCACCTCGTTTTTTACAAGATATTACAGTAGTGCTGATATATGAATACTGCGCCCGTCAATTCTTCTCTCAGATACCCCACGGCCATGTGTCAAGCAAAGTCAATTGCTCATCCTAGCATAGTGGATAGGAGGCCATTCATTACAGTCATGCTAGAACACGGGAACACTTGCCACAAGCTTAGGGCTTTAATTGATTCAGGTGCTTCGACTAGTGCCATTAGATGGTCCCACTATCAGGATGCCATTCATTACAGTCATGCTAGAACACGGGAACACTTGCCACAAGCTTAGGGCTTTAATTGATTCAGGTGCTTCGACTAGTGCCATTAGATGGTCCCACTATCAGGATTCAGGAATAGAAATACGGCCAATTCAAGCTTACCTCATAGGGCTAGGAGGCATGGAAACCCCTTGCATGGGTGAGGTGGACCTTCCTATTCGCATACACGAAGTGACCATGACAATGAAGCTCCTAGTGTGCCATGATGACGACCTGATAGAACCCCTAATCCTTGGCCAAGATTGGCTATACGATCACTCAGTGGACCTAAATCTTAGACAAGGCTTCTTGTAGATTAGGACCTTAGACCAGCAGTGAGTGATACCGCTTGGCTTCCCTAACAACACTCCACCCGAGTTATGTAACCCTAGACCATATGAAATGATTGCGACAGAGGACCGAAAGATCTTTGGTCAAATCCATCGGCTAAGCATGCTCCTTCCAAAGTCAACCCATGAGAGCTTGGCAATGGATAGTTGCCAGACAAGAGGATGTCAAGAGATCTTCTTGTAGTCTTGTATCATTGGTCAGGTGGACTGCATCAATGATCAAATGGGAAGAATAGCCTCCGGTGTCCATCCTTCCACACTTACTACAGACTAGCCTAGATCTATTGTACAGAATGCCTCACTTCCTAACGGGCAAGTTTTGCACATGTTGGACCTCCCTTCTTTTCCAAAGCAGAGTGTCACGAGACCTCTCAACCATGACCTCCATGAAGTCAACCACGACTAAGGAACCCAAACCGACGACCATACGAGACGACACAAAGATGGAAGCAGTATCAGTAGATCAAGACATGGCACAAAGCAAATATGGGTGCCAAAAGGTTAGAAAGTACCAACTATTTTCAACAACAGAGACAAAGACAAGAAGAAGTCCAAGCATAATCAGAGTCAACATCCAACATCTCCTCCACCTCCTTCCACATCGACAAGGTTTCGACAGATTTGGATCACTAAGAAGTATCTCGCACAACAACCCACACCCACATAGATCTGTGTACCCAAGCATTGTATTATAGCACAAAACTCAAGCCATGTAACATATAACCCTTTGAAATCACTTCACCCAACGACACCACAACCACCAAAATCACCTTTTGTACCTCAGTAGAAGAACACCACCCACTCATCAACTCTTAGGAAATGGATGCTGAAACGTATCCAAAAGTGGCCACATGATCCTTTGTACAACATAACACCCATCCCTACTGACTCCTACCTTTGTAATAATTCACTCACAACTGAACTTTGTATAAATTCCCCCACAATAACCCACCATCACTTATAATAAAATGTCATCAAAAGCAATGTATGCATGATCTAAAGCATGTAGGTGTCTAGCAACCTACATTAGTTTCTGCAAAATCATTCCATAAACCACCTCACAACACTCGGCTACACAGGTTACACATCGGTTAAGGAAAGGGATTGTGGTCTCACTTAATTGGGATCCTAATTAATTTCCATACTAATGTGTTAATCTTTTTTAGTAGATCACCAAATCACTCATTTCAATCATCATGCAAGCTGAAAGCACTTTCGCGGTTGGCCCGAGTATGCCAGCGGTCAATTTTGGCAATTTACTAGTTGAGTCATATCCTACTTCGCAACCCCCAGAGTTTCAGGGTTTCCTAGGACCAATGCCCATAGATGATCCTCCTATGGGACACACTGACAAAGTTCATAGCAATTCTCATTGGTTCCAAGGTTTGGCAGTACCCCTTGCAGACACCAACTTTATTTATGATGTCAGGTTGTGTTTTGACGGTATCAAGTGGGGTAGATACCAATTTTTCTTGAGAGAATTTTAAGAGCTCCAGAATTCAAAAGAGTTAAGGCATATTTGGGCTAGAGCTAGTTTTACAGAATATTTTCGTGATCCATTTGGGCTAGAGCTAGTTTTACATAATATTTGGGCTAGAGCTAGTTTTACAGAATATTTTCGTGATCCATTTGGGCTAGAGCTAGTTTTACAGAATATTTTCGTGATCCATTTGGGCTAGAGCTAGTTTTACAGAATATTTTCGTGATCCATTGCCCAAACACGACTTCTACCCATGTTATTACTTGGTGACTACACTTACATCCCCTGAGAACAAGGACTTGCCAGGAACATTTATTCTTCCCTCACTAGTAAATGATCCTCCATACAAGAAGTTTTACCTTTTGAAAGATCTCATTCGGGTAGCGCTTAACATCCATGGGACTCACACGCCGACAAAGCGAGAAAGGCTTATTTTCAAGCCTATGAAGTGTGGTGATGTCTTGAAGTGGGCTGACATTTCGGCCATCACACCTAAACTCTCTAAGCCATTACGCATATGTATGCAACATTTTGCCTTTCTGACCCATGATCACTTTACCATCCCTCAAAAACGTATCTGGTTTGGATTATATCTTGCATGGATAGGGCCCCAGACCGTCGACCTTGCCAGTTGGATTATTGATCAATTATTTAGCTTAACAGAGATGGGAACAAAAACACATCATCCATGGCTATTGTGTCCTTACTAGAATCATCTATATGTGTTTGGCCTAGATTTGCCCATCAACCATGCTATGACCAGTGAAGAATTAACACATTCAAGGGAACCGCCAAAAAGCCCAAAAAATCTAGCAAAGGACGGGCAGGCAAGTGCATGTGAGGTTCTATCCCATGCTTGCAGGTTCCAGAGTCATTGTCACCACAGCAATCTCCTCAACAATCTCCAATGGAACCCCCCACACCGGTACATCCAATTCGTATTTGCCTCTCATAACCCATCATCACAGAAGGCACCAGTGCAGTAACTCCTCAAGTAACCACCACTCAGGAAACTACTACCACTGCAGGAGAAATTTCCATCACCATTGGTGCAAAAGCCTTTTCTTTCCCATACCAAACTTGGAAGCAAAACCCACTCACACCACCTTCGATTTCGAAATGCATGATGATTTCTCTAGCGAGTTCCAATTTTTAGAAGGGCAGTTTTTCTCACAAGAGTATTAACATCCGAGCTATCCTACTACCCCTCCTAATCAACCACAAGAATAGGTAGTCTCTAGCTCAGAGGCAGAAGAGAGAACAAAGACCGATGATTATGATGGCGATGATGAAGCCGGTCAGGATAGCCACGACTCTCAAGAGGATGTGCAGAATGAAGAGCAAGAGTAGCAAACCGAAGCCCAAGGTGATACGAGTACTCATGAAGATGACAAGTTTGAAGCCACCGCCTACACTTTGGCAATCCAAAAATTATACCGCACTATGCAAGCAGTTTGGGCACGCAGACAATTATCTGAGGAACAGAGTCAAGCAATTCTCAAGCAAGAACCAGCTAGTTGTAGATTTGAAGAATCTTTAATTCAAGGTTTCAAGGACTTAGTCAAATCGATGGGAACCGCGGAAGCACTCCATTATTTGAAGAGGAAGCCACTACCAAAGTTTGACCCACGATGCATCCATTTAATGTCCAAGGTAGGTCAGTACATCCATGTACCCACAGATGGAGAATCTTCACAACATGCCAAGGAAGCTCGCCTTATCCCTGAAACCACCACAAAAACCCCGCTAGAAGAAGAGACCATCGTCATCGACAACCTGCCTCATCCTTCCCCTGTGACATCCACAACCACACTCGAAATCCCCACCACACCACCTGCTTCTCCTTCACCTCCCATACATCCAACTTCCCTAGTACATCCCACCTCCCCTCCTCTATCTACATTCCTTGTAAGTACTGCCGCTGAGTCCATATCACCCCAACACCCCAAACTCTACCTACACATCTCCCTTCCACCATAGTTTCCCACATTCCAATCAACCCATTCCTCACTCCATCCTTCCTTTCATTTCCCATCCCTCCAGGGCCTATATTCCCATTTCCACCCCCAATGACCTTCTCACTAGTGTCACCTCCCCGCCCAAGTATATCACCTTTATCCTCCCCTCTCCACCATGCAATCCATCAGACTCAATCTGTAAATTATTTGTCCACTTTTGTAAATCTTGTGTTCACACCCACTCACACACCCACCATCACTCCACTCTTCACCGAAACTGCACTCGATGCCACTTCTAGTAACATGGACATTTCACCACCCACTGTACCACAACTCACCTCATCTATATCACCACCACATTTAGGCACATTGCACTTCTCCACAGTCACCACTACATCCACTTTCCCGTCACCTTTTCCCCTTCCCACTTCATCACACCCACACTCACATCATCATCACTCACTGCACCCTTGATATTGTCATCCACGATCGACACTGCATTCCAACAAATGTTTTATTGTATGACACAAGTTAGAGATGAATTCGCATCTCTCGGCAGCAGATACCAAGCATTGGAGCACACCATTACAGAGTTACAAGGTCAGTTGAATTCTTTAACCATCGAGAACGCTTCCCTCAATGCATGATATCAGGAGTTACGAGAAGCTTATCATGCCATAGAGCTAGAGAGCAAACAAAAGACTAAGGAAGCACTCACGGATATAGAGAATCTATTATAGACTGAGACCATAAGAAACGACACGCTCACTAGAAATATGGGACTCTTAAGATGCCACGTCGCAACTGCTAAGGAGGAGAACCACCAACTACAGGAACAGAACCGCGAAAATCTAGAAGCAGCTTTGGATAGACCAGATGAACCCCTCAATCCCAGCCGATTTAAAGTAGTACCCCTAGAATCCATGCAAATATTGTTAGAAGATCATGCACGACTACTTGAGGACTACAATAAGATCAATGAGGAATATCAAAAGCTTTAGAACGCTCATAAACTACTATTGTTATGGATACCTGCTCAACAATCACAACCAGTTCTTGAAGTCACCCACCTGGAGATTCTTGATGAACTCAATACTTTACGGGCGAAGGTACTTGATCTTCAAGCACAGATTGCAACTCACTCCAAGCCTCTTAGGCCACATTCCCCACCAAAAATTCTGGCTTAAGAAGAAACTATTTCTATACCGGTGGAGGAGACATACGAAGAGGCCTATGAACCACAACCAATGCCAAGCGGACGTGTCACGGTAGAAGGCCAAGACACTTTTGAACTTCCTACACCTGCATGGCTTAATTCAATGGAAGAACTTGGTAAAACACACTCTGCATGCATCGAAGCACAACTACATGCCATGGCAATGATCAAGGAATGCATATTACAATCACCCTATTTCGCCCACCTGGCCCGTCGAAGGTACATTTCTTGCCGCGAGCTTCAATATAAACCATACTTCATGTTGATGCCAGAATATCAATTGTCAATTGAAAAAGAGATGGGAAAGAAACCAACCCATGCAACTCAGTTCGAGCCTAATGACCTGCCATCAGAAGCATAGAAAGGTAAAATTTTTCAACCGAATTGGCGACATGTGTTGCTATAGGAATATCTAGAGATGATGTACACCTAGGTCAAGGCACCATTGCATTTGAAGTAAAACTTGTGTTGGGGACCTATGCCATGACACCACTCCTAGAAGGCATTCGCCATCAAAGTTCAAAATAATAAGCAATGCCAAGACTGGCTTAATTATCCCTACTTCACTCCACCCCGCGGGCCCCCTACAGTTGGATATATGATGGCCACGATTCGCCAATGGCTCCCCCCCTTACACCGCATGGATGACATTGTAGCACACATGACTATCAAGATATTTGATATGATGCATACATTTTTTAAGATATTTTTCCACGTCAAAGCACCACATGTCAACATCCCAACCTTCGAGCATGGCAATCAAGACTTTGCATATGATATGAGCACTATGCCATCACTCGGGGTGTGTTATGCCTGGCACTTCTGCATAAAGTACTTACCCGCATGTTATAAGATGACCTTTGAAGAGATGTTCACGGCAGGCTTCTGGGAGTACCACTCCAAATTTTTTATCAGCAGGCCCACATATCTCCTTCAATTATTTGCTTGCGAACAATAGGTATATTCAACACACTACCAACTTCCACCTCCCGATGAACCTTAGGCAATAGACTGGGAAAAACTAGAAATTGATCTCGCATGAGGAATTCGCATCGCAGAGCACACCCTCGCACATGACCTCTTGCAAAACTATATCATGCAGACCCTGCAACAAGGATCTATCGACGATGATAGATGCGAGAGGGAGGGGGTGTTGGCAGTAGCCAAAGGCACAGACACAAAGGAAGCATGTGAAGGTTGACTACAAAGAGTCATGTGGAGCCATGCAGTCTAATTTTTCCAAAGAAATATGTGTTACACTACTGGTTTAAAACACCAAACAATGATTTTCATCACTTTTGTACCATATGTATCATAGAAACACCCACTTTTGTAAGTAATAGCTCCATTTCGTGCAAGCCGAGGAGTCCTCGAGCTTGAGGAGCTTAGGTAGAACAAGCATACCAATTTTGGCTACTTAGAACTCATTTAGACCTCCAAATAGTGCCTAGAACTTATTTTTTAACTATGTTGGACACTAGATGTGAAACTAGTCAAAACTAGTCTAGAATCTATAAAAAGAGCTAGAGAGGTTATTTTTTGAGTTGACCTAGTGTTGGATTGTATGAGTTAGTGTGAGCTTGAGCTTGTAAGAGTGCTATTGAGCAATAGAGTCTACGTTCAACCTTCCATTGTGTCTTGCTTGTCTCTTTCTTGTGAGTGTGTATGTGTGTGCACATCTCCATGCTTCTCACCTTCACCCTCACTACATCTTGCATTCATGATCTTCATATCACTCCTATCTCCTTCACGGATTGAAATTAAGGAGATCGAGATTCTTAACGTGATTCTTACCATCGTGCTAGAGCAATAGTGGCCACATATGCCAAGATGATCTCTCCAGTAGAGAACCTCTCCATGACATAATGATAATGCATCTCAATGTGCTTAGTGCGAGCATGGAACACAGGGTTCCTCACAACTACCAATGCGCTCTAACTACGAATGAAGATGGTGGTGGTGGAAGACTAACCAACACCCAAATCAACCATAAGGCATTTGATCCATACACACTTAATAGTCGCTATCAAAGCTGCCCTATACTCAGCCTCACAACTGGAAGTGGCCACAGTAGGCTACTTCTTGCTCAACCAAGATATATATGAGCTACCAAGCATGAAGCAAAAGCCACTAGTGGACATAGGAGTCTCATAGAAACCAACCTAGTCAGAGTCAAAAAAAGCATGCAAATCTGGTGGTAGTATGTTGATATATTTAGGTAATGATGTGTGTGAACACACTAGGACCATTGGGGCACTTTTTTCCCTCTTTAGGAGGTTTTTTCCCCCGGCTTGTATATACGCCTATTGCCGTAACGGGCTACTTATCTTTGTACATTCTAGTGGTAATACATTTAGTGTTGTGTGTTGAGCTCCAAGCTTCTTCATATTCCTTATGTTGTTCGCATGCTTCCACAGACATCTAACTCCAACAATTGGTATCAGAGCAGGTTGTCGCTTCATCTAGGGCATTTTCAACACCTCTCCCGTTGCAGTCTCAGAATCGCATGAATTTTGGTTAGCATACTCAGCATGTTTCGGAGATCAAAACAACTCCGCTGTGTGGTGCCGAAATCGCGATCTGAGCTCGTTCTGACCTCCGAATGCACTATCATAGTGCTTATGTAGGCTATTTTGTCTTTTTCTACCAAAGATATATACCACTTTTGCTAATTTTGCACAATCGAAGAGGGAAGACAAAGATGAAAAGAAATTAGAAACGCAGAAATTGTTTTGCAAGTACTGTAAAGGAAGTGATCATATCATAAAGAATTGTCCAAAACTGATTGCTAAAGAGGCTGGAATGGTTGTTGCAAGGGCCTCTACACCAAAAACAGAGTCTGCCAATGTTGTGCAAGAAGAAGAATGGGTGTTTACTAATGTTTGCAGTTTTGACCCATCTTCTCATGAGCAGTGCATGTCTGCAATAGACTCAGATGTTTGGTACTTTGACAGTGGGGCGACCAAACATATTACCTCACAGCGCAGTTTCTTCTCTTCACTCGAGCGTGCACCTATAGGGAATATTGTTACATGCATCAACAATTCCTCTTATCCTATTATGGGAGTTGGTAAGATCATTTTGACTATTGTTGATGGTAGTTCTTTCACTTTGTCAGATGCTTTGTTTGTGGCAAGGATCAAGAAAAAATTGTTATCAATTTCTACATTAGCCAAGATTGGCTTGGTTGTGAAACTTGTTGATGACATATGTATAGTTCATGATCTGTCAAATGGCGACACGATTATTGCTTCTGGCATTTTATGCCGTAGGCTATATAAATTCATAGACTATGAAAGATCTGTAAATGATTTGGCATGTGCAGTACATGATTCTCAGGCTATGTCAGATGCAAAGCTTTGGCATGCACACTTTGTTCATATGAATTTTGCTAGTTTGCTATGCCTGCAAAAATCTGAAATGGTGTCCTCTTTGCCCAAACTTGAGGCACCTAGAAAACATATTTGTGAAGGCTATATTTTGGGCAAAATGCAGCGTTCCTCCTTTCCAAAAGATGGTTTAGTTCGAGCTACTCAGAAATTGCAGCTTGTACATAGTGATGTCTGTGGTTCTATGCAGACACCTTCTTTTGGAAATTATCTTTACTTCATGACTTTCATCGATGATTTTTCCAGACATGCATGGGTATATCCATTGAAGACAAAGTCTGAAGTATTCATGTGCTTCAAATAGTTTTTGGTTTTGACTGAAAATCTGTCAGCATGTAAAATGGGCACCCTCCATTCTGATCGAGGGGGGGGGTATATGTCTTTTGATTTTAATGCATTTCTCACTGAACGTCAGATAAAACACCAGTGTACAGTGCCGTATACACCTCAAGAGGATGGAGTTGCTAAAAGAAAGAACACGTCACTCATGGAGATGGTGAGGTGTATGGTCAAGAGTCAGGCTTTACCACATAGTTTTTGGCTTGAGGCTGTCATGTGTGCAACATATGTTCTTAACAGGTGTCCCACTAAAGCACTGCAATCTATCACTCCATATGAGGCTTGGCATGATTGCAAGCCATCTATTGCTTATCTGTGTGTTTTTGGTTGTTTGGCATATGCATTAGTGCCTGAACAAAATTGCAAAAAATTGGATGATAAAGCAGTAAAATGTATTTTTGTTGCTTATAGTTCTAAAAGTAAAGGCTATCGTCTGTATCATCCACAGACTAAATGCATTCTGGTTAGCCGTGATGTTGTTTTTGTGGAAGATGTTATTCAACCATTGCTTTCATGTACTAAGGAGACATCTGTTAGCTCCATGGTAATATTAAGCAAGACCAACATGGTGTAGCTGTAGCCCTACATGGTGTAGCGAAAGAAAAGGCGCTAGACCATGTTGGGGCTAAAGAGACCATGTAGGGAATGCGCTAAAGAGACCATGTTGGGGCTAAAGAGACCATGTAGGGAATGCGCTAAAGAGACCATTCTGGTCTTGTCTTGTCCCAAAGACATATGTGATACTTTGCTGCCTCTTTTTACAGGTGGACAGTCTAGTGCTAGTCCTAATGACGCAACTTCTTAGCCTTTGCAAGTTTCATGTGATGATGCAGATCATCCCGTTTCTGATGCGGATTTACATGATGCACTTGTTGATGAGAGAGCTGATATTGAGGCAAAAATTATTCCAAAATGGCTGGTGCAAACTTTATGTGACAGCAATTTAGATGCATCTCTATCATGTGGTACTCGTTTGGGCTATGATAGTGTCTCTTTTGCATTAGATTTGTATGCTATGGTTGCATCTAGTCTTTTGTGATGAGAATGAGCATGTTTCATTTGATGAAGCACAAAATTCATAAAATTGGATGGCTGCTATGCAATCTGAATATGATGCTATAATGAAGAATGGTACTTGGTCTTTATGTGACTTGCCTCCTGGCAAGAAGGCCATTGACACTAAGTGGGTATACAAGCTAAAGCATAAACCTGATGGTACAGTTGATAGGTATAAGGCTAGGCTTGTTGCAAAGGGTTATGCATAGAAAAGAGGGATTGATTTTGATGAAACCTTTGCTCCTACTTGCCGAATGACTACTCTTCATAGCATCTATGCACTTGCAGCTCATCATGGTTGGAATGTACATCAGTTGGACATTAAAACAACATTTTTGAATGGTGACTTGCATGAAAAAGTGTATGTTTTTCAGCCCCATGGCTTGTGCAGAAAGGGCATGAAAACCAGGTGTGCATGTTAAAGAAGGAACCAACTATGGCCTTATCTTCCACAGAAGCAGAATATAGAGGTTTGGAAAATGCAACCCAAGAAGCTATATGGGATAAGCAATTATATGCAGATTTTGAGATACATTCTTACACTCCAATAATCTTTGGAGACACTACTAGTTCACTTTATTTGGCTACTAATCCTGTATATCATGCAAGGACTAAGCACCTTGAAGTGCACTATCATTATGAAAAGGAGAAATTGCTTAGCAAGGATATTCAACTATCTTATGTATCAACTCATTTACAATCTGTAGATATACTCACAAAGTCATTGGATGGAACAAAGATAAATAGATTGAAATTGATGATTGGTTTGCAGGAAATCAAGGGGGAATGAAGACCAAGCATGTTAGGCTTGAGGGGGATCTTTTGGTGCATTCTTAGCATGTGTGAAGCACGATCAAGCAACACCACTTCATCTTTGAAGACTATCCACCATCTCCTCCAACAGTTCTCTCATCAATAAGTGCATCATGTAAATCTACATCAGAGATGGAATGATTTGCATCATCATGTGAAATCTTTAAAGGTTGAGAAATTGCCTCATTTGGATTAGCATTAGACTGTCCACATGTAAAAAGAGGCAGCAAAGGATCACACATATGTTTGGAGCTAACTGATGTCTCCTTAGTACATGAAAGTAATGGTTGAATAGCATCTTCCAACAAAAACATCACAACTAACCATAATGTGTTTAGTCTATGGATGATATACCTTTGCTTTCAGAACTGTACCCAACAAAAATACATTTCACTGCTTTATCATCCAATTTCCTACGTTTTTGTTCAAGCACCAATGCATATGCTAGACAACCAAAGACATTTAGGTGAGAAACAGATGGCCTGCAACCATGCAAAGCCTCATATGGAATGATAGAGTGAAATGCTTTAGTGGGACACATGTTAAGTACATATGCAGCACACATAACAGCATCAAGGGAGAAAATATGTGGTAAAGCCTCACTCTTGATCATACACCTCGCCATCTCCATGAGTGATATGTTCTTCCTTTCTCCAACTCCATTCTGTTAAGGTGTATACGACACTGTACACTAATTTTTTATCCCACATTTAGCCAAAAATCCATTAAAATCATAAGACATATATTCCCCCCCTCGATCAGAATGGAGGGTGCTCATTTTACATGTTGACAGATTTTCAGCCAAAACTAGAAATTGTTTGAAGCACATAAAGACTTCAATCTTTGCTTCCAGTGGATACACCCATGCATGCCTAGAAAAAATCATCAATGAAAGTCACGAAGTAAAGGTAGTTCCCAAAAGAAGGTGTCTGCATAGGAACACAAACATCACTATGAGCAAGCTACAATTTCTAAGTAGCTCGAACTGAACCATCTTTTGGGAAACAGGAGTGCTGCATTTTGCCCAAAATACAGCCTTCATAGACATGTTTACAAGGTGGCAAAATCCAGATGACCAAAGCGTGCATGCCAAAGCTTTTCATCTGAGATAGCTTGAGAATCTTGAACTGCACATGTTGAATCATTCACAGATTTTATGTAATCTATGAGCTTATACATCCCATGACATAAAATGGTAGAAGCAATAATGATGTCTCCATTTGATAGATCATGAAATAGACATCTGTCATCAAAACATTTCACAACCAAGCCGATCTTGGCTAATGCTAAAACTAATAAAATAGTTTTCTTGATCCCTAGCACAAATAAAGCATCTGACAATGTAAAAGAACTACCATCAGCAATAGTTAGAATGATCTTACCAACACCCATAACAAGAGTTGTTGGCACATGTGACAATATTCCTTATAAGGACAGGCTCAAGTGAAGTGAAGAAACTATGTTGTGCAGTAATATGTTTGGTTGCCTCACTATCAAATTACCAAGCATTTGAGTCTACTACAGACATACATTGTTCATGAGAAGATGGGTCATAACATTCAAACAGTGGTAAATGACCATTCTTCATTCTACACAAGATTAGTAGATCCTATTTTGGGTGTAGAGGCCTCTACAACAACCATTCCAACCTCTTCTTCTTTGCCTCTTTTGCAGTTAGTTTTGGAAAATTCTTTATGACATGATCGTTTCCTTTAAAGGATTTGCAAAAAGAAAAATTATTTTCTTTTTTCTTCTCATCTCTATCATCTTTTTTTTAATTGTGTAGAATTAGTAGATTTTTGCTTACTAGTAGATGAGCTCCATTTACCTTTGTCTTTTTGACTAGCAAGGAAAGCTTGATCTGCAACATGCATAATGGACATGTTCTGCCTAGACTGATCTTCCTACAAAAAAACAAAGACTAACTCCTCGAATGTTCAGGCATTTGGATTGTATTTCATCATCAATTGAAGAGTAAAAGTAAAACTTTGATATGAATCTGGAAGACCATTCAGAATGGCCTACACAAGTGAACATTCGGGTAAGATTTGATCAGCAAAAATCAATTGCTCCTTCAAATTTTTGATCTTTATCAAAAAATTATCCATGGAATCTCCATTCATGTGCTCACTCTCCAAATGTCTTTGGAGGTAAGCAACATGAGCCACATTCCTCGCCTGGTATAACTTAGTGGTAAGTGTATCCCAATCATCCTTTGTTCTTTTGCAAGAGCAAATGTGAGGAATAATGGCGTGTTTGATAGACAAGGCTATCAATGCATGTGCCTGAGCATCTCTACCATCCCAACAAAGTTGCTCTGCAGTACGTGCAGCAAGAACCGCAACATGAACAGGAACTTGAAAAATATCACCATCTTCAATGCCATCTACATCACCTTTAGTAACTATATTTGTAGGTGTAATAGGATGTTTTTCAACATCCTACACAATATTCCACAGTCCTTTTGCAACCAATACATGATACATCATATAAGCCCATAATGGGTAATTGGTACCATCTAACTTATCCTCAATAGCGAACATATAGAATACATCACTGCTTTCATCCATGGCCACTCACTAAAATACCTTGATGCAGAAAAATGGTTGTATCTCAAAAAGTTGAACATAATTACCCTGTCAAGTTTTGCTAAACATGTAGCAGACTTTGAGGCACTTATAATGGCAAACCAAAACATGTATATATATTTGCCACGAAAAGGCAAAAATTCTTGCATAGACACTACAATAGTGTGTCTGGAGGCCAAAACAAGCTCAAATTTAAATTTTGACACCATAGAGCAAATTAGTTTTGAAGTCCTAATCGTCCTGAGTATGCTCACCAAATTTTTCATGATTCTGAGATTGTGAACAGAGGGGTGTCGACGATGCCCTAGATGAAGCGATGACCTGCTTTGATACCAATTGCCTTTGGCAAAATCCCATATGTTTTGCACACATTTAACATGTTATTTCTCATTTGCACATGTTTCACATGCTTCATTACCTCTATATTTTTCCATGTGTTTCTCGTTTTTCATATGTATCACATGTCACTTCTAGTTTTTTGCAATTTTTCAATGTCACTTATCCCACATCCTACTCCCTCCCCTTTACTTTATAACCATAGCCAGACCTACCTCTCACTCCTCGATCTTTCTTCATTATCCCCTCACCCCTCCCTGTCCTTTCCTTCTTATCCCCTCACCCATATGTGCTCTTTCCTCTATTTTCATTGCTTGCTCTAAAGTTGAATTTTGATGTTTACCTTGTGACTATTTTCTTTCCTTCTCTTGTTGGGTTGCTCATATATTCTTTTAAAGGTTTTACTCACTCTGGTGTTGAGATGGCAAATATTTGCTCATGGTTTTCCTCTTTGCTCTCTAAAACGGAGAGCCCATTAGGTGTTGGGCAACTGTTGAGCCAGCCAAAATGGTGACTTGGTGAAGTGGTGCACAAGTGGTCAAGGACATGGGTGTACAGGTAACGCACAAATAGTTTTTCACAATGTTCTTGCATGAAAATTTAAATGCAAGTTGCAAAAAGGTATTTTGAAGGGGTTTTTAATATGATTGGTGCTTTGATTGACTTGAATTTTGAGAAATTTACACATAGATATTTGAGTAATGATATGATTTATTTTGTAAATGGATCAAAACATCTCATAGAATTTTTTTAATATGGCTAAGGAAAATGCATTGAATTATGTTGATGCAAAGGGATGACCACATAATCATGTTTTGGTATATAAACATGTTTCCTAAAAGTAATAAAAAAGAACAAAGCTTCTCAATATGAAAGTGCCTTTGAACAAAGAGATTTTGAGGAAGAGAATGAAAATGATGCTATTTTGGACTTAAATATCTCATTTGATAGTACCATGCAAGAAATTGGATGTTTTGAAGTGTTGATATAGTTAGGTCGTGATGTGTGCTGAACACACTAGGACCACCGGGGCACTTTTTTCCCTCTTTAAGAGGTTTTTTCCCATGGATTGTATATATGCCTATTGCCTTAATGGGTTATTAATCTTTGTACATTCTAGTGGTAATACATTCAGTATTGTGTGTTGGGCTCCAAGCTTCTTCTTCTTCCTCCTTGTGTTGCTCGCATGCTTCCGCAGACCTCGAACTCCAACCAACAATTGGTATCAGAGCAGGTCCCTGCTTCATCTAGGGCATCATGGACACCTCTCCGGTCATAGTCTCAGAACTGCATGAAATTTGGTGAGCATACTGAGGGTGATCTCTGTGGTGCCAAAATAGCGATCTAAGCTCGTTTTAGCCTCTGAACGCACTATCATAGTGCTTGTGCAAGCTATTTCATCTTTTTGTGCCAAAGATATATATAGGTTTCATTCCACTAGTATAAGCATCTCAAAGTCTACTATAGATTTAGTAGAACTTGAGAGGGTAGTTTTGTTCAACTTTTTCAGATACAGTCATTTTTCTACATCAGGGTATTCTAGTCAGTGGCCATGGCTGAAAGTAGTGATGTATTTTGTATGTTGGTTGTTGAGGATAAGTTGGATGGTATGAATTACCCATTGTGGGCTTATATGATGCGTCATGTATTGGTTGCAAAAGGACTATGGAATATTGTGCAAGGTGTTGAAAAACATCCTATTACACATGTGAATACAGGTACTGAAGCTGATGTAGATGGAGTCGAAGATGGTGATATTCTACAGATTCATGTTTGTGCTATGGTTTTTGCTGCACCTACTATAGAGCAAACTCCTTGGGATGGCAGAGATGCTCAGGCACATGCATTGATAGCCTTATATGTCAAACGTGCCATTATTTCTCACATTTGCTCTTGTAGAATAGCTAAGGATGCTTGGGATACAGTTACCATATTGCATTAGGCTAGGAATGAGGTTCGTGTTGCTTACCTCTAAAAACAGTTATAGAATAGCTAAGGATGCTTGAGATACAGTTACCACATTGTACCAGGCTAGGAATGAGGCTCGTGTTGCTTACCTTTGAATGAAGGTGATTCTATGGATAGTTTTCTGACAAAGATCAAACACTTGAAGGAACATTTGATTTTTGTTGATGAAGTTATATCAAATAGCTCACTTGTGCAGACCGTTCTGAATGGTCTTCCTAATTCATATCAGATTTTTTTCTTCTATTCTTTGTTTGATGATGAAAGGCAATCCAAATGCCTTGACATTTGAGGAATTAGTCTATGTTCTATTTGTGAAGAGATGGATTGTATTTGGTGAAGATGAAATGGTGCTGCTGAAACTTTGCACTATACCAGCCAAATTGACTCCAAGGATATGTAATGGTCCCTTTTAGCTTGAAAATTGATGTATTAGATACCCTATGTACCTTGGAAGATCCCTCACAAATAGATTATTCAAAACAGATAGGTTTGACCAATGGTCAACTTGAGAAAACTTTCTATTTTGGAAAGATAAGCTCTAGAATATTACTCAGTGCTCCTTCTCTAGTTAAAATTGACCAGAGACCTATTAGACGAAGCTAATTAGGAAGCAAAGTAACCTATTAGAAGTTATTTCAATGAAAATGACTAACTATATTGAGAGAAATCAATTTAACAAATCACATATGTGATCCTGACTTTTTAGGAAGCAACAAAAGTAAATAAACAGTCAAATTCTGATAAATGTTTCTCATAATTAAAAGCTCCAAATGTAATGAAACTTTATCATCTCAAAGTAGACTTATAGACCTACAATTACCAAGTTAAATCATTGAAAAAGATGAACCATGCTCAGAGAAATCATTTATGCAATTTGACTAAAAACTGACATCACTGACAGTGAACAATACACTCACATAGACTTGAAGTTATGGCAACAAATATGTATGAACTCAAATTTATATTAGATGGAAAATACAATAAACTTACCAATACATGTAGGAGCTCTGAGATCACACTCAAATCTGACAAGAAGCTCTGCTAAGGAGTGCATTTTTTGCAACTAGATAGGTCACACATATAGTGTGTCTTGGAGCCATATTTTGAATTTGAATTCATGCTCACCTAAAACACTTTTCCTAAATTCTAGTAGAAGATTCTATTACTAACTCATGGAGTTCTTTGCCTAACATCAAGTGGCTTCAACCACTTTTGATTCTTTTACTTTTACAATAGGTGAATACTCAAGAAACTACAAGAGTGAGCTCACAAGAGAACTCTTCATCACTTCAAGTATTTTCTTCAAGACTACATGATGTTGTGGTACTCAAGCCATCATATAGGCTTGCCAAGAACTTGCTCCAACAGCTCCCCCTCAAGCCTAGTGTGCTTGAGTTCTTCAATCTTTGAAGATTACCTGCAAAACAATCATTGATTTGAATCAATTGAGTTTAGTACCATCCAATGCCTTTGTCAACATGTTTGCACGTCTTCATCCACATTGCTTCTTAAGTAGCTATGGTAAGACCTCTGTATTCAGCTTTTTTGGAAGAGAGAGCAACTGTGGGTTGCTTCTTAGATGATCATGAAATAAGTTTAGACCCAAGGTAAGATATCCTGAAGTGCTTCTTCTGTCCTCCTTTGAGCCAGTCCAATCTGCAATAGAGAACAATTTTACTCCTAGATCAGATACATATGGATAGTATAATCCTTCATTCATGGTCTCTTGAGGTATTTAAGTATCCTTTTGGCAGCATCCATATGAGGTTTCCTAGGTGTGTGCATAAATTGACTTACCACACTCACACTATAACATATATCCACCCTAGTTAAGGTGGCATAGTTCAAACTTTCCATAGGGCTTTGATAATCTGTAATATCCTCTATGAGTTCTCCTTCATGTGAGATCAATTCATGATTAAATTCCATTGGATTACTTGCAACCTTAGCATCTTGCATCTTGAATTTACGAACATATCTTTAAGATATTTTCTTTGAGTAAGGAATAAACCATGATTTATATATACTACTTCCAAACCTAGGAAGTATGTGAGTGACCCAAGGTCACTTATCTTGAACTCCTCTTTCATCTAGTCCTTGATCTTCTTAATTCCATCTGCATCATTTCTTGTGAGAGTAATGTCACATTACTCTCTTTCATCTAGTCCTTGATCTTCTTAATTCCATCCTGCATCATTTCCTGTGAGAGTAATGTTATCCACATACACACATAAATAAATAACTTTAGAATCACTCTTTTTGATAAAGAGTGAGGGATCTACCTTGCTAGGTTGAAATCCTTTGTCCTGCAAGAAGGTAACAAGTATGTGATTCCAAGATCTTGGAGCTTGTTTCAGTCCATATAAAGCTTTGTTGAGTTTTCACACAAAATCAAGATGTGCTTTGTCTTCAAAACTAGGTGGTTGTTCCATATACACCTCCTCTCTTATCCAACCATTAAGGAATGCATTTTTTACATCCAATTGAAGAATCTTCCAATGTGCTCCTCCTATCATCCTTGGAGCCAGCGCAATCTGCATCAGAATACATCTTTATGTCTATGTCATAAGTGAAGGGATAGAACAACCCTTCATTCATTATACCCTTTAGTTACTTAACCACCCTTTTTGTAGCTTCCATATGAGGCTTCCTTGGTGCATGCATAAACTGACTCAATGTACTTACTCCATAAGCAATGTCTACTCTTGTTAGAGTAGCATAATTGAGACTTCCCACAAGTTTTTGATAACCTATAACATCATCAAGTAGTTCTCCTTCATGAGAACTCAGCTTATGATTGAGCTCCATAGGAGAACCTGCAATTTTAGTGTTCTCCATTTTGAATTTTACAAATATATCATGTATATACTTCCTTTGAGTAATAAATATACCAGAATCTTTGTACACAAGCTCTAAGCTAAGAAAGTAGGTTAGTAAACCAAGTTCGCTGATTTAAAATTCTTCCATTAGTTGAGCCTTAACCTACTTGATGTCATTAGCATCCTTCCCTATAATGATGATGTCATCTACATAGGCACATAAGTAGATAACTTTTGATTTGTTCTTCTTAATAGATAAAGAAGAATCTACCTGGCCAGCCACAAAGCCTTGGTCCTACAAATAAGTAACAAGCCTATGGTTCCAAGCTCTAGGATCTTGCTTGAGACCATAGAGTGCCTTCCTTAGCTCGCATACATAACCTTCTTTATCTTCATCTTCAAAAGCTGGTGGTTGTGCCATATACACTTCTTCTGATATCCATCCATTTAAGAATGCATTCTTGACATCGAACTGATATAGTTTCCAATTTTTAGAAGCAACAACACTTACCAAAACCCTAATTATTGGCATCTTTGCCACAGGTGAAAAGGTTTCTTCATAGTCCACTCCATGAGTTTGGGCAAATCCCTTTGCCACTAACCTTGCCTTGTACCTGTTTATGGAACCATCTGAGTTCTTTTTTATTTTGTATATCCACCTAGATCCAATTACCTTCATGCTTGAATTCTTGGGAACTAGGTCCCAAGTATGGTTTTCCTGAAGTGCTTCTACTTCCTCCTGCATGGCTTCTCTCCATTCTTTCTTCTTCTTAGCCTCTTCAAATGAAGAAGGCTCTTCTATCATAGAGTCTTTAGGGATATACATAAAATGCTTGGTGACTAATGATGTATCCTATCCATACCTTATGAGATTTTTGCTTTCTCTTTGTGATCTCCTGAGCGCTTGATTTCAAGACTCTCGTATGTCTTCTAATTGCTTGAATTTGATCTTGCGTCTTGACTTCCAATCCTTGAAATCAATCTGCTCTTCATCCTCTGAGTTGATATCTTCTACTAATTGTTGATCTTCTTGAGTGAGGTTTGGAAAATCATTTTCCAAATCATATGGAACTTGACTTTCCTGCAATCATCTTCAACCCATGAATTATTTTCATCAAACACTACATCCCTACTAATGATAAATGCTTTGTTAGTGGGATTGTATAGTCTATAACCCTTTTGGTTCTGATCATAACCAATGAATATACATTTCTCAGCTTTAAGTTCAAGTTTCCCTCTAATTTGTGAAGGAATATGTGCATAACCAATGCATCCAAATATTCTGCAATGGTCTAATGAGGGTCTTCTGCCATTCCATGCTTCATAGGGTGCATACCATCCAATGATTTGGATGGGAGCCTATTGACCAAGTAGGTGGCTGTGGAAACAGCCTCTGCCCATAGGTAATTAGGTAGCTTCTTCTCATTCAACATAGACCTAGCGCAACAATTAACATGTTCCTTCTCTCTACCACTCCATTCAATTCAGGAGTATATCTTGTTGTTACTTCCCTCTTTATGCCTCTGTCCTGTAGAAATGAATCAAATTTATGTGAAAAGTACTCACCACCTCCATCAGATCTGATCCTCTTCAAGCTCCTTCCTATTTGTTTTTCAACTAGTCCCAAGTACGTTTTGAAACATGTAAATACCTCATCCTTATGCTTCATGAAATAAAGGATTGTCCATCTACTATAATCGTCAATAAATGAAACATAGTACCTTGAGCCTGAGATTGATGGATCTTTGCTAGGACCCCACACATCAGTGTGTACAAGCTCCAAATAGTCTTCATGAATGTATCCATTCATGTTGAATGGTTACCTGTGAGCTTTTCCAAATGGGCATGCTCCACAATTGTATATCATATGTTTCTTGGTCACATTGAGAATGCCAAGCACACTTTGATCCGTGCATATTTGCTTCAGAGTTCTTTCTCCTATGTGTCCTAGCATTTTGTGCCATATTTCTAACTCACATAAGGTTTGATCTCTATAATTGAATAGTGCTATGTTCCTTGTGTCTTCAATCTCAAATGTGAATAATCTACAAGACTTCTCACCTTTAGCAATCCTTTTGAAGCCTTGTTGAGGGTCTTCCACATATGCTCCATGCTTAGCGGATCTGACCTGTAAACCTTTCTCAACAATTTGTCCAACGCTAATTAGGTTTTTGGTTGTAGTTGGCACATGCAGAACTTTACTCAAAAGTTTCATGCTACCATCAGATGTTTTGATATTTCCAATTTGCTTAACTGAGTGTTTACTGTGCTCCTACATGCTGAATGACTATTGTTCATAGCATATGTGCACTTGCAAATCATTATGGTTGGAACGTACATTAGTTGGAAATTAAATCTGCATTTCTCAATGGTGTCTTGCATGAAGAAGTGTACATTTTTCAGCCCTGTGGTTTTGTGCAAAAAGGGCATGAAAAAAAGTGTGCAAGTTGAAAAAGCCAATATATGGTTTGAAGCAAGCACGACATGCTTGGTATGAAAAGATACATGCCTATCTGATTGCACATGGTTTTGAGAACAGTCCAACTAAGAGCAGCTTATATGTGAAACATGCAAATGATGTGTTTCTGATCATTGTTGTCTATGTGCATGACATGCTACTCACTGGTCCTCAGCATATTGTTGATTTCAAGGCTGAGTTGCAAAGCTAATTTGAGATATGTGATATTTGGGGCATTTGCATAAATATTTGGGCATTCATTTATGCAAGTTGATGGCAAAATGGCTCTGTGTGAAACCAAATATATTGACACATTGTTGCAGCATTTTGTCCTTGAAGTCTGCAAACCTATTGCCACTCCTATGGAGACATGTTTACAATTGAGTCTTCATGATGCTAGAGATGCATTTAATGTTATTATCTATCAAAAGGCAATTGGATGCTTGATTCACTTATGCATTACTCGGCCATATATTCAGTTTGTTGTCTCACAGATGAGTAGGTTTATGCATTGCCTAGGTATCAAGCATTGGCAGGAGGTTAAGCGCATCTTTTGCTACTTGAGTTGTTCCTGGCTACTTGGATTGTTTTATCCCAAGGGGGGGTCACTACTGCTAGATTTACATGCTTTTTCTGACTCTAACTAGTGCTATGACACTCATGTGTCCACTAGTGGTTTTTGCTTCATGCTCGGTAGCTCATGCATATCTTGATTGAGCAAGAAGTAACCTATTGTGGCCACTTCTAGTTGTGAGGCTAAGTATAGCGAAGCTTTCACAGCTATTGTTGAGTGTGTGTGGCTCAGATGCCTTATGGCTGATGTGGGTGTTGGTCAATCTTCTACCATCAGCATCTTCACTGAGGGTTAGAGCGCATTGGTAGTTGCGGGGAACCCTGTGTTCCATGCTTGCACTAAGAACATTAAGGTTCCATATCATTATATTAGGGAGAGGTTTTGTGCTGGAGAGATCAGTTTGGAATATGTGCCCACACAGGAGAACATTGTAGACCTCTTCACAAAGATTCTGCTTAGGGAGAAGTTTGAAGCTTTCCGCAAAGCTTTGGGCTTACTTCCTTTCGTGAATTGATTCCACATAGCTTGACACTTCCTTATACATGAGTGCCAGCTCCTTGTTCACCGCATCACTACCAGGGGGGATTTTTTTGATATATTTAGGTAGTGATGCATGTGAACACACTAGGACCGCTGAGGCACTTTTTTCCCTCTTTAGGAGGTTTTTTTTTTTAACCCCAGCATGTATATATGCCTATAACCCTAACGGGTCACTTATCTTTATGTATTCTCTTGATCATACATTGAGTATTGTGTGTTGTGCTCCAAGCTTCTTCTTCTTCCTTGTGATGTTTGTGTGCTTCCCCAGACCTAAAACTCAAACAATCTATAGCCACTGAGTATGTATCATTAAAAAACAAAAAAAGAAGGCCAGACCATAGAATAAAAATTTATCGTGTGGTATGTGATGTAGGGAAACAATAAAAAGGAGGAAAATGTATATTAAAAATAAAAATTTTAAAAGAATTTTTATATGATAAATAAAATAAAAAGTAATAAATATAAAAATAAGTAAAATAAAATTAAAAAATTCTTACTTAAATTTTAAAGTAAGGTTTTAGGGGGGGTGGGTGTGGGGGGGGAGAGATAGAGAGAGAGAGGTAGAGAGAGGGGAAGAGAGAGGTAGAGAGAGTGAGAGAAGTGGAGATAGAGGAGAGAGAGGGAGAAAGGTAGAAAGAAGAGTTTTTTTTTTGGGTTCATAAAAAAGCAAGGGACCCACCTCTTTAAAAAAATCCTTAAGACAAGAAAAATTCAAATAAAATGGTAAAAATAATCCAAAAAACTACCAAAAAAATCAAGAAAAAAATCTACAAAATGGGAACAACTTCAAGACATTTTCCCACACTCAAAACACTAGGGAACTTCCATTTCTCATCTTATTCAACAAGAAAAGGTGCATTAAAAAAATGAAAATAATTCTCTAAAAAATCCCATAAAAATATAAAAAATTCCCAAAAAAATCCTAATGGTTTTTGAACAAGAAGATTATGAATTGTACTATGGAATGAAATCTAAATTCCATGAAAAATTTTAAATGAAAAGCATAACATCTGATGAAAATGAAAAAAAATAAGTAGAAAAAGGTATGAGAAGAGCTATGTACAACTTGGAAAGATATTACAAGTGCTAGGTGATCTAAAAAAACTTCAATTTCATTGATGATGATAGGCCTTGAGCCTAGAGATGTTTATTAGTGGGAGCACCTCGCCAACCAAAGTTTCTAGTTGTATTGCACCCCATTGTAGAAAGCCACAGATTCCAGAGGAGCATGGGCTATATGTGACTTCTCAAGCTCCTTTGGAGCCATGCTGAATACATGCCCAATGGTCTCACTTGTGCTTGTAAGCTCTTCTTTTGGTTGTATCTCTTCACTTGGAGTAGGTCTATCATTAAGTTTCCTTTTTTCCTTGTTCAGTCCATTTGTACTTGGCTCTTAGCAAAATTCTTCTTGAGGGGCTTTCCCTTTGCTCCTTGTCTGCATAACAAAAGGTTCAATTTCTTTTAGATGTACCACCCTAACATATGGTGATGGCACATTGGTTTCTTCTACAACTCCTTCCTTGATCACAAAGATCATTTGAATGTGAGGATTTGGTGTGGATGCTTTGTTCTTTGGGCAACAAATGGTGTAGTGATCTCTAGCTTATGGGAAATTTTTGCAAGGAGGAGAATTCTCTAGCAGAGGACACTTGATTTGATAATGTCCACACTCTCTAGGCCTAAAACAACTTATTGACCTTCTAAGCCCATTTCATAAATTACTCTGAGGATATGGTTTATGGATGTTACCTTGACTTGGTGCAACCGCCATTACATTTGGTGGTGGTTGGACCCTTCCTTGTTCCCAATATGCTTGTGTAGGAATTCCTTTTGAGTGGCATTCCTATGCTTCATGACCATGTTTCTTGCATAACTAGCAAGTCACACTTAAAAGAGGGCAGTCACTTACCACATGGCCCTGTTTGCTATACATGGTGCATCATAGTCCACTTTTGATGCCACTTCCACAAATTTCTTGTAGTTCCTGTCAAAGTTATGTCAATTCTTTTGCCTAGGCCTCTTCTTCCTTTTGTAGTTTTAAGGCTTCAATTTCACACCTTATTTGCATCACTGCACTTTCTTCTTCTTTGTGGGGTTTGTTTCTTCTTAAGTTCTCAAGATCTTTCCTCAATTGTGCTAATGGGTCTTTAGGTTCCATAGGGTATTGTAAAATAGAAGAGCTACTTCCGTATTGGTGTCTAGTTTACTCCAACATTGTTGTTGTGGAAATGATTTTTTCAATTGTTGTTGTGGGGAGCACCAATTCCTTGATCTTGCAATGTGTGTATATTGAAAGTGGTTTAACAAGCCACTTTTTGACAAAACAATCATGGGGAGGATCTAGTCGTTTAGCCATAAATGCTTTGGCTCTAGTAACAAATTCAGGAAATGTCTCCTCTATACCTAACCATGAGTTCTCTAATTCTTCAATGATGTTTTCTGTTGTATTTCCATATTAAAATTGTGCTTTGAAGGTCTCCTTCATTAAGTTCCAAATAGAAAACTAGTTGTCAGCAAATGGACTAAGTCATTTGTCTACTAGACCTTCCAATGTTGTTGGGAAGAGGATTAGAAATGCATGTTCTCTTCCCATTAAACCCCTTGTTTTACATAGGGCTAAAAATTAGCTAACATGATCACTTCACACTCTAAAGGAAGGAAATTTGATACTCAATAGTGAAAGTAAAGTTTCTAGGTCTAATTGAGTTGCCATGTTTCCTACTCATGAGATGGATCAAAGAGGACTGGGTGACCTATGAATGAGTTTCCTTCTTGTTGTTTTGAAAGAAAAACTCCTAATGTTTGTGACCAGGTTGCGGTCATGAGCTACATATCCTATCCCTTAGGCTTAAGCTAAATTCCAAGGAAAGGGAAAAGTTACCCCTTCAATCGCATTGTCCACACCTTTGCACTTCTTTGTAATTTTAATCCTCCTATGCTCAAGAAGCCTTGTCCCAACGTGCATGCCAAATTTTGTTGGGGAATTCTTTAGTTGAAAGGGGCTTGAGTGTTTGTAGGAGAACCCTCTATGTCTTGATTAGCATAAAATATTACAATAGATGTTTCTAGAATAGGACAAAATATTCCATGTGCATAGTAGTTAAGCCAAAGAATTACACACACAAGTACACAAAATATCACAATTACTTGTGTGTTCAACTGTTGTGTTGATCCTTCACCTTGTCAAGTAGCTTGATCTTGTGCACTCTTTGCACTTCAAGCTTCCAATAAGTTTGAAGGCTTGGTCACTTCTACTATTGACCAAAAAACCTCCTTGATGATACTTTAACAATAGACTCCTATCAAAACCATTCGATGGCATGACATCATATGAAGCATGGAATGAAAGAAGACCTTCCTTTTCCTGTTGGTTGTGACAACACACATCCTATTGCATAATTGGATGCATCCAAGTGTACATGGAATGGCTTATTCCAATCAGGAATGGTTAGTATTGGTGTTGTGCACAAATGTCTCTTCAGCTCATTGAAGAAATTTTCACATTCGTCATTCCACTCAAAATTTGTCAACAAGGCATAAAGAGGTTTAGCTATGATTGCATACATGTGGATGAACCTACGGTAATATCCACAATGGCTTATAAAGGCTTGTACCTCTTTAAGGTTCCTTGGCCTCGGCAACTCAGCTATGGCTCTTACTTTATCCTCATCTGTTGATATTCCGTTCTTAGAAACAATATGACCTAAGATCTTACCTTGATGTACCATGAAGACACACTTTTCTGGGTTCAGACAAACTCGATATTCTCTACACTTGTTGAAGATCTGTCTGAGCTCAAGGATATGACATCTCCTTTCTTGGGAGTGAGCACATAAATTGTCCACATATACTTCTAAGCTCTTTTGCAAGAACTCTTTGAAGACATGACACATGAGCCTTTGGAATGGTACAGGTGCATTGGTGAGTCCAAATGGCATTACACGAAATGCAAAGATTCCCCACTCTGTGGCAAATACCGTTTTGTGTTGATCTTCTGGGGTAATGGCTACTTGGTTGTAGCCCGAAAATCCATCAAGGAAGCTATACACTTCCTTGCTTACAACACGCTCTAATAAATGTTCACTGATTGGAAGCAGATAACTATCTCTTATCGTGGCGGCATTAACTTTTTTAAGGTTAATACATACATGCAACTTTCCATTCTTCTTGGGCACCACTACAATGGGGGATACCCAGTCAGTATGCTCAATCTCATAGATAAATCTGGCTTTAATCAATCTGATGATTTCTTCTTTTATTTTAGCTGCATAGGTGTCATTATATGTGTAGGGCTTCTGTTTGGTAGGCTTGGCATCTGCTATCATGGGGATCGTATCAGAACAAATTTTTGGATCTACTCCCTTCAAGTCTCTATAGTGCCATGCAAACACGTCCCTATATTCCCTTAACAAGGCTACCAACTCTGCTTCCTCTTCTTTACTTAGGTCATCTCCTATGTACGTACATCTCTCTTGATTCTCTTCAATGGTGACTACGATTTTTTTGGTCTTTTCTTTGTTATCATATGCTTCTCCTATTGTGGCCTCTCTCTTAGGCATTCGTACCAAAATTTTTCGGTCCTCAACTTCGTATTTCTTGAAATTCTCTGGTACTTCAAACAATGATTCCTCCTCTTCCTGTTTTACTAATTTTCTTTTCTTTTTCTTTTGATCACCCTCACTTCCATCCTTTGAATTTACCATTTTGATGCTTGTGAGAGGTTCTTCTTCTTTTTGTGTAAATACTCCTATGTCTTCTAGATAGTGCTCCTCTGAGATAAAGCAACTATCCATCACAATGGACTCTAGATTGTCATCATTCTCTTCTTTTTCCATGAAATCGCTAGGGTCACATTCTTCTAGCAAGGCCTGACACATGAACACTGAAATATCATAACCCTCCTCATCACAATGAGGTGTCCATTGTTCTTCATTGACAGCAATGTCCATGGTGGCTAAGATTTCTTCCCAACCATGAGGCTCAAATTCCTCATCTGGAAAGATCATCGGTGTATAGGCTAGGTCTTTAACTGGTCTATTGCCTTGAGAAGTTCCTTCTTCTCTTGCTTTTAGGCATTTTCCCTCTTCCTTCGCGACCTTGCACATCCACAAGTCAGTATATTCATGCATCTAGGATGTATCAGATGAACTTTTAGAATGCATAGAGATTGAATCTTCTTGCTCCTTGTGGATATGATTCCACTGTAGGGCTGGTACATCTCTAAAGGTGTAATCCTTCAAATTGACCTTGGTTGTGACCCCGAAGCACTACAAGTATAAGGATTTGGTTCCCCAATCTTGTACAACTTGCATTTGTCATAGGAAGGGTCTTCCTAGGATCATTTTGTAGGTATTAGTTTTACCAAAGTCACATATAGCAAAGGTGTGCTCAAACTCTACACCACAAGTGGTTAGAGTTATCCCTTCTAGAAATCCTAGAAGTCTTTCACATGGCTATCAGCCATCTAAAGCTTCATTCTAGTTGGTCTTAATGCAGGTTAACCCCATTGCTTCCACAAGGAGTTGGTTGCAATAGCAACACCATCACCTGAATCTATGATCGCTTTGGTTGTGTAACCTTGATAGGTGATCGAAAGATAAGTATTACCTTCCTCACCTTCGCTGATGTCCCCTATTTTGTCTAGAGGTATCTCCGGTACTTTCTGTTAGAGCGTGCTTTAAGCATTTTGGAATCAACTTCTGGAACCTGATTTGCCACATGTTTCCATAACTCAGGTTTTATTTTGAGCATCTCTTCTAAAGTGAGATGACATTGAACCTTAGTGTTCTTCACGACTTCAGTGTTTCTTGGAACCACCGAGTCATCGTTTCTGATCAATATTCTGGGAGCTTTGACCTAGAGAGATTCAGATTCCCATGGGCCTATGAACTGTGGCAACTCTTGCAAAGAATTGGATTCAAATTCTAACATTTCTTCTCCTTGTTGCTCTACTTGGTCTTCATAAATAGATGGAATGTCTTGGGGCAATTGATCGTGAAGGTCATCAATCTCAATGATAGGAGGGGGACCATCCTTCTCCTTGGCCCATTTCTCTTCTTGTATTTCCCGCAAGAACTTTTGAGCGTGTTGTTGAATTGAAAGAGGTTCTCCATCATCTATGGAGTCAGGAACATAGACTTTCTTTGGTAATGAGATTTCTCTTTCAACATTTGGTTGAGCCTATGGAGGTAAAGAAACTTGTGGTTTATTTACTAACTGCTCTAATCTATCTAGTAAGCCCTGGAAGTGCAAACCCGTTGTAATAGCATTTGTCTGATTGAACGATTAATTGGTCTCAAACATAGCTTGAGCTAGTTCCACCATTTTTATGCACATTTTTGTCTGTTCAATCTCTAAATCTGCTCTAGGGTAGCTCTTGTCTTGGTTTGCAGGTGTTGGCCTTTCTTGAAGTCGAGCCTGGTATGCCTTGAACATCATGTCCAAGTCTTCTGGGGTTGGATCTGCAAGAATAGATCCTGGTTGTGGTTTATTTATAGTGTTTGGTGGGTGGGGGTGAGGTTGGGGATGAGGATGGAGTTTGGACATGCGAGGGGTTTTGAGAGGCAATATCTTCTATCTTTGTTTTTGAGTCTTTCAAGCTTTCTTCTAGTTCAGATAACTTTTTGGTCCACTTACGATTGGCCTTCCCTCTAGTATCCTTCCATGTCCTCATTTTTCTCTTAGAAGGCTCTCCTAACTCACTTGGCTCTAATTCCTCAGCTGGTTTAGATTGTTGTAAAGCTTGTGCCCTAGTAACTGCCTGTATAGGAGCTACCTTACTGCTATTGAAACTTGAATCCCCTACTAAGCCTACTACATTAACGGGTGTAACATTGGTTGCACTAGAGGGATTCCTGGGACAATCTCTTGGGATTTGTTCCTTGCCACACTCAGGGCAAAAGCCTTGTATTGTGATGCTCTGCCTTTGTCCCGGAGCTGGTGGATGGGGACATTTGCAAATGACATGGTTGCCCTGATATCTAGAACATGGTCCTCTAGGGACTTGTGGTCCTGTTTGTTTCACTTGGGGCCTAGGATGAGGACTCGTATACATGAGATTCGCATGGTCTGGTCGATAAGGGTTTTCATGTCCCTCATAATCATAGTATTGCTTCATGTAGCTCTAATCATGTTCCATCGGGCTTGCCTCATAGCAATAAGACTCTCCTTGGTTCTAATCAAAACCTTGATTTGCTGTTTCAAAACTGATCAAAGGTGTCATTGGTACTAGGGATTTTTCTAGGTTTTCTTCTAGTTGGGAGTACTTTACTGGAACTACATTCTATGGGTGGGGTGGTTGTTGTCCTAGTACAAGTTTAGGTTGGCCATATCCTCCATGTTTATATGGTCTCATTGCTCCTTGTGGTCCTAGATATGGGTTATACCTAGGAACTTCTCTACCTTGTTCTCTAGGAGGGTACCAGTATGGTCTACATTGGGGTGGTACAAACAATCATGGTTGACTATTCATTGGATAGTTTTTAGTGTTGTGGTTGGGGTACTTTTGCTCACTATAAGAGTACATGTTAGGCTCCTAAGTTGTTTGTCTATCATAAGGATAAGGTTGTGATAACCCTAATCCTTCTCTGGTGCAGACATGAGGTGGGTGACCTCCACCGCAAAGTGTGCAACTTCCTAAAATTGGCACTCTCAAGGAGGAGTTCTGGTAGTTCCTTTGTCCTTGTACTCCTAATTTCTTGGCCACTAACTCTGCCACTTCCTCCGCACAACTCTAACTAGAAGTCTCATTGCTCCTTGTATCCTCTGATTTGGTAGGATCTTGTGTGGTTTTGAGATCCTCAGCTAAGTTGTCTTCCAAATCTATACACCCTTGAAGACTCTCACTCAGGGTTTGCAACCGTTTTATGTATACTAAGATTCTCAATGTTCCGTTGGTTAGCTTTTCTAAAAATAGGGATATCATTTTCTACTGAGAAGGTCTCTCTGTCGCAGGGCATCGGTCCACATATTGATTAAATCTTTGTGCTGCATTTTTTACTATCTCATTAGGAGCTTGTTTGAAACTATGTAGTAAGGATGACAAATTGTGCTTAATCCCTCGCTTAATGAATTCCCCAATAAATTATTGGATTGGTCTCAGTCTTCTATCGGGCTTTGGGGATCGAATTATGATGGGAACAACACCTTGGGACATTTCTATCTTAAAGGTAGGTCTATTCATATTTCCCATTCCCTGGCTAGTTTGGTTGTGGGAGTTAATTCCTGGTATGGTGAATTGTACCTATGGCCTGTTGGGTATACTACAGTGGCTCATTTGTCCTGACATCGCATTTTCCATTCTTTGTTGGGTCTCAAATGAGTTTTGTGAGGTAGTTGCCTGATCTCAAGGAGGACTCATAGATAGTCCCATGTACTTTAATATCGACCCATCCACTTTATCTATAGGCCAATATCTTCTTTGATTTCAGTCTAGGTATGTGACTCAAGATGGATTTTTTGGATCAAACTCGTATATAGTTGTTGTGTTGATGCCTCCTCCTTGTGTTAGTGAATTAGTTTGGAGGAGTAGGTATGACCCATGGATCAGGTATATGTCCAACATGCAATCATCTTGAGGTATCAAATCCCCTCTCAAGACTTGAGTCACCACAGACTTGCCCCTTGGGGTAGTCACTAGTTCTTCTTGGTTAGATTTTCCAGAAGTTCCTTGTCCCTTTAACTCTCCTTTATCATTAATTTGATCAGGGTTTCCGGTTACTACATAGATCTGGCCCATCTTGTCCATGTAAACTCCACCTTCATACTTGATAGCTGGTCTTGGAACTATTTCAGATTTGGTAGTGTTTATCATTCTTGCTACTGACATGTGTAGACCATCGAGGTAGATGAGTATTGCTTGCAAGTTAGTGGATATGTATTGAAGAGACATCCGATATTCCCCTTCCACTATAGACATAAAACCTTCCCTAGGTATTGAACTATGCATGTCTTCAGAAGCCAAGAGTCTCTCTAAGTTAAAAGACATTTTTGACTCACTCGATTGTGAACTCAGCACGTAGTGCTAACCACTGAGTTGTGAGCCCCCAACTTGGTTGTATGGTGGACACTAGCCTCAGATGATTTGGTACTTTATCTATCTCTTCCTAAGTGTCTACTTGATCTTAGGTTCATAAGCCTTGTCTACAAGTCCAAAATTGTCCTTTGTAATGCTCAAAATCTTGTGGAACCCCTTGCTTCCTAGTCCAACCTGAGGTCAACTTCAAAATACTATATCTAACAAACGGATTTCATATGAGAAAGTTATGTCAGCTCAGGGTTCAGGGGTTAAAACAGGGAAACAGGATCTCTCTAAGAGTACCTCAGAATAGGCTATATGATACCTCTTTTTCCACGATACCGGATACTACTATGGATGATACCACCTCATACGATATGATACCATCAAGGCGATACCAACTTCCACGATACAATACTACTATATCAGACGATACGATACTACTGGCAAGACGATATGATACCAGGGGATCTAAGGCACGATACGATACCAAGTCACCTCATGATACGATACCACTCACTAGACGATACCAGCAGGTCCATGATATGATACCAAAACAATCGACGATACGATACTTGGTCTGCTGATGATAGGATACCAAAAATCACATGATACGATACCAAGATAAGGGACGATACGATAGCAGTCTGTAAACGATGATACCACTTGACCTCGCCATATGATACCATTGAACGGACACGATACGATACTGACTCTTTGAGCGATACCATACTAAAGGATTGGACGATACGATACTGCTCGGTCGACGATACGATACCACCGAGGCGATTGTGATCGTGACCGACACGATACGATACCATCGGGGTGACAGCAATCGTGATACCAGCACTTGATGATATGATACCAAAATGGTATCACGATACCTCAAGTGGCTATGCACGATACGATACCTTGACAAGTATCGTGATACACGACAATTCTAGTATCGCGATACCGAATCTCAATAGGACGTGATACTTGGAGTTTTTTCAGCCCAAATTCAAAATTTTTTGCAAGTATGTGTACCTTGTGTGCTCCTTGCCACTACTATCAACCTATAGATGCAAAGTCAACCTCCAGACTCACGATACCACTGCCTCGATACCAGACACAGGTCATTTCAGCCCGCACGATACTTCGCTCAGATTTTTGATGTTTTAATAATGCGAATCTTTGTATTTCATCCACGCTTAAGCTTTGAACTCTCTCTAAACTCCTCACGTAGTCGAGAATGAAGAAAAAGAGGCGAATATAGGGAATGTATAGTCAAAAAGTGAAAAAATATGAGAAGGTGAAGATGGGAGGAGATGGTGGTGATGATGAAGATGAAGAAAAACTCAGAAATTCAACTGAAATTGGTGATTTTTTTAGCTTCCAACTCACTACTCTATGTCTTACCGTCACACGCTCGTCCTCCAAGCTCTCTCCCCGGCAACGGCGCCAAATTTGGTGTCACTCTAGCACAATGGCAAGTGCCAACATGAGGAGATTCACATCATAAATGTCAATCCGCAGAGACATGAGAACCGGTATGAAGACCAAGAGCAAGTGAAGTGTCCAAGTGCATGAGTGAACCACACAAGCATGCACACACATACACACACACGTGCACAAGGTAAGAACAAAGAGTGGAACAATAGAAGGACTTTGATTACAAAATAACTCTCTTACCAAGCTCAAATCTACAACTAGCTAACCCCTAAAATGAGCTCTCCAGCCTTTTTTATAGTTTTTTTAGTAGTTTTGGCCCTATCCAAACCTAGTGTTCGGCCTAGTTAAAAACTAGGTCCCAAGGCTTATTTGGGGGCTCAAACAGAGTCTAAAAATTATGAAAATTGGTAGGATAATACTTCTAATACTCCTC
Source organism: Ceratopteris richardii (assembly GCA_020310875.1). Lineage (NCBI taxonomy): Eukaryota > Viridiplantae > Streptophyta > Polypodiopsida > Polypodiales > Pteridaceae > Ceratopteris > Ceratopteris richardii. Next base: position 81,893,343 of record CM035436.1, read on the forward strand.
AAGCTCGAGGACTCCTCGGCTTGAACAAAATGAAGTTGCAAAAATGGAAAATGGTATTTACAATGGATTTTAGTGATGAAAATCACTATTTTTATAGGGATGTCTTCTTGAAATTTGATATGTGCTTCTTGGAGCTCCCTACATGCTCCTTCATCTTGTGTGTCCACTCCCTTGATGTGCTTCTAGGCTTGTGCTTGACCTTGAGTGTCAACAGGGGCATATATAGATAAGCAATGGACCATGTACATTGTAACCAACTTAACTGAAAAAGTAGATGAATTCGGATCCATTGTACCTGAATCAGACATTTAGGACATAGATCATGAGAACAAGGAACAAGAACCTAGAATGCCTCGAGGCAAATCAGCCCTATCAAGGATCATCATTCTTGATTGGATGCCTCAAGGTGATACTAGCATACATCTCTTTGTAAGAAGAAATATTGATGAGGCTTTTTGGAGATTTAGACCTAATAAACCCAATAGCATAGAGGAGTCATTATCTATGTATTCAAAGACGTAGAGATCCCAAGCGAGGTCATCCACTTGGATAACAAATCAAAATGACTGTACATGGTCACTAAACACAACGGACAAGCCTATACATGGAAAGGTGAACCCATATTTCCTTCATAGAGCCCACTCATACTCATACTCATGGTCAGACAAGAGTAGGATCTTTGCATGTAATAGGAATCCAGAAGGAGAACTCTAAAGAGTGACCAGAAGTGAGCTTTGTTCACACTATAGGGAGAGAAAGACAAGGATTGGATGCAATGAGAATAGAACAAGAAAGGCCTAGAGGACATAGTACTCAAAGAGGCATGGATGACTTTCCCTTGCCTAGACCAAGAGAGCACCCAAGAATTTTGAGCCTATCTAACTAGTAAAATCTTTAAAGAACTACTTCGATGGTACTGATGATCCCTCTCTCCATTCTGGTTTCTTCTTGGCCTCTTCATATGTTGATGGTTCTTCTAAGTCTCTATCCTGAGCAACATAATTTGAATGCTTAGTGACCAAGGATGTGTCATAACCATACCCTTCTGGCTTCTTTTTCTCTTTAGTAGACCTTAGTTGATTGAGATGATTCTGTTACATCTCTCAACTCTTGCACTTTAGATTTGCCTTTGGAGTTCCAAGAATTGATTTCTCTTCTTGGATCTTCTGATCATCATTAGAATCACTTGAATCTTCATGTATATGCTCATTCTTCTTTGTCAATGTTGGAAAGTCTTCCTCTAGATAATAGGGAAGTTTGATTTTCCTGCAATCATTTTCAAACCAAGATTTGTTTTCATCAAAAACAACATCTCTACTAACAATGAACCCTTTATTAAGTGGATTACATAATCTATAACCTTTCTAATTAAGGTCATCGCCAATGAATATACACTTCTCTACCTTTGGATCCGATTTTCCTCTGATTTGTGAAGGTATGTGTGCATATGTTATGCACCCAAAGATCCTACAATGGTCAAGGCTAGGTCTTCTTCCATTCCATGCTTCATAAGGTGTCATCCCATCCAATGCTTTTGATGGAAGTCTATTGATTAGATAGGTGTCTGTGGATACAGCCTCTACCTATAGGTAATTGGGCAACTTCTTCTCATTTAACATTGACCTTGCAGCCTCCACTATGGTTCTATACCTTCTTTCTGACACTCCATTTTACTTTGGAGTATACGTGATTGTGATCTCTCTTTTGATTCCTCTTTCTTGGAGATAAGTATCAAATTCATGGGAGAAATATTCTCCCCCTCCATCTGACCTTAGCCTCTTCAAAGTCTTTCCTATTCGATTTTCAACAAGTGCTAGATATTTCTTGAAACAAGAGAACACTTCATCTTTATGCTTCATAAAGTATAGTATTGTCCATGTGATATGATCATCAATGAAAGACACATAATACCTGGATCCAGAGATTGAAGGCTCCTTGCTTGGGCCCCATACATCTGTATGGACTAGCTCTAATAGGTCTCCATGAATATATCCATTTTCTATGAATGGTTGTCTATGAGACTTGCCAAGCTGACAAGCACTGCATTTGTAAATCATGTGTTTCTTAGATATATTTGGTAAGCCAAGAACACTTTGATCCCTATTTATTTGATCAAGGAACTTTCACCTCTATGAGCTAACCTTTTGTGCCGAATTTCCAATACTGATAAACCTTTGACTACCATAATTAAACAAGACAATGGTCCTAGCATCTTGGAGCTCAAATGTAAATAGTCCACCTGACTTTTCTCCTCTTGCTATCCTCTTCCCTGATGTGGGTCCTCAACAAATGCTCTATTCTTTGTGAATCTGACCCGCAATCCTTTCTCAACAATCTAACCAAAACTTATGAGATTTTTGGTGATGGTAGGCACATACAATACCTTGCTCAATAGGTTCATATTACCATGTGAAGTCTTTACATTGCCTATCTTCTCCACTGGACGCCTTGTGTCATCTCCTATTTGGACTTCATGTCTATTCCTTGGATCCTCCAAGTTTGAGAGTAAGGCTACATTCCCTACTACATGATTTGAGCACCCTGAGTCTATATAGAATGATTAGGTATTCCTACTAACAAGACATGGATATGAAAGTGAATCCAACTGAGGCATATGTCATAGGGTTGGGAGGCATGGAAATACCTTGCATGGGTGAGGTGGAAATTCTGATCCTCATAAAAGATGTCACCTTGATAATAAAACTCCTAGTTTTCCAAGATCTTATAGAATCATTGATTCTAGGACAAGATTGGATATATGATCACTTAGTGAACTTAAATTTTATGAAACAACTCATCTAGTTCATGGTAACTAACCAACACCATGCGATACCATTGGAAAACTAGGTCACTAGTCATCTCCACTCAATGGAAGAGATTTCCAGTGCTCACATTGGAGAGAAGCACACTAATGCATCCATCCCTAGATAAATGGGGACTATCCCTAAACATATGGGCACCTCCTCGGATATATGGGGACTATCCTTGGAAAATGCGGGCCATCAATGTATCCAGCCCATTCTCTAGATAGATGCGGACCATCAACATCCCTAGATTCATATCCACACTTCAAGCATGCATGCCTAGATCTATTGTACATCATGTCTCATTTCCTCATGGGCAAGTCATGCAAGTGTTGGAACTCTGTTCTTTTTCAAAGTAGAGTGTCCAACCAACTTGTCACCCACCACCATGGAAGAGTCACTCGCAGGCCAGGCATAAAAGTCGAAGAGGAGCCCCCACCATGCCTTTGAAGTAGTACAAATACCCATCCACTTCAGGCAAAAAAAAAGGTTCCCAAGGGCAAGCAAACAATGACTCATCCATTACCTCTATCCCTAGTGTAGAAGTAGTGGAGGGATCCCATGCTTCAACCATAGAGGGTAGAACAAGATTGACAACCAAAATTCTGATAGAGTTGGGTACCTAAGCAATCTATGATGGCTAATCCCAACACAATGAGCATCTGGGTGTCTAAGATCTATTTAGCAGCACATACCCATCTTCCTATAATCTCAGTGCCCCCTATGCCCCAATGCTCCACTCAACCCATACATAAACAAATGGCCAATGTATATAACCACCCTTGTAAACTAGTCTCATGAGCATCTTAGAAATGGGCACCTAAACAGCCACAGGACCACCTTCAGCCACTAACCTTTAGTCAGATAAGTCATTCGATGATCCCTTTTGTAACTCTTTAATGACACTCATGCTAACCCATCAACTGGAATAATCACCCCCAACATCTTGTAACAAAATATTAGGACACCAACCGTGCATATGAGAACATGCACTCTTCAAAGTATGCAGGCAACCTTGCATCAAACACGAAGACATCATCAATATCACTACACACCATTGGGCTACATGGGATGCATATCAGTATTGGAAATAGATTTCGATCTCACCATACTGAGATGGAGATTTGTTTCCATGCCAATGAGTTCTCCTTTTGTAGCAAATCTTTGTAACAAGCACTTAGGATCGCAATGCAAGTAGGAGAATCATCCGCAACAGATCCCAACCTACACATGGTGAACTATAGCAACCTCCCAATTGAGGACTATCCCTTGCTATCACCACAAAAGTTCTAGGGATTCCAAGGTCCTATGCCCATTGAGGACCCACCTATAGCACATTCATGCTAAATCTCATTCGTTCCAAGGACTGACACGACCTCTTGTTGATGTTACATATATCTATGAGGCAAGGATAATTTTTAGCAGTAATATATGGGGGAGATGCCATTTATTCTCTCAAGAGTCTGAGGCACTACAAAACACCATGGAGCTGGAATTATTGTGGGAGAAGGTTGTCTTCAAAAAGTACTTTGAAGCATTACTACCAAAACCTGATTTCTCTAGATTCTACTATTTGACTACCCTTCAACCAACAGAAAAGAAGGAGCTCTCGAGCACATTTGTGCTACCCTCTCTAGTTACAAACCCACCATCTCTCTCATAAGTTAATCAGGGTTGAAGATCAATGGTACACATGTCCCCCCATAGAAAGAGAATTTAATCCTTGAATCGATGAAGAAAGGAGATGTCCTCAAGTGGGCAGACATTTTTACAATCACACCAGAGCTTCCCATGCCATTAAGGATATGCATGCAACACTTTGCATTCCCTGCATAGGACTCCTTCACTCAACCACAAAAGCTCAATTGATTCAGTTTGTATTTGGCCAATAACATATCATGGACCATTGATTACACTCATTGGGTACAAGAAAAGCTATTCCTAGTGAATCAAAGGTGGGCCCAAAAGCATGTCATTCATTGATGTTGCACCATTACTTGAATCATCCACATGTGTCTTTCCTATGACATTCAAGTCAAATGCACCCTCATTAGCATTCAACTTGATCAATACAAGAGCACCCACACTTTCAAATCTCACTCAGGTAAATGCATGAGAGACTCCATCCCATGTCGACAAGTTGAAGTTTCACCATCCCCACAACCATCACCAAAACCATCACCTCCAAGGCCACATCTTGTTGTCCCATAGATTCATATCCACCTCTCATGCACACCAACACCAGAGGGTCATATGACCGATAGCACAATAGCACCTACAAGTATAACTTCAACAACCCTAGTAAGTACCAAGCAAGGGGCCACATAACAAGCAATCACAAAAACCACAAATATTAGTGTTGTAGGGACTTTTGTATTTCCTATATATGACATGGGCATCGATGATTTTAATACTACCTTCGATTTTGAGATGTAGGATAGCCTATGCAAGCACAAATCAAGAAGATGATGAATGCATGGTAATTGAAGATGATGAGGAAGATAACAAAAATCATGAAGAGTAGGAAACCATTCAAGGAACTCAACAACAACAAGAGGAGCAGCACCAAGATGAATAAGGAGGGGTACGAATCTCCGAAGAGGAACCCACCTCAGATACTGTAGCTTACATTCTAGTAGTGCAAAGGCTCTATACTAGGATGCAAGCAATATGGGCACAAAGTTAACTCATGGAGCAACAAAGTCGTGATTTGCTACAAAGAGAGCTTGACAATAGTGGCTTTGATGCATCCTTCATCAACGCCTTCAACATGTTAATCGAGGCAATGGGCACTATCAAAGCCCTTAACTTTTGGAGACAAAGGCCACTTCCACGGTTTGATCCATGACTTGTCAATTTGCTACCATTCAGCTTATTCAGGTTCCCATGCCCCCCAACCTCTCCCACCAATCCACTACTCACGGACATACACCCCCACAAATCCCTTCGATTGACACAACCACCCTTGTTGAGCCTAACAATTCCCCGATCCTCATGAGTTCCCACCTTGCCAAGATGTTCAAGCCACCTTCAAAACACTCCCTAGTTCCCCCCACCAATCCTCTCCCCACACTTCTAGTCCATCAACCCATACAATCCTTGTAGCTTTAGCACCGACCACTACCTACTCCAACCATGTTATTAGTCCTCCACCCCTTTAACCGACTATTGCCACCTTTCCAACTCCTATTTGTTCACACTCTCTCCCACCCTTTCAATCTCTATCCCCTCTCCGTATGCCCTCCACCCAATCATTTGTATCCTTTATCCCACTTACCACTACCTATCTTCCATCCCTTCTCCAACCTTTTCTCAACATTTGATCAATCCATTGATATCTCAAGTACACTTATCCAAGTCCATGCCACCCGTTCAACCATTAGTACCAATCAATTTTTCTTTGTCACTTGCATTTTTACCTGCACCCACACCACTCTACACCATATCCACCATCCATAACACATCCAATGACATGGACATCTCACCATCCATGGTACCTCCACTCACAAATTCCACACCACTTTACACTTACATACGATCCACTTCATAGTAACTCACCACCACATTCACTTTAGCACTTCTCCCTTCCCCGTTGCATCTCACACTGACCCACATACCAACATGCATTCACTCTCCACCTTCTCATCATCCATCATCGACAATGCATTACAAGACATGTTCAATAGCATACATCAAGTCCACACCGAATTTATCTCCCTAGGCTAGAGGTACAAAGAATTTCAATTGACCACCACCTAGCTCCAAGCTAGTCTTAACTCATTAAGCATAGGGAATGCTTCCCTCAATGCCTGCTACAAAGAGGTTGAAGAATCATATCAGAATGGAGTTAGAGCTAGAACAAAAGACCAAAGAGGCCATCGTAGAAGCCGAAGATCAACTCCGATTGCAAATGGAACGCTATCAGAAGTAAAACACTCGATTGATGGATCAGGCCAACCATCGGTTATATGACGCACGTCAGGTGCTTTAGGCAAAGTTAGGTGAATCATGTTTATGCTTGGTTGGACATACTCTAGCACTCGGAAGAATAACATTAGTAATAAATGAAGGGCTTTGGTGTGCAAAACAAGACGAGG